>CM061748.1:270483914-270911764 GCA_030979885.1 Lolium multiflorum | reverse complement strand
TACGGCCCATCTCCTGATTTGGCCAAAATCGGGTGGTAACACATGCCCCCCTGGTTTTGATAATGATAATTACAAAACCTTCTGCTTTCTTCGAAGGGTCATGTCGTGGCAGAGCAGAACCGTCACAGTATTCTTTATGATGACGTCTTGCCTTCCCAACGTCTCTGCACGATTTGAGCACCACATCCTCGGAAACTGTTCGAGCATTGATCTCCAATATATCCCCCTTTATTTAACCGCATCAAACAGTTCTCTTCCTCATCCCCTTGCTCCAAACCAGCCGTCAGCCAAAAAACCCTCCTCCTTCATAGCCATGTCTTCTCCTTCCTCTTCCCAATCCTCCTGACGAGGAGGCAGAGAGTCAACGGAAGCATACAACCGGCGCGCTCCCGAGCATTGGGATGAGCAAGAATTCGACTTAAACACGTGCACGAAAGGCGACCCAAAGAATCTCGTGCGGTCGGATGGTGACATGCCTTTGGTGATGGGAAGATGATCTTCGGTTCGATAGATGGGAGCAGGAGGAGGCAGAGCCACATTCCTCTTCCGGGATCAGTCCACCTCCTCCACCAAGGGAAGGAGGAGAAGAAGAGGACGATGAAGGCAGATGTCTCCTCCGACACGAAGGAGCCGAGAAGATGACACCTCCTCCGAAGAACCGCCGCCAAGCGTCCAGGTGTTGGGCCCTGGTCAGTGAAGAGATGATGATGATGACGGGAGGAGGCCCGCTGAAGGTCACAGTAGCAGCGACGAGGAATTCGTCAACAGTAGCGATGAGGGCGGCTACCCCAGCGACGACCGAAGACAGCAACAGCCCTTAGAGTAGGGACTTACTAGCATAAGATTAGCAGTAGTAATCTGTTCCCCTTTTGTTTGAGTAATCAGCTCTCCATTGTAAGAAATCCCTTTATTAATAAAAATTTCCTCTAATCTGACTTTGTGATTTTCACGATTGACTTAGCCGATTCTCCTCAACCAGCAGCAATAAGCCGATGTTAACGCATCGGTCCTACGTAATCCATCCTTCCATTCCTCAACTGGCGACTTTGGGACTGATACTCTTCAGAACCATCATTTGCTGAAGGAAGTTGCGACGAAGGGTCAGCCGATACCCCAATCGGCTTTGAAAGCAGACACTCATCGGACCGAGTTGCCCCAGGAGCCTCGGTCAGGCGGGCTGCGGTGAGATACGCGGATCGAAGAAAGGGCTGCGAGGTAGTCGAAGACGATCACTATACGGAACCAGCCAAACTTGCCCCCATCGGCTACCTTCCCTCCCTTGAAAGCCGTGTAGTAGATGAATCACAAAGCTTCACAGGTACCTCACAGCAGCCAACTCATGACTTCGCATCTTGAACATGCAGGTGACCAAATCTTGTGCAATTGTACTAGGGTCGATGTCCAAGCATCGAGTACATGCTGAAATTTTTATCAGCCGTTGATCCTTGAATCGGCTCACCTAGGCATTTTCGCGGCCTTGTACCTTCTCGTATATACTTTTAAGCTCCTTCGGTTCAACGATGCGGCTTATGGTGAGAATGTTGAGATCGTCACCTAGCCAAGCCCTATGGTCGGGCCGGGACCCTTCGCTTGCACGAAGAAAAGGGCAATTTCGGGCGCCCAACTTGACGCTTACGCTAGCACCGTCACACTTGTTGAAGGCTTGCAAACGAAGTTGGAGGTCCTCGCAGAGAAGACCTGAGTCACCAAACAGTTGGAGGTCCTCGCAGAGTAGAGCCTCGCCATGTAACAGTTTGTACCCCTTGAGTCGATGGCCGTGCATCGGCTTTTAATTCTTAAGTCGATGTCTACGCATCGGCTGTGCTCAAAATTTTTGGATTTTCCATTTTTTACGGCCGATTTGTTTACGTATCGGCCCCCATACTTGATAGTATTATCTCATATCCTCGTGTTTTATCCATCTATGTACTTTCGAGGCCGATTAAATCCAAGTAATTGTTGGCATCGGCTCTTGAACATCTGTTGGATCAATCTTTGACTTAGAGACAAGGTATGTTGAGGATAATTTTGGCCGATTGCTGGAATCGCCTCCCTTTCCGTTGCAATGCTTTGGCGATGATTTGCAACTTCTCGGATTTCTAATGTAGCTACGTGGCATGTTGGAGATAAGATCCCTGCTTTTTATTTTTTGAGGGCCGATCTGGGGATCGGCCTTTACCCATGTATCCCATAGACTTGGATCTTGCTACTCTGTCAGGCCGGTGGATAAGACCAGCCTTACCCCGTTTTTGAGGCTTCGATGCGCTCACAACCCTCTAAACTGATTCCAGAGAGCGGCTCTTGGTCATCTGCTTCCCACACGCTCATGGCAGCTAATGATATCTCGATTGAGTCATCCGCCTGAACGACTTCCACTTCATCTCCATCCCACTGTATGATGCATTGGTGCATTGTAGACGGAATGCAACAGTTAGCATGAATCCAGTCCCTTCCCAATAGGACGGCGTAATTGCTTTTGCTGTCGATGAAGAACGCAGTAGGTATGGTCTTCCGGCCTACAGTAAGTTCTACATTCAGAACACCTTTCGCTTCTGACGCCTGGCCGTTGAAGTCGCTTAATGTGATGTTGGTCTTGATCAGATCGTCGCTGGAATGTCCCAAACGACGTAGCATGGAATACGGCATTATGTTGACTGCCGCTCCGGTATCAACCAACATCTTGCTGACAGGCTGCCCGTTGATGTAACCCCTCAAGTATAGGGCTTTCAAATGCCTGTAGCTTCTATCTCGTGGCTTTTCAAAGATAACCGGTCGTGGACCGCAGTCGAATTGAGCCACTGAAACTTCCTCGTCGCTTGGAGCGCGAAACTCTGACGGGAGTATGAATACCATGTTCGCATCGGCGGTGTCTACGCATCGGCATCAGCCGATGCCTGTGCATCGGCTTTCGCCTGTTTGGGGCGCCATACTTTCTTTGGCGGGCGCGCCTTCGTCTCCACTATTTGCTGGATTTTCGCGGCCAGATCGGGCCGTGCTCTTCTCAACGTGTACAGGTACTGTGCCTCGGCTTCTTCCAGGTTTCGCAGCCGTTGCACCCTACGCTTCTGAGAATGGCTGAGTCCATCAGGGCACCACCTTGGTCGGTGATACCTATCTTCTTCTCCATCTGACTCCTCGAAGTCTTCTTCTTGAGATGACTCAGCTCGCTTGTTATGAGGTGGGAGAGGTCCTAGACGCTCGAACACTGAAACTTCGTTTGTCCTTCTCCTTTGCTGTTTGCATTCTGGGCAATTCTCGATTGTTGGCAATCGGCTCATTCCTGAATCCCAGCAATGTTTGAAGAATGGACAGTCCCAGTGCTTATCCACGTTGTCTTGTTCCCTTGACCTCCCTCTAGCGTGACGTTCGTACCCGTCGTTGTTCCTGTCATGCTGACGATACCTCCTGTTTGCATCAGACCGACGATATCTTTCATCGTCTTCGTCGTAGCGCCGACGTCGGTCGTATTGCTGCTCATATTTGTTGAGGAGATGCACGGATAATGGGCGTTGATACCGTATGCTTCTCACCTCCTCCTCGGTTAGGTACCGTCTATCGTCGTCTTGGGGCCGGTCGCGTGGAACGGCCTCCTCTTTATCTTTGCCACGAGAGTGGCTGCTCTCTGCTTTGTCCACGCCATGGCGGATCACAAACCCTGCCATATTGACATCGAAAGAGAACCCTGGCTCTCTTATGGAGTGGCTTAGGTCCACCATGTTGACGTCCGGAAACGGACGCATGTCTACCTTCATGGCAAACTGTCCGAAAGTTAATCGGCCTGATTCTATCGCCATCTGAATTTGTGCGCGCAATACTTTGCAGTCGTTGGTGGCGTGCGTGAACGTATGATGCCATTTGCAGTATGGCCTTTTGTTCATCTCTTGTGCCGTAGGGATCTTGTGGCCTTCAACTGTTTCTCTTTCAGTAGCAGATCGAAGATCTGTTCAGTCTTGGTCACGTCAAAGTCCAACCCTCTTGGAGGCCCTGGCGGGTTCACCCATTTGCAGGACACAGGTACTGGCGTCCGAGTCCACTCGGCTACTGCAACTTCCTGATCTTCCGCAGAATCTTCATCCTCATCAGCATTGACCAGGGTTATCGCGCGTTTGAACTTGTCCTGGTACAGTTCTGGATGGCGCTGTTCATATAAGGTCAGTCTATTGACCAGGTGCGTCAACGAGTTGTACTCAACCTGGAACGTCAGGTCCTTGAACGACGCTGCAAGGCTGCCACGGCCAGCTCGGCGCCTCTTTCTCGATTAAGTGATAGAATAGCATCGGTTCTTGGCGGTTACGAACGTTGGATGTGCACTCATTGTCTCCCTGCTCCCTGCGAACACATGCTAGTTCGGCAATACCAGCTTCAGTGGCTTCTGAATGGTATTGGGTGTGGAACAGTTCCTCCAGCTGCTTCCATGATTGCACTGAATTTGGCGGCAACGAGGTGTACCATCCAAACGCTGGACCGGTGAGGGACTGCGAGAAGAACCTCACCCGTAGCTGATCCGATACTGAAACCATGCCCAGCTGGGCCAGGTATCGGCTCACGTGCTCGATGGAGCTTGACCCTTCTGACCCACTGAATTTGTTGAAGTCCGGAAGCCGGTACTTAGGCGGTAGTGGGATCAGGTCGAACTCATTGGGGTACGGCTTGGAATAGCCGATTATCTTCTTCTTCGGCAAGATGCCGAACTGATCTCTCAGGACTGCGCTGATCTGATCTGCGGTGGAGGTAGTGGCAGCTGAGCTTTCCTGGACTGGTGCAGTGGTATACTTGGCTAACCACGCTTGTTTCTCAGCTTCTGCTCCTAAACTCCCCGCTGCTGCAGTCGTTCTTCCTGCCGGAACAATTGCTCCTGCTCCGGCAATCCCTCCTGGTGGAGCCTGGATCGCCTGCGTCCAGTTGTTGCAGTCCGGCACATACGTGCACACGTATCCGTGTGGGATTTCCTTGGGCGGGTCATGCAAGAACTGATAGTCGCCCGGGTCACCCCCAACTTTGTAGACGACGTATGCCGGTGAGCCTTGTTGCTGTGGAGCCGCCATTGCGTACGGCAGAGGTGGCCTGGTGTGGAGTTGCATCTCTCCCTGGTGAGTCCCTAGAACAGGTCCTGAAGGGGAGTATCGACGCTCCATGATCTCTTGCACCACACGGAGCGCAACTTTTCTGTATAGGAAAACACTCACAACTCAACTATGGGGTGGATTGTGGATGGCTTACCGAGGAAAACTGGAAATCTGATACCAAGATGATAAGGGGTGGCCCGATCTTCTCAGTAAGCAACGGTGGTGATGATGATCACGGGGTGATGGCAGCGGAGAAACACGACGATGTAGTGGATGATAACTTGTATGACGCAACGAGATCTCTCGATTGGTCCCTGTCGCCAGATGCAACAGCTCTCAACCCTGCAAGATATTCGCAACTCCACACACTTGCGCACGTAGCCGCCGACCACGAAGCGGTAAGTTGCAACCGTCTAATTCCCAATGGAACAACAGATCACACAAGACTTAAACAGGATCTACACAATATCCAAGCAATATGGTGTAGGGAATTCAATAGTTTTGCAGAGCAAACAACTAAGAACTAGGGTTTATCTTAAACGTGGTCTAAAGCAGCTAGGGGGTCGTCCAAGGCACTTATATAGGCGTCCGGGACGAGTTCTGGTCGAAAAATACAAGTAAAACCGACCCAGAATAGATCTGGTCGAGACAGACTCGGACATGTCCGGTCTGGGGTCCGGTCGACCGGGCTGTGGACCGGCCGGTCCGGTTTGTGGTCCGGTCAACCGGGCTGTGGACCGGGCTGTCCGGTCAGTGGTCCGGTCAACCGGGCTGTGGACCGGAGAAAGCTCGCGAAGTTCCGGCTTCCGTCGTACGAGGGCTTCCTCAGGTTGACGTCCGGTTGGCGGCCGAGTCGGCCGGGCCAGGAGGCCAGGCTGGCCGGTGCAGGGGCAGTCGACCGGGTTGCGGACAGCCTGGACTTCGTCTTCTCCTCTCGCGCATGCCTCCCGCTCCTCCCTCGCGCGTCCATGAGATATCTTCATGTCCAGCTCCATGTCCAGCTTCACGGCCATCTTGACGTCCGTCTTCATGTCCAGCTGCTCCTCTCCTCGTGCGATGCTCGTCTCCTCTTGATACCTGATGATACATAAGTAATAGGACTTAGGCAGTATAAAGTTCTCATCAATCAAAGCATCGTTTAGGAACAAGTTCACCTGTTGTTTAAGTAGCTTCGCACGAGCTCGTGTCATTGGTCCAATCCTGACTTCATTGGACTTGAGCTTCACAGCAGGTTCATCTTCAGTTGGTAATGACGGAGGTAGTAGTGAGGTAGGGATTCCTCATCATCTCCCCCCTTCAAAAGGCGTCGACCTCGACGCTCCAAGGTCTTCTCCGTCATATGGTGTCAAATCAGCAACATTGAAAGAATTACTGACACCAAACTCATCCTCTGGAAGATCTATCGAGTATGCATTATCATTGATCTTAGCAAGCACTTTGTAAGGACCATCACCACGAGGCTTCAACTTAGACTTTCTCAGCTTCGGGAACCTATCCTTGCGAAAATGTACCCAGACCAAATTGAGCTTGAACAACATCTCTGGCTTTTTATTCATCCTTGCAGCATTGCTCTTGCCTTTCTTCTCAATCAACTCTTTAGTCTTCTCATGAATCTTCTTCACATAATCTGCCCTCTTTGATGCCTCCATATTAACTCTCTCATGTATGGGCAAAGGCAACAAGTCAAGTGGAGTAATGGGTTTGAAACCATACACCACCACTACAAGAAAAGTTGCCATGGCCGACGAAGTTGAAGTCGCTCCGTGGTTGCTGGTGTACCATGGCCGACGATTTTGGTCCCTCCGTGGTGCATGTCAAAACTTTTTTTCTCGTTTTTGAGGCCACCTAGCCCGACGAAAGCGGCCAAAGCGTGGCGTATGGTGGCTTTGGGGCCGTGGTGCATCTCGAAATCTCGGGTTCGCCGGCCGAGTCAACGCAAATCCGCACCGCCGAGGGATGTAGGGCCCAGATGGCAGCCTCTCTGGCATTGTTTTTTTTCTACATCGCGCCATCTCGTTCAACGTTCTCCGATCGAGCCGTTTACGATGCAGGATCATGGGTCCCGCATGTCATCCTCTATGAACCAAAATTCTTTCTATTCTTGGATTTTTTGACCCCCTGATTTACGGCTACTTCCTTTTTCTTTTGATCCCTTGCCGCCTTGGAAACGTTATACCGCTGTTGCTAAATGGGACCCGCATGTCATCCTCTATGTGCGATCAACTTTCTTTTCTTGGAGTTTTGGCACCTCAAATTTGGTCACTTGCCTTTTCTTTCGATCTCATGCCAAGGGTGATACCGCTGCTGCTAAACGGGACCCGCATGTCATCCTCAATGTACTATAAAACTTTCTTTTCTGGATTATTTTTGGCACCTCAAATTTGGTCACTTGCCTTTTCTTTCGATCCCCTGCCGCCTCTCAACGTGATACCGCTGCTGCTAATTGGGACCCGCATGTCATCCTCTATGTCTTATAAAACTTTCTTTTCTTGAATTATTTTTGGCTCCTGATATTTTTTCACTTGCCTTTTTCTTCGATCCTCAACGCCTCTCAAAAGCACCGCTGCTGCTAAATGGGACACGCATGTCATCCTCTATGTACTATAAAACTTTCTTTCCTTGGATTTTTTTGCACCTCATATTTGGTCACTTGACTTTTTCTTTCGATCTCCTGCCTCTCAAACGGTGATAACGCTGCTGCTAAATGGGACCCGCATGTCATCCTCTACGTACTATAAAATTTCTTTTCTTGGATTTTTTGGCACCTCATATTTGGTCATATTTTTCTTTCGATCATCTCAAACGGTGATACCGCTGTTGCTAAATGGGACCCGCATGTCATCCTCTATGTACTATAAAACTTTCTTTCTTGAATTATTTTTGGCTCCTCATATTTTCACTTGCCTTTTCTTTCGATCCCCTGCTGCCTCTCAAACGGTGATACCGCTACTCTCTTGGGACCCGCATGTCATCCTCTATGTACTATAAAACTTTCTTTCTGGATTATTTTTGGCACCTCATATTTGGTCACTTTTCTTTCGATCTTTTGCCGCCTCTCAAACGGGTGATACCGCTGCTTGCTAAATGGGACCATGTCATCTCTGTGCCCTATAAAACTTTCACTCTTGGATTTTTTTTATTTCTCATATTTGGTCATGACTTTTCTTTCGATCCCCTGCGCCTCTCAAGCAGGTGGTCCAGCTGCAGCTAAATGGGACCCCGCATGTCATCCTCTATGTAAATCATGTTTCTTTTCTTGAATTATTTTTGGCTTCTGATATTTGGTCACTTGCCTTTTTCTTTCGATCTCATGCCACGTTTGAAACGTTGAGGAACCTGCTGGCTCATCGGACCCGCATGTATCCTCTATGTACTATAAAGTTTCTTTGGATTTATTTTTCACCCTCTGATTTTTGTATTTCCTTTTTCTTTTGATCCCATGCCGCCTTGGAAACGTTGAGGATGACTCCTTGGGACCATGTGCATCCTCTGTGTACAATCAACTTTCTTTTCTTTTGATCTCAGCGCATTGATAACATGAGACATTGTTTGCTGCTAAATGGGACGCATGTCATCCTCATTACAATAAAGTTTCTTTTCTTGGATTATCTTTGGCCCTGATATTTTGTCACTTGCCTTTTCTTGCAAGTCTCATACCACTGTACAGAGAAGCGTTTGAGACCATACATGGCTCATGGGTCCCGCATGTCATCCTCTACGAACAATAAAAAGTTTCCTTTCTTGGAGTTATTTTTACCTAATTTACGGCTGTTGCCTTTTTCTTTCAGTCTCACCTGCCCCCTTTGAAACGATGACGACGCAGCTGGCAAGTCGGTCCCACATGTCATCCTCTATGAACAATAAAAGTTTCCTTTGATGGATTTATTTTGAACCCCTCATTAATTTCTGGATATTTCCCCTGCCGCCTTGGAATCGTTGAGGATGCTGCTGCCTCATGGGTCCCGCATGTCATCCTCTCAGAACGGTAAATGTTTATTTTCTTGGATTTTGTTGACCAAACGATTTTTGGCTTATTTTTTCTTTCGATCACCTGCAGCCTTTAAAACGTTGAGGACGCCGCTGGCTCACGGGTCCCACATGTCAACCTCTATGAACAATAAACGCTGAGGATGCTGCTGCCTCATGGGTCCCGCATGTCATCCTCTCAGAACGAAAATGTTTCTTTTCTTGGATTTTTTTACCAACATATTTTTGGTTTATTTTTTCTTTCCATCCCCTGCCGCCTTTAAAACGTTGACGACGCTGTTGGCTCATGGGTCCCCGATGTCAGCCTCCCCGTACAAGAAACATATGATATCTTGATTATTTTGCAGACAATAAACAATGTATTGCGCTCTGAGCTATTTCAAACGGATAATTAAATCTTTATTTTTACATAAACAAACTTATATGTTGAATCTCCTTGTTTTTTTGTCTTTGCGAAGCATAGGACTTTCCTGTTTTTTTAGAAAATTCGGAACTTTCCTGTTTTGGAGTGGGCTGAAATTGTACGAGTCAAAAGGCCAAGCAGGATAGTTCGAAAGCCCAGATGTCCAGATGCAGCCCAATTGAAATCTTTCTTCTTGGATTTTTTTCACCCCCTGATTTCTGGCTACTTCATTTTTCTTTTGGTCCTGTGCAAAATGGGTCCCACATGTCATCCTCTATGTACAGTAAAACTTTCTTTTCTTGGATTATTTTTGGCTCCTGATATTTGGTCACTTGCCTTTTTCTTTCGATCCCGTGCAGCCTCTCAAACGGTGATACCGCTGCTGCAAAATGGGACCCGCATGTCATCCTCTACGTACAATAAACTTTCTTTTCTTGGATTATTTTTGGCTCCTGATATTTGGTCACTTGCCTTTTTTTCTTTCGATCTCATGCCACGTTTGAAACTTTGAGGAACCTGCTGGCTCGTGGGACCCGCATGTCATCCTCTATGTGGCTATAAAAGTTTATTTTCTATGGTTTTTTTCACTCTCTGATTTTTGTCTATTTCCTTTTTTCTTTTGATGCCCTGCCGCCTTGGAAACGTTGAGTAAGCTGCTTACACATGGGACCCGCATGTCATCCTCTATGTACAATCAAGTTTCTTTTCTTGAATTATTTTTGGCTCCTGATGTTTCGTCACTTGCCTTTTTCTTTCGATCTCATGCCACGTTTGAAACGTTGAGGAACCTTGCTGCTAAATAGGACCCGCATGTCATCCTCTATGTGCTATAAAAGTTTGTTTTCTTGGATTTTTTTCACCCTTTGATTTTTGGCTCCTGATATTTCGTCACTTGCCTTTTACTTTTGATCCCCTGGCCCCTTTGAAACGTTGAGTAAGCTGCTGGCACATGGGACCCGCATGTCAACCTCTATGTCCATCAACTTTCTTTTCTTGGATTTTTTTGACCCCCTACTTTCTAGCTACTTTCTTTTTCTTTTGATCTCAAGCCGCATTTCAAACATTGAGACCGCTGCTGCAAAATGGGACCCACGTGTCATCCTCTATGTACAATAAATCTTTGATTATTTTTGGCACCTCATATTTGGTCACTTGCGTTTTTTTCTTTCGATCTCATGCCACCTTTGAAACGTTGAGTAAGCTGCTGGCTCATGGGTCCCCCATGTCATCCTCTACGAACAATAAAAGTTTCCTTTCTTGGAGTTATTTTTGCCCCCTAATTTCTGGCTACTTCCTTTTTCTTTTGATCCCCTGCCGCCTTTGAAACGTTGAAAACTTTCTTTTCTTTGATTATTTTTGGCACCTCATATTTGGTCACTTGCCTTTTTCTTTCGATCCCCTGCCGCCTCCCAAACGGTGATACCGCTGATGCTAAATGGGACCCGCATGTCATCCTCTATGTACTATAAAACTTTCTTTTCTTGGATTTTTTGGCCCGATATTTGGTCACTTGCCTTTTTCTTCCGATCCCCTGCCGCCTCTCAAGCGGTGATCTAAAATTTCTTACTTAAATAGGACCATGTCATCCTCTATGTACAATAGGTTCTTTTGTAGATTATTTTTGGCTCTGGTGTTGTTGCTTGCTTTTTCTTTGAGTCCGACTTTGAAACGTTGAGGAAGCTGCTGGCTCATGGGTCCCGCATGTCATCCTCTATGAACAATAAAAGTTTCCATTGTTGGAGTTATTTTTTACCCCTAATTTCTGGCTACTTCCTTTTTCTTTTGATCCCCTGCCGCCTTTGAACGTTGAAGAATCTGCTCGCTAATGGGTCCCACATGTCAGACTCTATGGACGATAAACCTTTCTTTTCTTGGAGTTATTTTGACCCCTAATTTCTGGCTATTTTGCCTTTTTTTTGGATCCCGTGCTGCCTTGGAAACGTTGAGGATGCTGCTGCCACATGGGTCCCGCATGTCATCCTCTCAGAACGATAAATGTTTCTTTTCTTCGATTTTTTTACCCACTGATTTTTGATTTATTTTTTCTTTCGATCCCCTGCCGCCTTTAAAACTTTGACGACGCTGCTGGCTCATGGGTCCCGATGTCAGCCTCCCCGTACAAGAAACATGTGATATCTTGATTATTTCGCTCTGAGCTATTGCAAGTGTATTTCGCTCTGAGCTATTGCAAACGGATAAATTAAATCTTTATTTTTACATAAACGAACTAATATGAATCTCCTTGTTTTTGTTTTGTTTTTGCGAAGCATAGGACTTTCTTGTTTTGGAGTGGGCTGAAATTGTACGAGTCAAAAGACGTCCAGCAGGTTAGAAGGCCCAGATGGCCAGGCAGCCCCAATTTATATCTTCCTTATCTTGGATTATTTTTTGATCAAAAGGCCCAGCAGGGGTACATCCTTTTTCTTTTGGTCCTGTGTGCCGCCTTGGAAACGTTGTGGACGCTGCTGCCTCATGGGACCCGCATGTCATCCTCTATGAACTATGAACTCTAAAAGTTTCTTTTTTCTTGGATTTTTTTTCACCCCTCTGATTTTTGGCTATTTCCTTTTTCTTTTGTTCCCCTGCCGCCTTGGGACCCGTATGTCATCCTCTATGTACAAAAAACTTTCTTTTCTTGGAGTTTTATTCCCCCTAATTTCGGGCTACTTTCGTTTTCTTTTGATCTCAAGCCGCATATGAAACATTGAGACCGCTGCTGCAAAATGGGACCCACATGTCATCCTCTATGTAAAATAAAAGTTTCTTTTCTTGGATTATTTTTCACGCTCTGATTTTTGGCTATTTCCTTTTTCTTTCGATCCCCTGCTGCTTGGAAACGTTGAGGATGCTGCTGCCTCATGGGTCCCACATGTCATCCACTATGAACAATAAAAGTTTCTTTTCTTCGATTTTTTTCACCCTCTGCTTTTTGGCTATTTCCTTTTCATTTGATCCCCTGCCGCCTTGGAAACGTTGAGGATGCTGCAGCGTCATGGGACCCGCATGTCATACTCTATGTACAATAAAAGTTTCTTTTCTAGGTTTTTGGCTCCTGATATTTGGTCACTTGCCTTTTTCTTTCAATCTCATGCCGACTCTCAAAGGTACAATAAAAGTTTCTTTTCTTGGATTATTTTTGGCTCCTGATATTTGGTCACTTGCCTTTTTCTTTCGATCTCATGCCGTCCTTGAAACGTTCAGACCGCTGCTACAACATGGGACCCTATGTTATCCTCTATGTACAATGAAAGTTTCTTTTCATGGATTATTTTTTGCTCCTGATATTTGGTCACTTTCCTTTTTCTTTCGATCTCATGCCGCCTCGGCCCTCTGAAACGACGAGTAAGTTGTTGGCTCATGGGACCCGCATGTCATCCTCTATGTACAATAAAGTTTTTTTCTTGGATTTTTTACCCCCTGATTTTTGGTCACTTGCCTTTTTCTTTCGATCCTGTGCCGCCTTTGAAATTGTGGACGCTGCTGGCTCATGGGTCCCACATGCCAGCCTCTATGAACAATAATATTTCTTTTCTTGGATTTTTTTACCCCTGATTTCTGGCTATTTGCCTTTTTCTTTGGATCCCCGACCGCCTTTGAAACGATGAGGACGCTGCTGGCGCATAGCTCCCACATGTCAGCCTCTAAGAACAATAAACATTTCTTTTCTTGGATTTATAGTTGACCCCTAATTAATGGCTACTTCGCTTTTTTTTCGATCCCCAGCCGCCTTAGAAACGTTGAGGACGCTGCTGGCTCATGGGTCCCATATGACAGCCTCTATGAAAAGTAAAACATTTACTTTCTTGGATTTATTTTTGACACCTAATTAATGACTACTTGGTTCTTTTCTTTTGATCCCGTGACGCCTTTGAAACGTTGAGGGCCCTGCTGGCTCATGGGTCCAACATGTCAGCCTCTATGAACAATAAGAGTTTCTATTGTTGCATTTATTTTTGACCCCTAATTTCTGGCTATTTGCCTTTTTTCCATTGCCTGCCACCTTAGAAACGTTGAGGACGCTGCTGGCTGGGTCCCACATGTCAGCCTCTTTGTACGATAAAAGTTTCCTTTGCTGGATTTATTTTTGACCCCTAATTTCTGGCTATTTGCCTTTTTCTTTCGAACTCCACCGCCTTTGAAACGTTGATGACGCTGCTGCAAACTGGGTACAATATGTCAGCCTCTTTGTGCGATAAACCTTTCCTTTCTTGGATTTTTTGGACACCTGATTTCGAGCTACTTGCCTTTTTCTTTCGATCTCCTGCCCCCTTTGAGAAACGCCGAGAACGATACTGGTTCGTGGGTCCCACATGTCATCCTCTCTGAATGATAAATGTTGGGGCTGCGGCTGCAAGATACGTCCCACATGTCAGCCTGACTGTTGAATAAACGTTTCCTTTCTCGAATTTATATTTGACCCCTGATTTCTGGCTACTTTGCCGTTTCTTTCGATCCCCTGCATGTCTGCTACTCCACCGAAAAACAGACCGGCATGTATTCATCACAATACTGGTAGCTAATTTAGGAAAAATGTGTTCATCACGGGATTCAAACAAAGATCTTCATCTCTGCTAAATTTTGATTTCACCAAAAACCGAACAGCGTGTGTTCATGACTTTAACTTCACAAACACTATGGTTTCTCTATAAAATAAGGTCACCATCCGTTCCTTTATTGTAGGCATTTGCGAAAAGTGTCTTTGGCTAATGGGCACCAGTGCTCTGCTGTTTAAAAAAAATCAAATAGCATACATATTTGTTTCAAAAAAATCTGAAAATGAATGTAGACATAATAAATAAAGTAACCTACAAGCGTGTAAAATTTTAATATGATATTCTTTATATTGTAGACTACACAAAAAAGACAATCTGTTGAAATTTGGAGATTTGAAATATGCATACCCAGATCCACACGTTTGTTACTTTTGTGTAGCCCAGAATTTTTTGTATTTGAAACTGAAATTTTGCACGTTTATGGGACAATTCATTAGCTACTCCATGATTTTTTTTCTAATTTTTTGAACAAATAATTTTTTTTATTTTTTTCTAAAATAGCAGGAGCAATGGTGCCCAAGAGCACCAAATCTCTTAATAGGCATTTGCGCCTAATAGCGTGAGCTTAGCTAATTTTTGAAGAAAAAAAGATGTCCATTGTGGTATTCAGGACAAAGATCTTCATGTCTGCTACTGCACCAAACAACAAACCAGCATGTATTCATCACAATACGGGTAGCTAATTTGTGAAAAATATGTTCAGCACGGGATTCAAACAAAGATCTTCATCTCTGCAAAATTTTGATTTCAGCAAAAACCGAACAGCGAATGTTCATGAGGTTAAGTTCACGAACACTATGTTTTCTCTATAAAATAAGGTCACCATCTGTCTCTTATTTCTCAAGGAAAAACAGGTGGAAGTGTTGGGACGAACCACATGGGTGCTTCGGCTCTATGTTCAGTCTTCTCTTTTTTGTACTGCAATCTTGAGCCTATGGCAGGACCTCCATTGACGTGCATTCTGCACCAATTTGGCCTTGGACGTATCCATGTATCACGGGCGCGATTGTGGGTAGCAAAGACACAGTCAGGTTTGAACAATTGGAAATCTGGTTCTGCAGCCTCTGCGTCGACTGGCGGGGGTAGCATGAAAATTGGGTGATTGAGTCCAAGAAATAAAGAACGCCCCTTCAAATTGTTCAATCTTTCCCACCTTGCCTCTTCTACAGGGTCCAAGGTATGGGCAGATCTCAAGAAAACGTAGCACCGTACCAAAGGATAAGACCTCAGCTTGTTACCCATATGTAATATTGGAGGACCGAGGATGGGCCGATAACCTTTAACCTGAATCCACGCGAGATCAGATTCACCAGTAATGGACTCTGCTCTCATTGGTGCCAGGAACCAAGTGCGCTGGTCAGAAAATCCAAGAAATACATCTTCATCTTCATAATTATGATTATCACCATCATCATCTAATTCTTCATCATCTAATTCTTCATCATCAAATTCGTCTTCTTCTAATTCTTCTTCTTCTAATTCTTCTTCATCAGCATCATTATCTTCATCGGCACCTCCATCGCCTTGAGCCACATTTGCTTCATCATCTTCCATGACAGCATCTCCCTCGATTTGAGCGAAAATTGCAGCCACTTCTGCTTCTTCATCTTCAATGACAGGGGCGTCAATGAGACGCGGGGCTGCATGTGTCCCTGCAATGCACAAAGATCAACCACAATGCAGCAAGTAGGAACTACACTGAAAATTATCTCTTCTCTTCTATCTTCTATTTTCTACTACTATAAGGCACCAGTTTTTAACAAGACATGTAGCAGCAATTCCAACTGTTGGTGTCCAAAATCTAACGGTTGGGATTAGAGGTATTCGCGTGAAAAAAATACCACACCAGTGTCCACGTGTTTCTAGAACCGTCATGTTTCCATTATGAAGAAAAATCAGAGCAGTCTCACACCGATATCACACGTCCCACTTGATAGTGATTAAGAAAGGTTCCAAATTTTTGTTCATATTTATAAACTGTATGCTCACACTTATTTTGATGGTATAACCAAATTATTAGTTGTATTGAAAGTTTGAACAACATTTAGAACGCAACTTTTATACATCAGTATTGCGAATCGTAATTGGTCCAACATGTGCAGCATGCCATTTACTAGTTAAGACATAAAACAAAGACTCACCACAGGTATATGGTTCCCAAACCAGAACATCTCCATACGGATATGTAACTGCGTATACACGATGTAGGTGTGAACTTGTACCATATCCAGGAATGCCCATGGCATCGACATAGCTGTTTCTATCAAAGAATTCAGGGTTTCTCAGGATATTCCACTCCTTTTCTAGGGGCGCTTGTAGGATAGCAATCAATTCGTCAAATACAACGATTACCTCGTAATGCCATGGCCCTGCTAGATCATCTTTGTACGGCCTCTTGACGATCCGTACTTTGAGCAGTTCCAAACTTTTATCTATTTTGTATTTGAACAGGAATGGTGGGCTGCCATGCCACCATTCACTAGTAGGGCCCAAAGAAATTCCTGCATCTTGCAGAGATGGAAGAGGTATAATAGTATCTGATATGTATATGTTGCGGATCGTCAAGTGCCCGTCCTGCTGGACAAATGCCACCCAGTCGCCGTTACAACCCACCCAGTGCATGGGTCCATGTCCATCCAGTTCCTCCTTGGTATGGATAAATGCTGGAACTGTCGGCTTGTCTAATGGCATCAGCAACGCGTGAATGCCCTGCAAATAGGATTTGTTTCAAAATTGTCTATGCATGCAAGGTATTCGACAGAATGAAGAGCGGATTGTGCAGAACTGAAGCACAGATGTAATGGATAAATAAAGCAATTCCGAAGAGTACATGTGCATAGTGAAGGCAGCAAACCTTACAGTACTCCCAAATCAGGTGATTATGTTGAGTCTAAATTCATGCATGATGTTTGGCAATAAGAAAAGTTGATTGAAAAAACACAAGCTGAAACGAGATGAGTAAATAAATAAATACTCTTACAGTATTGTCGCGGTCGTCTGGCCATGTCTCGGGGTCGCAGTGGAGCAGGCTCGGTAAACCGAACGGAACCTTATGCGCTCCGCGGATGGCATGCCGCATGCCGATCATGCCTCGAGCGAGGCGACCAGTGCTGAGGATATCCGCCCGCTCGGCTATGTTCTCCACCAGTGGGTAGTGGAGGTTGCCCCACCCCATGGACTGGTGGTAGCAATCAGGAATCTCCTCAATCTTACGCTTCTGCTTCATTGGAGTCGGTAATCCAATGCAAGGGAGAGAGGGGTGAACGGGAGAAAGAGACAGAAGAGGGTTTTTTTTGGAGAAGATGCAGTAGTAGTACTACGATACTAGGAGGTGGAGATGCGGGGCATGTTTCCGGGAGAGAGGAACCACTATTTCCCTTAAAAAAAATAACAGCACTTGCGCATTAGAACTTGGGGCGGGGATATAGCGGTAAGAGGTATTGACCAACTTTCCCTCACCTTGACCCCACGTGGTTGTGAACCCGAGATAATTCTTTTTGATGAACCCGATATACTTATTATAGTACTAAAATAGTACAAGTATATACCTTGTACTCCTATATACTAACATTACTATTTTAAGGACTTATGTTCCATGAGCAACAACTTCCCCCACTCCGCTCATCCGAAATCCTAGCCCCTCCAACTTCAAGGACCAATCAACATAGCTATGGCCTTCTAATTTGGCTCAAGTCGCCGCACACATAGTCCTCCCGCCGACAAGGAATAGGAGCATCAGCCCTTTCGTCGCTTGTTGTTACACATAATCATATACAGTACCATATATATTTCAAATTTCCATATCAAAAAATAGTTCAAATCTGAATTTTAACATCTCAAGCTAAACCCTCGCTTGCTCTTAAACATAAGCATACCATAGTTCTACTTTTGTCTTCACCGAACAACAGAACACAATTTCATCACAACATAGCCAACCGGAGTACCTAGTAATGTAACTAGAGAAGTGAACCTATAGTTGATCAAGCCTTCAACTTTAACACAATAATACCCCCACATTATGTGTTGAGGAGCCACACCCATATATTTAAGAGTACCATCAAGTAGACCACAAATGCATCAATGAAGAGAGGGGTATACTTATAGACCACCTCTTTACAAAACAGTTGTAACTAGTAGACCACAATTGCCTCGTTCATTAGCTATGAAATTACATACTATCAGTAGCTACAATGGCTGCAGGCCCTGTTTCAGAATTAAACATCACACTTGTTCCAATCCGGGGCGTTGGCGAAGTTTGGGATGAACCAAAGCGGTGTCTTTACCAGGTACCTATCTTTTTTTGTTTTGCATGTTTTCTCCAAGGCGTTGGTTTGGAAACCAACGGCGCAATCTTCACGATTCAGACTGAATCGGCATATTTCAGGCAGCTGCGAATTGCGAAGCCATGCTTCATTCGGCAAGGTGTACACACAATTTCTTCTCGTCAGACATCCTGGGACAACATCTGCACCGCCTAATGGCAGCATAATCGGATAGTTCACTCCAAGGAAAAGAGAATATTCTCCAAGGTCATCAATCTTTTCCCATGGAATACCTTCATTTAACTTACTAGTGTCCTTCGTGAACACCAGGCAACCAAACCCAGAAGCATAGTTGCCAACAGTGCGACCATGATGAACACGACGATCAGAAGCAGTATGGCAAACTTTACAGGAATATTCCCTTTCATCAGCAATGCCCAGTGTATGGATCAGAAGAAGTCTAGAACCATCTATAGATCTTGCTAACCACCACATGCCATAATCGACCTCGTGATCATGGCCAAGAGCATCATCAAGTGCACACCGCCATTCAAACACAATGGGCGGTGGCTCTACGATCAGCGGAGGACCTGCTTGAAAACGAAATTACTGTTAAGAAGGGTATGTTTGGTTTGCACAAATCTGAAAACGTAAGAATTGGGAAAACGCATTAGGATTCAGATGGGATGATATAATGGCATTTCCATTCAATAATACAGCATATTGGTGTATTTCAGTACATCACATGGGAAACCAAAGGATTCATTTCAAGAAGTTCAAGTAGAGGTCAAAATCCAACATAATTCAATCTGAGAATAAAACTCCTAATTATACAATCCTCAAATTTTTCTATGGTAATCATCTCGAATAAAAAGTCTAAATACCAATGAAATTTCATCCGAAGCAAATATGCCCCAAGCCTCCAAGTCAGATCAGTCAGGTTCGAAAATTAATAAGTTTGTGCATTAAAATTATCTTTACAGCCATGAATAATGAAGCTCATCATACACTACTTACGTCCGGAGGAAAATTACCAGCTTGCTGAGGATTCCATGCGTGAACAGTGCCAGTATGAGTTGTGGCAAACACAAGCCCATTGTGGAGAATTGCATCGCTGTAATTGTAAAAGATGTGGGACTTGGGCTCTGTAAGAACTGTCCATCCAGAATCTTCGCCGCAAAGGAGGGCAACTCTGATGTCAAAAACAGCAACAAGAGAGAAATTTTTGTACCCCCCAGCAGCTGTGGGAACTTGGCAAATATATATCTTGTGAAATATAATAGCACGAAGGTTGTGGTGGTATATATTTGGAATGTGGGTGGTTTCAAACGGCACAGGGAGAGGAATTTCACGGCGAGTGTAGACGTTGACAAGTTTCCATTTGCAAGCAGGAAAGCCAGTGTCAACCATGGCAACCCAATCTCCATTGGCACCTACCCACTGCTTACCCGTACCGTCTGGCATCACAGCGTCGGAGGAGAACCTGTCCAGCGGCGTCAGCTTGCAATCCCGTGCTACCTTCGTCGGGTGAGAATGAAGAACACATGGGAGGCCAAACGGGAGAGAAAAAGATAGAGTTGCACTATCATTTGCAGAGTCGAAAAATAGTTTGGACGAACCGACGAGGCTCGCGGCGGTGATGACGTCGCATCTTGTTACGAGTTCTTCAAGGGGACCTTCGGAAAAGACCTTCTGAAACAGTTCAGAGTCATCATTTTCCTTGTTCGATGCCGCCATCGCAGGGCAGGGGGTGGGTCTATGAGGTTTGGGTTCAACTGATTGGAGTTTAATTTGGGTTCGATGGCGGCAGGTGGCGGGGAAGATGAAGAACGGAGGCTCTCAAACTGGGCGGTGGAATTGATTCTAAAGCTGCATGGCGGCGGCACTGGCGCGTGCTATGGAAGGTGGTCGATTGGTGCGGGCGGGGGCGGAGGTAGACGATGGAGGTGAACAGAAATAGGGCAGGTGGGGGCGGGGCGCTTGACTTCGCTCCTCTACACTCTACAGCATCTCCTCCTGTTTCTTGGAAAGTGTATAGACCCATAATAAAAAGTCACTGTTCCCTCTGAAAAGGTGAAGAACAAGTCACTGGTCTAACGTGCAAATTTGGACATCCCAAGCTATGTGTTGTCATGTCAATTCAATGTCCATGGCAGTATTTTGAATTTTGCGTGACCAAAAGAAGTACGCCTTGGCCTTTCACAATCGGGGTTTCTTTAGAGCAAGAACAATAGAAGAGCCAACAGCTGGCAAAAGTATTGTCCTACTTCCTCTTGGCGTGATACTCCCTCCGTCCACAAATAAGTGGACGTGCAGGATTTTCAAGGTAAATTAGTAAAAGGAAAGAAAAAATGCATTGGAGCACTCGTATCTTAAGAAACACATGTACTCAACCACGGTTGTAGATTTTCTCGGCGCAAGACTTTTCCCCAGCAGTTGTGGCTTTCAGTTATTCGTGGGTGTGGGGAGGAGCTCCGCCGCATCGGTAAAAAGCAAAGAGGGACGGCGGCTCTCGATCGTGCGGTGTACTCGTAAATCACGTGTGACCCATGCCCTAATAATTCACAATGCATTGATGAGGGCTATCACTTCATCATCCAATAAAATGTACTTAGTAACTATGGTAATAATATTGTCTTCTCGCAAAAAAAATGGTAAAAATATTGTCTCTTAAGCCATGTACTAGTACAGTGCAAGATGCTTTAGAGAAATAAACCTATATTTTATTGCTACTCCGTAATACACATGGTTATTTATTCTAGGCAAATGCCTACCGAAAGATGTAGGAATAGGGAAATGTAGGATTGCAATGTCATGTCCACTCCAATCCTATAGGAATTCATAGAATCCAAACTTTGTTTGATTCCACCATAGGAAAAGTAAGGGCTCCTTTGATTTAAAGGATAGGAAAAACATAGGAATAGGAAAGGTATAGGATTGGAATGGCATGTCTACTTGAAACCTATAGGAAGATGAAGTTTGTTTGATTGTAGCAAAGGAATTTTTCCATGAGGTATGAGCTAATGCTTTTTTCCTATAGGAATCACACTACAAGATTCCTATAGGAATTTTTCCTATAGGATACGTTCCTATGAATCAAACAACATGTATAGGAATTTTTCCCATAGGAATCAAATCCTACACAATTCCTATGCAAATCCTTTGAATCAAAGGAGCCCTAAAGCATTCTTAAAAAGAGGTATGAGTAGATGTTTAATTTTCTATGGAATCTGTGCAAAGAAATCCTTAGGAAAAATTCCTATCGGAAACAATCCTACAAATCAAACAGCCAAGGATTCAATTGTACCAATTTCCTATGCAAATCCTTGGTGTTCACCCAATCCTCTCGAATACTCATCCAAAAAATGCACTAATACTTTGATGGGGAGTTTTTGTATTCTAGGCAAGAATAGAGGGTTTGCGGGGATCACTTGAGAAGTGTATTAACCAAAGAAGGCATAAGTAATACACCAACACACACTAACATGCCCTTAATGGATGTATCTCCATAAACTCCCTCTGTTCTTTATTACTACTACTAGTTTATGTACTTCTTAACTAATATGGGATAATCATGAAATATATTTTCTAACATTCAGCAAAAATATAGTGTTTCGACTTTTTAAAATACTGAAAAACTAGTAATTAAAAATATTTGAGCTATCAAATCTAGGAAGTTTGAAAATATTTTGTATTCCGTCTGAAAGTTGTGTTACTTGGTGTAAGATTCACACAAAAATGATGAAAATATCAAACCTTCAAAAAAATTGTAGTAATTCAAACGTTATGTGCGTTTCATAATTTTGCAAAATCTATTCTATTTGCAATTAAAACTATAGTAGTTGGTGGTCCCCGATCATCTGATTTGCTCTTAAACAGCTCAATCCTAAATTTGAAATTCCCTGCAACAGAACACGATAGTTGGTGGTTTGTGCGGAAAAAAATTACAGTTTTAAAAAGTGTTTTAAGCAAGAAGGCAGCAATAAGCGGTAGTTTGTGCAATTTCCTCGTGTAAACAACATGTAGCGTCGAAGTAATAGTACTAGCAGTACAGAAATCTTGTGTAATTTCTAGTTCTACATATTACTAGTGTCCACTGTTTGAGAGTTGATGGTGAATGGGTCTGATTTTCAATCGAATGAGAATTAGCAAATTGATTTTTATGACAAAAGCATACAAAGGGAGTAAAACAACATACCCGCATTCGCCGCTGCTACCAGCATGCGATGCCTCCACGAGTGCATTGACGGCTGCTGCAAATCCTCGGAAGGCATCTAGGTTTTGCAGATCGTCGATTGCCGCTGTCCGGCTAAGCTTAACCAGCATAGCTGCCGCCAAGATATCTCGGATTTGGACCACAGGCAGAAGCTGATTGGGGTCGAAGGATTGCCTGATTCGGAATTTGAAGTACCAAGCCCTCGGCTCCGATGATGGAAGTTTGGAACTCGGCCCGGCCAGAACCTCCCAAATCTGTGTGTGGCAGTGGATGCCCATCGGCATCCCCAATGCTGCCGACGCCGTGATGTGGTCGGTCGCACTTTGGTCCCCACTAAAGGCTGGGGCTGCAGCACGTCGCCGCCGCCCCCGACGTCCCCACGACGGCAACGCCATGGACCGAGGCGCTGAGTTTGTTGGCGAACCCGAAGCCCTGGATGGCAAGTGCTTCTTCACAATGGAAGCATCCTCACCCGGCGAGGTTCGCCCCCGGCGCATGCCTATGCTCCGACCAGCCCACTTTGCCGCTGCTGCCTGGGCTGCCGCCGATACCTGGGCCACCGCCGCTTCATGGGACCCCCTCCCTCCTCTCCCTCTCCTAGATCAAAGGGCGCCAGGAGTCTAGCCACAGCAAGACACAGAGCCGCCTGCTTCATCGCACACCAATGGCACACAGACATTTGCGAGCTTTTAGCGCACACCCCTCCGAGGCTGAGTCGTGGAGCCTGGGTGCACGGGGCTATGGCTGGAGGAGTCGCCATGGGACGAGGGGTGTCGAGTGCTCGGGCAAATACGGGAAAGGCGAAGTTTTGGATAACCTTATATGATCACATCAATGCTTCTCAAGGAGCCAAATACTGTATGAGAAACCGGAAAAGTTTGAACGTTTGAAAACTTTGCCGGCATAATGCATCCTTCCAATGCACGCCTACTAAGGTAGAAAGCCAACTCAATTGCTACTTTGTTGGCAAAATGTACCATGGCTCAATCTTGGGTCACACACATCTATCAATTGGTATATTTTGGTCATATTCAAAATTTTACTTGAAACTTGTTGGTCATGCCATTCTACTACTCGCCTAACACTTTTTCTACGCGGGAAGGAGGGGGGTATGATGCTACCCTGAATTTTTATGCCCATTTGTATCTTGGACAAATCCTAGGTTTGACCAAAATTTAAAACATGAAGATGAAAAATTAAGCCTGGATCCACTACAAGAAAATTTGCCAAACTTTTCTTGTAGTGATCCTTCTTAATTAGTAACTTCAAAATGAAGCTTTTGGAAGGTTTTTGAAATTTCCATGTCTGAAACCCAAAACACCTCTTCATGATTGACTTCATAAGACAAATCGAGTTTAGGGTTAGGGGTAGATACATGATTTTTCTAGTTTGAATATGTCTAGACCTGGCTTATCAACTTGAATGCTTAGTATATGACATAAGAAGATGTACTATGTGCATTGGTTTTTTATTTATTTGATTTGTTTTGAATTTTCATGCCAAATCAAATTTTGGTCAAATCATAGGTTTAACCAAGATTTAAACAAGTTTAAAACATTAAAATGAAAAATTAAGCATGGATCCTTCTCAATCACTCCAAAATGAAGCTTTTGGGAGGCTTTTGAAATGTCTATGTTTGAAACCCAAAACCACTTCTCTTCATGCTTGACTTCATCAGACAAATGAGTTTAGGGTTAGGGGTAGATACATGATTTTTCTGGTTTGAATAGGTCTAGACCTTGTTATCAAGTTGAATGGCTTACTATGTGACATAAGAAGACTATGTGCTTTGGTTTTTCATTTTTGATTTTTTCGATTGTTTTTATGCCCATTTGAATCTTGGCCAAATCCTAGGTTTGAACAAGAATTTAAACAAGTTTAAAACATGAAAATGAAAAGGTAAGCATGGATCCTTCTTAGTCAGTCCGAAATGAAGCTTTTGGGCGGTTTTCGAAATTTCCATGTTTGAAAACCCAAACCACTTCTCTTCATGCTTGACTTCATAAGACAAATTTAGGGTTAGGGGTATAGATACATGATTTTTCTTGTTTGATATGTCTAGATATTGTTTATCAACACTTGAATGCTTACAATATATGTGACGCAAGAAGACTATGTGTTATGGTTTTTCATTTTTGGGGGTTTTTTCGAATTTTTTATGCGCACTTGAGTCTTGGTCAAATCCAAGCTAGCTAGGTTTGACCAAGCTTTAAACAAGTTTAAAACATGAAAATGAAAAAGTAAGCATGTATCCTTCTTAGTCACTCCAAAATTAAGCTTTTCGGAGGTTTTTGAAATTTCCATTTTGTAAACCCAAAACCACGTATCTTCATGTTTGACTTCAAAAGACAGAGTTTAGGGTTAGGGGGTAGATACATGATTCTTCTTTTAATATGTTTAGATCTTGTTTTATCAAGTTGAATGTTGACTGTATGACATAAGAAGACTATGTTTTTGAATTTTTTATGAATCTTGGTCAAATCCAAGGGTTGACCAAGATTTAAACAAGTTTAAAACATGAAAATTAAAACGTTTCAAGTTCACCTTTGGTTCGATCTTTCAGTAACCAGGCGCATATATATATGGATGCAAATTGAGATAATTAATTCGTGAAACATTGGAAATGTCCATCGTGTGTCGTGTTTCCCCCTAACATGAAAATTGGATTGGTGGCAGACAAGTAAAAGCACATTTATGTGCGACAACCCAAAATGCACATATTTTGCTGAGTTTTCATGCATGCATTAAAAGTTCTGAATATATACATAAAATGCATGTGGGTCATGATTGAAAAGTTTGACATGTATATGGTTCTTGTGTAGTAGTAGTACTATAGTAGATTAGTAGGTACGCAAACTCCCATCCATCTTCTTTGTCAAGAGAAGACGCGCACCAGGATGCGTAGTGGAAGTCGTCTCTGGATCCTTCTGTTGTCCCTCTCACGGAAAAGAAAAAGAAAAAAACATCTCTCTCATTCTCGGCCTCGCTCGACTCGCTCGCTCGCAGCCTCGCACCTCCTGCGCACTGACAAACGCTGCACAACAGTCAACATCACCAGAAAAAAGATATACACCATAAATAATAAGAGGGGCCCCGTGACTGCTATCCCTTCTTCTCCTTCCGTGTGATCCCTCTTCCTCCGAGTTTCACTGGACGGGCAAACACACATGTGCTGCATAGTAAAAATAAAAAAGTAAAAAATCGACCTATGAATCTATGATTAAATAGGTAAAATCCTGGGTTTTATCAAGGTTTAAACAAGTTTAAAACATGAAAATGAATAGGTAAGCATGGATCCTTCTTAGTCACTCTAAAATGAAGCCCGCGATCAGGATGGTCTTGAAGATATACATATAGAAGAGATACGTGAATCGGCCTTTTATACCAAGTTGGGCTAAACTGCCCATGTATCTGTAACATATTAGATCGCATCTTAGTTTAGAAGTTAGAGTTTTACCCGTGCACGGTTTGGTGCACGTCCACATTAGAAAGTCCCCTGGACTATAAATATGTACCTAGGGTTTATGGAATAAACAACAACCAACGTTCAACACAAACCAATCTCGGCGCATCGCCAACTCCTTCGTCTCGAGGGTTCCTCCGGTAAGCATCATGCTGCCTAGATCGCATCTCGCGATCTAGGCAGCACAAGCCTGCCTAGTTGTTCATGCGTTGCTCGTACTGAAGCGTTTTTGATGGCGAGCAACGTAGTTATCGTAGACGCGTTAGGGTTAGCATCGTTCTTAGCATCATATGCTCGCGTAGTGCAACCCTTGCGCGTCTAGCCGTCCTTGTGCCTCATCATGGGTGCAGGGGCGGCACCCCGCTTGATCTTTGTTTAGTAGATCTGATCCGTTATGGTCGATCCTTGATTCATCAAGGATTAGTTTAATATCTGCAATAGTTAGGCCTTACAAAGGGTTGGAGGATCCAGCGGCATGCAGGGTGTAGTTTGCTGCCCCTAGACAGGACGTTCCGAGGATCAACCTAGTGTTGGTTTTTAGGCCTTGTCTAGGGCTGGCTTACGTTTACCGTGCGTGAGCGCGAGGCCCAATCGTGAGTAGGATGATCCGATTATGCGGTGAAAACCCTAGATCGTCGTGGATCTCATTACGCTTTACATTGATCAAGCAGGACCACCATATGTTCGGCCACCTTGGACGAATCATGGGTGAATCGGCTCCACTGAGCGATTCACGGAACAACTGAGAACCGATCGAGGCTCGTATTTGCGATATACGTATGTGCCCTGCAGAAACTAAGCGGGCATCATCCACACCTTCTGACAGAGGTATAGGTCAGGGTGGCACGCCCACTGCGACCCGGCATCGGTGCGCGACCGGGGAGGCTGCGGGCGTCGCTGCGAGAGGCCAGGGCCAGCCGCAGCCTGGTCATTCCGGCTCTCTGAAGTGTTGGCGATCTGCCCGCCGGTGGGTTTCCCGCGCCAACACATTCCACAGCACGCCGGTGGGACTAACCTTCAACGACAATCTTCGAGCGACAACCATCTCACCATCCACATCGGAGATGGCGAAAAACACCGGTCTCAGAGGACCTGGGCGGCAAGCTCAAGGAAAACGACAGGGTCTGGCGGTCTCGGAAGGGGAAGTCGTTTGCGTGACATGAAAGCGGGGGGCACGCACCCCGCATCTTGGTGTCAACATGGCGGATCATAACCACTGCGTAAGGAAGCTAGAGTTCCCCTTTGGCGACGAACGGTGGGGCTTACATATGACCAATTCAAAGGCAAAAGCTACCCGGCAGACTCGAAAAAGTGACATCATCGGACTCGTCGGCCTACGAACGCGAGCCGATTCTAGGAGTCAGCTAAATCGTGCTTCCGACCCGGGCTCAGCGTTGGGCTGATGGACAAAGGGATGCGTGGTCTATGGCGTTGGAAGGAGCACGTTATTCCTGATGCAGCCGACGTTCGCACCACGCTACCTTGGCAGAACATAGAGCGATTTCGCGATCATACGCGAGAATCGGCTCGGGGGCACCTAATCAAGGAGCGCGCGCGACGCCATGTGTGAATATAATAAACAATTTTCGGATACAGAGCTGACGCGCGACAGGTGAGTTGATATAAAAAAAAAAATTTTACAAGTGTGAGCTCTACGAAGAAATGCATTAAGAGCGTGAAGAGCATCGGCACGGATTCGATCCACCTCAGCGATCTCGACCTCATCATCCTCGTCTCTCCCCATCACCAGCTGGCTGCTTAGGGCACGGATTTCAGCTAGGTCGGTCTTCAGATCAGCGGTGAGACCTTGTGCTTCCTCTTGGGAGCGAGCAATGAGGGATTCCTCGTCTTGGATGAGTTGTTTGGTCTCCCTGGCCCTCCTTTCGAGGTCCTCCAGCTCCTTGCGTAAGGTCTCAAGTCTGGCACTATGAGTCGAAGGCTGGCGGTTTTTGCGTCTAAAGCAGCCTTCTTCTCGTTGAGCCGTGGCATTTTTCTGCAATATCGGCTCTCAGCGGGAGTTGGGCGCGGCGGAGAGTAATCCTTTGACGAGCCGACTGCACCCTTGACTTGAAAACTGACAAAGTCACTGTCGGCCAGAGTTTAGCTACCAGCACCACTGGGAGACGAGGCTGGATGTCCACGAGGATGCCCCTGATCGTCTCAGGGTCCTCAACCAGAGTATCAACTGGGGAGGAGAGCAGGACCTTGAGACGCTGTAGCGGACCAACGACTGCACCAAGGTTTGGCTCGTCACCTATTTTAGGGTGCGGCTGGCTCGATGGAATCGGGGTCGAATGTCAGCAAGCTCGAAGGATCGCACCCCTGGCAAAAGAGCAAGAACGGTATGGGCATACGGCAGATATAAAGGAAGTAGAGAGAGAGGAAAGTGTACCTCTCCCAAGAAAGGAAGGGAAGCCGAGGTGGTAACAATCGGCTTTGCAGTATGCTGGTCAGACGACTGGTCCGTCACGCGTGGCGAGTTGGAGGGACCAGGGGCAGTAGATGGCATCGGCACCTCTTCAACGACCCCGCTGGAAGTCTCATTAATCTGCAAGGGGAATGGTAAAGTGGTCCAGTTAGTGACAAGACAACAGGGAACACGAGCTGTCAGCGGGGTACCTTGGAAACTTCTTGGCTAGGAGAAGAGGTTTGTGGGCCCGTGCGAGCCCTTTGGACACATCGGCGCTTTATGCGCGACCTCGTTTGGACTGAAGACTGAAGAGCGGCAGGCTCGGGAGTCGACCTTTTTCTAGAAGCCGGGGTTGGCGAGTCCGTCTGGCTCTGTGTGGTGGACCTGCCCGTACCGCGTAGGTAGGAACCCCTGGGACTGGATTGTTCTCCCTCGCTGGAGTTCTCTTCGGTGGAAGTCTGGAATAAGGGGTACGACCATGTCACAAAGGCTGGGAAGGCAAGTGCGATCAATCGGAATTTGATACGACTTACCTGTGAACTCGCTTGGGCAGGAGTTTTACGCGTCGGAGAGTCCAGCCACCTCACCGCTGTCCTCGCCCGGGTCGAGGCTCGGGGGGCAACCGACAAGGATGCTTTGTTTTTGGGAGCCGATTTTAGTGAAATCGGCGGACCGTCCATTATTACTTTCTTCAGAGGTGGCGAACTCTGACAGAAGAGGACCACTGGAGCCGGAGGAAGAAATTCGAAGGGAGATCCATCAGCTTGCGATTGGGCCGTCTTGTGCTGCCAAGAGGTGAAGTCAGTTCGCGAAAGAAATTAAGTGGCACGGAAATATTTTAAGGAATAGTACCTGGTCAGCAGAGATGTTCATGCGCGGCGTCAAGTTGTTTCAATTGCGGTCCTAACGCCCTCCGAAAAACATGGGTCTTCCACATGGACCACCAAGTCTCGAAGCCATCAGTAGTGGAGGAGAAACGGAGGTTGTGAGGGATTGGAAGGGCCAAAGCATCGAAGAAGGTGTAGCACCTATGACGGTGAGGAGGTCAGGCAGTTCGGCTCTGCTTGCGGTTAGGTGGTGTAAGAATAAGTGTGGAGGCACTTGTCCGAGGCCGAGCTGACGGGCTACCACTACCGGTTGATAACACTCATAACCAGGTTTGATGATCCGGTTTGAGGTGCTCATTCCAACAGGGAGAAAGCAAGGACGGATCATGATGGAATACAGATGCCGAGTGCTATCGTCATCGGCAAAGCTATCTAATCGGAAAGGAGACTGGATTTTCAAAATTTTCCGTTTCAGTATAAGGAAAGAACAGGGGGTTGTCCAAACCTTGGAAGAAGATCTTGAACCACCCTGCTGCCTCCTTAGGGATCAGCCTGCTGCCTGGGAGACCATACAGGGCTTGGCCATAACTGGTGCATCGAATATCCTTCCCGTTCACATCTGGGAAGGTGCAGGAGGTCAAAGGTGGGAAGTCTGGGATCTGGTCCCGAAAATATAACTGTGCCCATAGCTGAATGAACCACCAGGGGCCGCCAGTTTTAACTGTCTTCTGAGAAAACAGCTTGACAGACATCAGTTGAAGAGATCGATATACCTCTCCAAGGAACAGTTTGCCGATACCGAGATGGGTACCTTTGGCCAGTTCATAGGCTAGGGAAAGATAGTTCTTGGTAGGGGCAAGTGATGGGCCGCAGAATATGAAGTGTTCCAACCAAAAGTTCAGGAAGGCTGTGTGTTCTCGCTCTGTCACGGGGCCTTTGGTTTTCATGTAACGATCAAGGTAGGCGCCCCAGCTGGTGCACTCTTTTTTAGAAGAAAGGGTGAAAGGAACTTTCGGCAGTTTGAAAGCAGAAGGGCTTGGGAAGCAATGTCCAGGCCTGTGATCATGGCCACATCCAGCAGGGTTGGTGTCATCGGGCCGTGGCCGAAAATGAAACAGTTCAGCGCGTCAGACCAGAAGTAGCCGATGGTTTTCAGAATATTTTCATTCTTCTCAAGAGGAGACAGTGATAATGATAAGGCATCGGCTATCCCTATAGATTCCCAGGTGGCATAATGGGTTTTGGATACTCTATTGTACCATGACACCCAACCTTCAGGGGGATTAGGCCAGGCTCGTAGGCAGTCGGCCCAGGAAGTCAGATCTAGGTGCTGATTCACGAAGGGGATTCTGTTAGCTTCACAGGAGATTAAATGAGCAGGACTCTCGGAAGAACGGGGGCCAAGACACATGGAATTTGAGAGAGAAGGATGCGGCAATAGGATGTCGGAAACCTAAAATCAATGACGGAGTAGAACATTAAGTCAGGTGTTCTTCTGTTCAATCCTGATATTGGCCCTAATGGCGGAGAAGCGGTGGAGTATTACCTTCAAGCCGGAGACCATGGTGTCGGCGTTGGATGATTCCGCCATTTGATGCGTTGCGGAGTTGGGGCGGTGCGGTTGAGATCTGAAGCTCGCGAGATTGCGTAGGTGGCGGATTTTGGGGATCTGAGTTTGCTTTCTCAGACGGAGGTTGCAGGTGACCGTTTGGAGGGGTAACCAGGTTTGCCCTTGTTTGTTATATGGTAGGGGCCGGTGCGACGCCATCGGCTCTTTCGGGGTTTGTTTGACTTTGACTATCGGCTAAGTTAACTAGAAGCCGATCACGTGGAAGGAAAGAGCCGATTGCTCAAGACTTGCGAATTGTCAAGTCATACACGGTGCTGCAACGGTTCTGATTCCGCACGACATGACCCTTTGAAATGCATATGGTTTTGCAATTATCATTATCAAAACCAGGGGGGCATGTGTTATCACCAGAATTTGACCAAGTCAGAGGTGGGCCGCGATCAGGATGGACTTGAAGATATACATATAGAAGAGATACGTGAATCGGCCTTTTATACCAAGTTGGGCTAAATCTGCCCATGTATCTGTAACATATTAGATCGCATCTTAGTTTAGAAGTTAGAGTTTTACCCGTGCACGGTTTGGTGCACGTCCACATTAGAAAGTCCCCTGGACTATAAATATGTACCTAGGGTTTATGGAATAAACAACAACCAACGTTCAACACAAACCAATCTCGGCGCATCGCCAACTCCTTCGTCTCGAGGGTTCCTCCGGTAAGCATCATGCTGCCTAGATCGCATCTCGCGATCTAGGCAGCACAAGCCTGCCTAGTTGTTCATGCGTTGCTCGTACTGAAGCGTTTTTGATGGCGAGCAACGTAGTTATCGTAGACGCGTTAGGGTTAGCATCGTTCTTAGCATCATATGCTCGCGTAGTGCAACCCTTGCGCGTCTAGCCGTCCTTGTGCCTCATCATGGGTGCAGGGGCGGCACCCCGCTTGATCTTTGTTTAGTAGATCTGATCCGTTATGGTCGATCCTTGATTCATCAAGGATTAGTTTAATATCTGCAATAGTTAGGCCTTACAAAGGGTTGGAGGATCCAGCGGCATGCAGGGTGTAGTTTGCTGCCCCTAGACAGGACGTTCCGAGGATCAACCTAGTGTTGGTTTTTAGGCCTTGTCTAGGGCTGGCTTACGTTTACCGTGCGTGAGCGCGAGGCCCAATCGTGAGTAGGATGATCCGATTATGCGGTGAAAACCCTAGATCGTCGTGGATCTCATACGCTTTACATTGATCAAGCAGGACCACCATATATTCGGCCACCTTGGACGAATCATGGGTGAATCGGCTCCCTGAGCCGATTCACAGGACAACCTGAGAGCCGATCGAGGCTCGTATTTAACGTGTACGTGTGTGCCCTGCAGGAAACTAAGCGAGGCATCATCCACACCTTCCGACCAGGTATAGGTCGTGGCACGCCTTGCGACCCGCATCGGCGCGCGACCAGGAGGCTTTGAGGGCCGCCGCTCGAGGGACTGGGGCCAGCCGCAGCCCTAGTCATTCCCGGCTTCTACCGTGTTGGCCAGTCGCGCCCGCGGTGGTTTCGACGTCAACAATAGGTGGCATGGATCCTTCTTAGTCACTCTAAAATGAAGCTTTCGCGAGGTTTTTGAAATTTCCATGTTTGAAACCCAAAACCACTTCTCTTCATGCTTGACTTCGTAAGACAGAGTTTAGGGTTAGGGGTAGATACATGCTTTTTCTGGTTTGAAAATGTCTAGACCTTGTTTATCAACTTGAATGCTTACTATATGACATAAGAAGGCTATGTTATTTGGTTTTTCATTTTTTTTCTGTTTTTTCTGATTTTTTATGCCCATTTAAATCTTGGTCAAATCCTAGGTTTGACCAAGAGTTAAACAAGTTTAAAACATGAAAATGAAAAGGTAAGCCTGGATCCTTCTTAGTCACTGTAAAATGAAGCTTTTGGGAGGTTTGTGAAATTTCCATGTTTGAAACCCAAAAGCACTTCTCTTCATGCTTGACTTCATAAGACAGAGTTTAGGGTTAGGGGGTGTAGATACATGATTTGTCTGGTTTGAATATGTCCAAATCTTATTTATCAACTTCTGAATGCATGCTACTCTCTCAAAGAAAACCTTTTGAATGCTTACTATATGACATAAGAAGACTATATGCTTTTAAAATTCAAACATATGGTAAGCATTCTTATGTCATATAGTAAGCATTCAAGTTGATAAACAAGCAAGGTTTGGACATATTCAAACCAGACAAATCATGTATCTACCCCTAACCCCTAATTAAATTGTCTTATGAAGTCTAGCATGAGAGAAGTGGTTTTGGGTTTCAAACATGGAAATTTCAAAAACCTCCCAAAAACTTCATTTTAGAGTGACTAAGAAGGATATACAAGCTTCCCTTTTCATTTTCATGTTTTAAACTTGTTTAAATCTTGGTCAAACCTCTAGGATTTGACCAAAAGATTCAAATGGGCATGAAATTCATAAAAAACAAAAGAATGAAAAACCAAAGGACATAACTCTTATGTCATATATATAGTAAGCATTCAAGTTGATAAACAAGGTCTAGACATATTCAAACAGAAAATCATGTATATATCTACCCCTAACCCTAAACTCTGTCTTATGAAGTCAAGCATGCATGAAGAGAAGTGGTTTTGGTTTCAAACATGGAAATTTCGAAAACCCTCCCAAGAGCTACATTTTGGAGTGAGTAAGAAGGATATATAGATGCTTAATTTTTCATATTCATGATTTAAACTTGTTTAAACCATGTTCAAACCTAGGATTTGACCAAGATTCAAATGGGCATAAAATTTTAAAAAAATCAAAAAATAAAAAACAAGGCACATAGTATTCTTATGTCATATAGTAAGCATTCAATTAAGTTGATAAACAAGGTCTAGACATATTCAAACCAGGAAAATCATGCATCTATCCCCTAACCCTAGCTAAACTCTGTCTTATGAAGTCAAGCATGCATGAAGAGAAGTGGTTTTTGGTTTCAAACGTTTAAGCCAAAAGCCCCTTTTCAAATATTTCAAACTTATTCAAATTTGGTTCAAATATGAAAGACATACAAGTTATAGCACACATAGTGCATACATTTTCACACATACTGCACTAGATGCTAACCCTATAGTTTGAGGCCATTTGAGTGACCTAGGTCGAAAAAATTCTTGGATTAGAATCGTGTTGTTCGAACCCCGTAGTTGGATATTTTTTAACCCTTGATCTGTAGAACTGGGCAAAACCCTAGTTTAACCTATTTAATTACAGATTCGTATATCGATTTTTCTACGAGTACTACCTTTTTATTATTACTATGCAGCACATGTGTGTTTGCCCGTCGAGTGAAACTAGGAAGAGGGATCACTCGGAAGAAGGGAGAGAATTATGGTGTCTCCCCTTTTTCGGGTGATGATGTTGACTTTTGTGCAGGGTTTGTCAGTGAGCGAGGTGCGAGCGAGCGAGCGAGTCGAGCGAGGCCGAGAATGAGAGAGATTTGTTTTTTTGTGAGAGGGACGACCGAAGGAACCAGAAGGACCCACAGACTTCCAATACGCATCCTGATGCGTCTTCTCTTGACAAAGAAAATGGCTGGGAGTTTGCGTACCTATTGCACGTGACTTGTGCTCACTGAAGTGTGGGACCTCAAGCGTGGGCACCACACGTAAGTGACAGACCTGTTGGTGTAAAAACTCGGTTGATTATAATAGTGCATTAGAACAAAGTTTTCTATGGATTCAAGGGTAGGAAATCCAAGTTAACTCATTTACGTGTTAAACTTGTCTATATCTTGGTCAAACCTAGGATTTGACCAAGATTCAAATGGGCAGAAAAATAAAAACAGAAAAATGAAAAACCAAATCACATAGTCTTCTTATGTCATATAGTAAGCATTAAAGTTGATAAACAAGGTCTAGACATATTAAACCAGACAAATCATGTATCTATACCCCTAACCCCTAAACTCTGTCTTATGAAGTCAAGCATGTGAAGAGAAGTGGTTTTGGGTTTCAAACATAGAAATTTCAAAAACCTCCCAAAAGCTTCATTTTAGAGTGACTAAGAAGGATCCATGCTTCCCTTTTCATTTTCATGTTTTAAACTTGTTTAAATTATCTTGGTCAAACCTAGGATTTGACAAGATTCAAATGGGCATCAAAATTGAAAAAAAATTGAAAAAAGAAAAACCAAAGCAAATAGTTTTCTTATGTCATATAGTAAGCATTAAAGTTGTTGATAAATAAGGTCCATACATATTCAAACCACACAAATCATGTATCTATACCCCGTAATTAACCCCTGAATTAATTAACTCTGTCTTATGAAGTCAAGCATGTGAAGAGAAGTGGTTTTGGGTTTCAAACATTGAAATTTTAAAAACCTCCCAAAAGCTTCATTTTAGAGTGACTAAGAAGGATACAGACTTCCCTTTTCATTTTTATGTTTTAAACTTGTTTAAATCTTGGTCAAACCAAGGATTTGACCAAGATTCAAATGGCCCTAAAAATTCAGAAAAAAATCAAAAGAATGAAAAACCAAAGCACATAGCATTCTTATGTCATATGTGTATTAAGCATTCAAGTTGATAAACAAAGGTCTAGAGACATATATATTCAAACCAGAAAAATCATGTATATATCTACCCCTAAAACTCTAATTAAACTATGTTTTATGAAGTAAATCATGAAGAGAAGTGGTTTTGGGTTTCAAACATGGAAATTTCAAGAACCTCCCAAAAGCTTCATTTTAGAGTGACTAAGAAGGATCCGAAGGACCCACAGACTTCCAATACGCATCCTTATGCGTCTTCTCTTGACAAAGAAGATGGCTGGGAGTTTGCGTACCTATTGCACGTGACTTGTGCTCACTGAAGTGTGGGACCTCACGCGTGGGCACCACACGTAAGTGACATACCTGTTGGTGTAAAAACTCGATTGATTATTATAGTGCATTAGAACAAAGTTTCCTATGGATTCAAGGGTAGGAAATCCAAGTTAACTCATTTACGTGACATTATTATTTCCATGAAGCAAAGTTAACACATCTATCGATTGGTACATTTTTGAGTGACTAAGAAGGATCCATGCTTACTTATTCGTTTTCACGTGTTAAACTTGTCTAAATCTTGGTCAAACCTAGGATTTGACCAAGATTCAAATGGGCAGAAAAATAAAATAAAAAACAGAAAAATGAAAAACCAAATCACATAGTCATCTTATGTCATATAGTAAGCATTAAAGTTGATAATAAACAAGGTCTAGAAATATCAAACCATACAAATCATGTATCTACCCCTTAACCCCTAAACTATGTCTTATAAATTAAGTCAAGCATGAAGAGATGTGGTTTTGGGTTTCAAACATGGAAATATCAAAAACCTCCCAAAAACTTCATTTTAGTGTGACTAAGAAGGATACACGCTTCCCTTTTCATATTCATGTTCTAAGCTTGTTTAAATTATCTTGGTCAAACCTAGGATTTGACAAGATTCAAATGGGCATCAATATTGAAAAAAATCAAAAAAAAAGAAAAAACAAAGGAAATAGTTTTCTTATGTCTTATAGTAAGCATTAAAGTTGATAAACAAGGTCTAGACATATTCAAACTAGACAAATCATGTATCTATATATACCCCCTAACCCCTAAACTCTGTCTTATGAAGTCAAGCATGTGAAGAGGAAGTTGTTTTGGGTTGCAAACATGGAAATTTCAAAAACCTCCGAAAAACTTCATTTTAGAGTTTCTAAGAAGGATCCATGCTTAACTTTGCATATTCATATTTTAAACTTGTTTAAATCATTATCAAGCCTAGCATTTGACCAATATACAAATGGGTGGGCACAAAATTCAAAAAAATCAGAAAAATGAAAACAAATTAAAGCACATAGTCTTCATATGTCATATCGTATGAATTCAAGTTGATAAATGAGGTCTAGGTATATCCAAACCAGACAAATCATGTATCTATACCCCCTGTCGATCTTATGAAGTCTAGCATGAAGAGAGAAGTCGTTTTTGGTTTCAAAAATGGAAATTTCAAGAACATCCCAAAAGCTTCATTTTAGAGTGACTAAGAAGGATACATGCTTCCCTTTTCATTTTCATGTTTTAAACTTGTTTAAATCTTGGTCAAACCTAGGATTTGACCAAGATTCAAATATATGAGCATAAAATTCAAAAAAAAACCAAAAATGAAAACCAAGGCACGTAGTCGTCTTATGTCATATAGTAAGCAATCAATTAAGTTGATAAACAAGGTCTAGACATATTCAAACCAGGAAATCATGTATCTACACCCCCTAACGTACCCTAGCTAAACTCTGTCTTATATTATGAAGTCAAGCATGCATGAAGAGAAGTGGTTTTTGGTTTCAAACGTTTAAGCCAAAAGGTAAGCATGGATCCTCCTTATATAGTCACTGTAAAATGAAGCTTTTGGGAGGTTTGTGAAATTTCCATGTTTGAAACCCAAAACCACTTAAGACAGAGTTTATGGTTAGGTGTGTAGATACATGATTTTTCTTGTTTGAATATGTCTAGACCTTGTTTATCAACTTGAATTTTTTACTATATGATATAAGAAGGCTATATATATGTGCTTTGGTTTTTCAATTTTTGATTTCTTTCGATTTTTTATGCCTATTTAAATCTTGGTCAAATCCTAGGTTTAAACAAGTTTAAAACATGAAAATGAAACGGTAAGCATGAATCCTTCCTTACTCACTCTAAAATGAAGGTACTTGAAAATTTTATGTTTGAAACCCAAAACCCCAGTTCTCTTCATATGTTTGACTTCATAAGACAGAGTTTAGCTAGGGTTAGGGGTAGATATGATACATGATATTTCTGCTTTGAATATGTCTAGAGATCGACCTTGTTTATCAACTTGAATGCTTACTATATGACATAAGATCAAGGCTATATATATATGTGCTTTGGTTTTTCATTTTTTTTGAATTTTTCTGAATTTTTACTCCCATTTGAATCTTGGTCAAATCCTAGGTTTGACCAAGGTTAAAACAAGTTTAAAACATGGCAATGAAAAGGTAAGCATATGGATCATTCTTAGTCTCTCTAAAATGAAGCTTTTGGGAGGTTTTTGAAGTTTCCATGTTTGAAACCCAAAATCACTTCTCTTCATATGCTTGGCTTCATAAGACAAAGATTAGGGTTTAGGGGTAGATATATACATGTTTTGGGAGGTTTTTGAAATTTCCATGTTTGAAACCCAAATCCACTTCTCTTCATCCTTGACGTCTTCATAAGACAAAAGTATAGGGTTATATATATATGCATATGGGTAGATACATGATTTGTCTGGTTTGAATATGTACAAATCTTATTTATCAACTTTTGAATGCATGCTACTCTCTCAAAGAAAAACTTTTGAATGCTTACTATATGACATAAGAAGACTATATGCTTTTAAAATTCAAACATATGGTAAGCATTCTTATGTCATATAGTAAGCATTCAAGTTGATAAACAAGCAAGGTTTGGACATATCCAAACCAGACAAATCATGTATCTGCCCCCTGTCGATCTTATGAAGTCTAGCATGAAGAGAGAAGTCGTTTTTGGTTTCAAAAATGGAAATTTCAAGAACATCCAAAAAGCTTCATTTTAGAGTGACTAAGAAGGATACATGCTTCCCTTTTTATTTTTATGTTTAAACTTGTTTAAATCTTGGTCAAACCTAGGATTTGTCCAAGATTCAAATATATGGGCGTAAAATTCAAAAAAAACAGAAAAATTTAAAACCAAGGCACATAGTCTTCTTATGTCATATAGTAAACAATCAATTAATTAAGTTGATAAACCAGGTCTAGACATATTCAAACCAGGAAAATCATGTATCTACCCCCTAACGCCCTAGCTAAACTCTGTCTTATGAAGTCAAGCATGCATGAAGAGAAGTGGTTTTGGTTTCAAACATGGAAATTTCGAAAAAACCTCCCAAGAGCTACATTTTGGAGTGACTAAGAAGGATATATAGATGCTTAATTTTTCATATTCATGATTTAAACTTGCTTAAACCATGTTCAAACCTAGGATTTGACCAAGATTCAAATGGGCATACAATTTTAAAAAAATCAAAAAAATAAAAAACAATGCACATAGTATTATTATGTCATATAGTAAGCATTCAATTAAGTTGATAAAGTAGGTCTAGACATATTCAAACCAGGAAAATCATGCATCTATCCCCTAACCCTAGCTAAACTCTGTCTTATGAAGTCAAGCATGCATGAAGAGAAGTGGTTTTTGGTTTCAAACGTTTAAGCCAAAAGCCCCTTTTCAAATATTTCAAACTTATTCAAATTTGGTTCAAATATGAAAGACATACAAGTTATAGCACACATAGTGCATACATTTTCACACATACTGCACTAGATGCTAACCCTATAGTTTGAGGCCATTTGGGTGACCTAGGTCGAAAAAATTCTTGGATTAGAATCGTGTTGTTCGAACCCCGTAGTTGGATTTTTTGAACCTTGATCTGTAGTACTGGGTAAAACCCTAGTTTAACCTATTTAATTATATATTCGTAGGTCGATTTTTCTACCTTTTTATTATTACTATGCAGCACATGTGTGTTTGCCCGTCGAGTGAAACTCGGAGGAAGAGGGATCACTCGGAAGGAGAGAAGAAGGGAGAGAATTATGGTGTCTCCCCTTTTTCGGGTGATGATGTTGACTTTTGTGCAGGGTTTGTCAGTGAGCAGGAGGTGCGAGCGAGCGAGCGAGTCGAGCGAGGCCGAGAATGAGAGAGATTTGTTTTTTTTTGTGAGAGGGACAACCGAAGGATCCAGAAGGACCCACAGACTTCCAATACGCATCCTGATGCGTCTTCTCTTGACAAAGAAAATGGCTGGGAGTTTGCGTACCTATTGCACGTGACTTGTGCTCACTGAAGTGTGGGACCTCACGCATGGGCACCACACGTAAGTGACAGACCTGTTGGTGTAAAAACTCGGTTGATTATTATAGTGCATTAGAACAAAGTTTCCTATGGATTCAAGGGTAGGAAATCCAAGTTAACTCATTTACGTGTTAAACTTGTCTATATCTTGGTCAAACCTAGGATTTGACCAAGATTCAAATGGGCAGAAAAATAAAAACAGAAAAATGAAAAACCAAATCACATAGTCTTCTTATGTCATATAGTAAGCATTAAAGTTGATAAACAAGGTCTAGACATATTAAACCAGACAAATCATGTATCTATACCCCTAACCCCTAAACTCTGTCTTATGAAGTCAAGCATGTGAAGAGAAGTGGTTTTGGATTTCAAACATGGAAATTTCAAAAACCTCCCAAAAGCTTCATTTTAGAGTGACTAAGAAGGATCCATGCTTCCCTTTTCATATTCATGTTTTAAACTTGTTTAAATTATCTTGGTCAAACCTAGGATTTGACAAGATTCAAATGGGCATCAAAATTGAAAAAAAAATTGAAAAAAGAAAAACCAAAGCAAATAGTTTTCTTATGTCATATAGTAAGCATTAAAGTTGTTGATAAATAAGGTCCATACATATTCAAACCACACAAATCATGTATCTATACCCCCTAATTAACCCCTAAATTAATTAACTCTGTCTTATGAAGTCAAGCATGTGAAGAGAAGTGGTTTTGGGTTTCAAACATGGAAATTTCAAAAAACTCCCAAAAACTACATTTTAGAGTGACTAAGAAGGATACATGCTCCTCTTTTCATATTCATGTTTTAAGCTTGTTTAAATTATCTTGGTCAAACCTAGGATTTGACAAGATTCAAATGGGCATCAAAATTGAAAAAAATTCAGAAAAAAGAAAACCAAAGCAAATAGTTTTCTTATGTCATATGTATATTAAGCATTCAAGTTGATAAACAAAGGTCTAGAGACATATATATTCAAACCAGAAAAATCATGTATATATCTACCCCTAAAACTCTAATTAAACTATGTTTTATGAAGTAAATCATGAAGAGAAGTGGTTTTGGGTTTCAAACATGGAAATTTCAAGAACCTCCCAAAAGCTTCATTTTAGAGTGACTAAGAAGGATCCAGGACCCACAGACTCCAATACGCATCCTGATGCGTCTTCTCTTGACAAAGAAGATGGCTGGGAGTTTGCGTACCTATTGCACGTGACTTGTGCTCACTGAAGTGTGGGACCTCACGCGTGGGCACCACACGTAAGTGACAGACATGTTGGTGCAAAAAAATCGATTGATTATTATACTGCATTAGAACAAAGTTTCCTATGGATTCAAGGGTAGGAAATCCAAGTTAACTCATTTACGTGACATTATTATTTCCATGAAGCAAAGTTAACACATCTATCGATTGGTACATTTTTGAGTGACTAAGAAGGATACATGCTTACTTATTCGTTTTCACGTGTTAAACTTGTCTAAATCTTGGTCAAACCTAGGATTTGACCAAGATTCAAATGGGCAGAAAAATAAAAAACAGAAAAATGAAAAACCAAATCACATAGTCATCTTATGTCATATAGTAAGCATTAAAGTTGATAATAAACAAGGTCTAGAAATATCAAACCATACAAATCATGTATCTACCCCTTAACCCCTAAACTATGTCTTATAAATTAAGTCAAGCATGAAGAGATGTGGTTTTGGGTTTCAAACATGGAAATATCAAAAACCTCCCAAAAACTTCATTTTAGTGTGACTAATTAAGAAGGATACACGCTTCCCTTTTCATATTCATGTTCTAAGCTTGTTTAAATTATCTTGGTCAAACCTAGGATTTGACAAGATTCAAATGGGCATCAATATTGAAAAAAATCAAAAAAAAAGAAAAAACAAAGGAAATAGTTTTCTTATGTCTTATAGTAAGCATTAAAAGTTGATAAACAAGGTCTAGACATATTCAAACTAGACAAATCATGTATCTATATATACCCCCTAACCCCTAAACTCTGTCTTATGAAGTCAAGCATGTGAAGAGGAAGTTGTTTTGGGTTGCAAACATGGAAATTTCAAAAACCTCCGAAAAACTTCATTTTAGAGTTTCTAAGAAGGATCCATGCTTAACTTTGCATATTCATATTTTAAACTTGTTTAAATCATTATCAAGCCTAGCATTTGACCAATATACAAATGGGTGGGCACAAAATTCAAAAAAATCAGAAAAATGAAAACAAATTAAAGCACATAGTCTTCATATGTCATATCGTATGAATTCAAGTTGATAAACGAGGTCTAGGTATATCCAAACCAGACAAATCATGTATCTATACCCCCTGTCGATCTTATGAAGTCTAGCATGAAGAGAGAAGTCGTTTTTGGTTTCAAAAATGGAAATTTCAAGAACATCCCAAAAGCTTCATTTTAGAGTGACTAAGAAGGATACATGCTTCCCTTTTCATTTTTATGTTTAAACTTGTTTAAATCTTGGTCAAACCTAGGATTTGACCAAGATTCAAATATATGGGCATAAAATTCAAAAAAAAACAGAAAAATTTAAAACCAAGGCACATAGTCTTCTTATGTCATATAGTAAACAATCAATTAATTAAGTTGATAAACCAGTTCTAGACATATTCAAACCAGGAAAATCATGTATCTACCCCCTAACGCCCTAGCTAAACTCTGTCTTATGAAGTCAAGCATGCATGAAGAGAAGTGGTTTTTGGTTTCAAACGTTTAAGCCAAAAGGTAAGCATGGATCCTCCTTAATTAGTCACTGTAAAATGAAGCTTTTGGGAGGTTTGTGAAATTTCCATGTTTGAAACCTAAAAGCACTTCTCTTCATGCTTGACTTCATAAGACAGAGTTTAGGGTTAGGGGGTGTAGATCGATACATGATTTGTCTGGTTTGAATATGTCCAAATCTTATTTATCAACTTTTGAATGCATGCTACTCTCTCAAAGAAAAACTTTTGAATGCTTACTATATATATGACATAAGAAGACTATATGCTTTTAAAATTCAAACATATATGGTAAGCATTCTTATGTCATATAGTAAGCATTCAAGTTGATACACAAGCAAGGTGTTTGGACTTATTCAAACCAGACAAATCATGTGTATCTACCCCCTAACCCCTAATTAAATTGTCTTATGAAGCAGTCTAGCATGAAGAGAAGTGGTTTTGGGTTTCAAACATGGAAATTTCAAAAACCTCCCAAAAACTTCATTTTAGAGTGACTAAGAAGGATATACAAGCTTCCCTTTTCATTTTCATGTTTTAAACTTGTGTAAATCTTGGTCAAACCTCTAGGATTTGACCAAAAGATTCAAATGGGCATAGAAATTCATAAAAAATCAAAAGAATGAAAAACCAAAGGACATAACATTCTTATGTCATATATATATAGTAATTAAGCATTCAAGTTGATAAACAAGGTCTAGACATATTCAAACCAGAAAATAATGTATATATCTACCCCTAACCCTAAACTCCGTCTTATGAAGTCAAGCATGCATGAAGAGAAGTGGTTTTTGGTTTCAAACATGGAAATTTCGAAAACCCTCCCAAGACCGAGCTACATTTTGGAGTGACTAAGAAGGATATATAGATGCTTAATTTTTCATATTCATGATTTAAACTTGTTTAAACCATGTTCAAACCTAGGATTTGACCAAGATTCAAATGGGCATAAAATTTTAAAAAAATAAAAAAATAAAAAAACAAGGCACATATAGTATTCTTATGTCATATAGTAAGCATTCAATTAAGTTGATAAACAAGGTCTAGACATAATCAAACCAGGAAAATCATGCATCTACCCCCTAACCCTAGCTAAACTCTGTCTTATGAAGTCAAGCATGCACGAAGAGAAGTGGTTTTGGTTTCCAACGTTTAAGCCAAAAGCCCATTTTCAAATATTTCAAACTTATTCAAATTTGGTTCAAATTTGAAAGACATACAAGTTATAGCACACATAGTGCATACATTTTCACACATACTGCACTAGATGCTAACCCTATAGTTTGAGGCCATTTGGGTGACCTAGGTCGAAAAAATTCTTGGATTAGAATCGTGTTGTTCGAACCCCGTAGTTGGATTTTTTTGAACCCTTGATCTGTAGAACTGGGCAAAACCCTAGTTTAACCTATTTAATTACAGATTCGTATATCGATTTTTCTACGAGTACTACCTTTTTATTATTACTATGCAGCACATGGGTGTTTGCCCGTCGAGTGAAACTCGGAGGAAGAGGGATCACTCGGAAGGAGAGAAGAAGGGAGAGAATTATGGTGTCTCCCCTTTTTCGGGTGATGATGTTGACTTTTGTGCAGGGTTTGTCAGTGAGCAGGAGGTGCGAGCGAGCGAGCGAGCGAGTCGAGCGAGGCCGAGAATGAGAGAGATTTTTTTTTGTGAGAGGGACAACCGAAGGATCTAGAAGGACCCACAGACTTCCAAAACGCATCCTGATGCGTCTTCTCTTGACAAAGAAGATGGCTGGGAGTTTGCGTACCTATTGCACGTGACTTGTGCTCACTGAAGTGTGGGACCTCAAGCGTGGGCACCACACGTAAGTGACGGACCTGTTGGTGTAAAAACTCGGTTGATTATAATAGTGCATTAGAACAAAGTTTCCTATGGATTCAAGGGTAGGAAATCCAAGTTAACTCATTTACATGACATTATTATTTCCATGAAGCAAAGTTAACACATCTATCGATTGGTACATTTTTGAGTGACTAAGAAGGATCCAGGCTTACTTATTCGTTTTCACGTGTTAAACTTGTCTAAATCTTGGTCAAACCTAGGATTTGACCAAGATTCAAATGGGCAGAAAAATAAAAAACAGAAAAATGAAAAACCAAATCACATAGTCATCTTATGTCATATAGTAAGCATTAAAGTTGATAAACAAGGACTAGAAATATCAAACCATACAAATCATGTATCTACCCCTAACCCCTAAACTATGTCTTATAAATTAAGTCAAGCATGAAGAGATGTGGTTTTGGGTTTCAAACATGGAAATTTCAAAAACCTCCCAAAAACTACATTTTAGAGTGACTAAGAAGGATGCATGCTTCCCTTTTCATATTCATGTTTTAAGCTTGTTTAAATTATCTCAGTCAAACCTAGGATTTGACAAAGATTCAAATGGGCATCGAAAAAATCAGGAAAAAGAAAAACCAAAGCAAATAGTTTTCTTATGTCATATAGTAAGCCAATTAATTAAGTTGATAAACAAGGTCTAGACATATTCAAACTAGACAAATCATGTATCTATACCCCCTAACCCCTGAACTCTGTCTTATGAAGTCAAGCATATGAAGAGAAGTGGTTTTGGTCGTTTCAAACATGGAAATTTGAAAAACCTCCCAAAAACTTCATTTTAGAGTGACAAAGAAGGATACATGCTTCCCTTTTCATATTCAGGTTTTAAGCTTGTTTAAATTATCTCAGTCAAACCTAGGATTTGACAAGATTCAAATGGGCATCAAAATTGAAAAAAATCAGGAAAAAGAAAAACCAAAGCAAATAGTTTTCTTATGTCATATAGTAAGCCAATTAAGTTGATAAACAAGGTCTAGACATATTCAAACTAGACAAATCATGCATGCATCTATACCCCCTAACCCCTAAACTCCGTCTTATGAAGTCAAGCATATGAAGAGAAGTGGTTTTGCTCCCAAAAGCTTCATTTTAGAGTGACTAATAAGAAGGATCCATGCTTACCTTTGCATTTTCATATTTTAATCTTGTTAAATCATTATCAAGCCTAGGATTTGACCAAGATACAGATGGGTGGGCACAAAATTCAAAAAAATCAGAATAATGAAAAACAAAAGCATGTAGTCTTTTTATGTCATATCGTATGCATGCATTCAAGTTAAACGAGGTCTAGGTATATCCAAACCAGACAAATCATGTATCTACCCCATGTTGATCTTATGAAGTCTAGCATGAAGAGAAGTCGTTTTGGGTTTCAAACATGGAAATTTCAAGAACATCCCAAAAGCTTCATTTTAGAGTGACTAAGAAGGATACATGCTTCCCTTTTCATTTTCATGTTTAAACTTGTTTAAATCTTGGTCAAACCTAGGATTTGACCAAGATTCAAATATATGAGCATAAAATTCAAAAAAAAACCAAAAATGAAAACCAAGGCACGTAGTCGTCTTATGTCATATAGTAAGCAATCAATTAAGTTGATAAACAAGGTCTAGACATATTCAAACCAGGAAATCATGTATCTACACCCCCTAACGTACCCTAGCTAAACTCTGTCTTATATTATGAAGTCAAGCATGCATGAAGAGAAGTGGTTTTTGGTTTCAAACGTTTAAGCCAAAAGGTAAGCATGGATCCTCCTTATATAGTCACTGTAAAATGAAGCTTTTGGGAGGTTTGTGAAATTTCCATGTTTGAAACCCAAAACCACTTAAGACAGAGTTTATGGTTAGGTGTGTAGATACATGATTTTTCTTGTTTGAATATGTCTAGACCTTGTTTATCAACTTGAATTTTTTACTATATGATATAAGAAGGCTATATATATGTGCTTTGGTTTTTCAATTTTTGATTTCTTTCGATTTTTTTATGCCTATTTAAATCTTGGTCAAATCCTAGGTTTAAACAAGTTTAAAACATGAAAATGAAACGGTAAGCATGAATCCTTCCTTACTCACTCTAAAATGAAGGTACTTGAAAATTTTATGTTTGAAACCCAAAACCCCAGTTCTCTTCATATGTTTGACTTCATAAGACAGAGTTTAGGGTTAGGGGTAGATATATATGATATATACATGATATTTCTGCTTTGAATATGTCTAGAGATCGACCTTGTTTATCAACTTGAATGCTTACTATATGACATAAGATCAAGGCTATATATATATGTGCTTTGGTTTTTCATTTTTTTTGAATTTTTCTGAATTTTTACTCCCATTTGAATCTTGGTCAAATCCTAGGTTTGACCAAGGTTAAAACAAGTTTAAAACATGGCAATGAAAAGGTAAGCATATGGATCATTCTTAGTCTCTCTAAAATGAAGCTTTTGGGAGGTTTTTGAAGTTTCCATGTTTGAAACCCAAAATCACTTCTCTTCATATGCTTGGCTTCATAAGACAAAGATTAGGGTTTAGGGGTAGATATATACATGTTTTGGGAGGTTTTTGAAATTTCCATGTTTGAAACCCAAATCCACTTCTCTTCATCCTTGACGTCTTCATAAGACAAAAGTATAGGGTTATATATATATGCATATGGGTAGATACATGATTTGTCTGGTTTGAATATGTACAAATCTTATTTATCAACTTTTGAATGCATGCTACTCTCTCAAAGAAAAACTTTTGAATGCTTACTATATGACATAAGAAGACTATATGCTTTTAAAATTCAAACATATGGTAAGCATTCTTATGTCATATAGTAAGCATTCAAGTTGATAAACAAGCAAGGTTTGGACATATCCAAACCAGACAAATCATGTATCTGCCCCCTGTCGATCTTATGAAGTCTAGCATGAAGAGAGAAGTCGTTTTTGGTTTCAAAAATGGAAATTTCAAGAACATCCAAAAAGCTTCATTTTAGAGTGACTAAGAAGGATACATGCTTCCCTTTTTATTTTTATGTTTAAACTTGTTTAAATCTTGGTCAAACCTAGGATTTGTCCAAGATTCAAATATATGGGCGTAAAATTCAAAAAAAACAGAAAAATTTAAAACCAAGGCACATAGTCTTCTTATGTCATATAGTAAACAATCAATTAATTAAGTTGATAAACCAGGTCTAGACATATTCAAACCAGGAAAATCATGTATCTACCCCCTAACGCCCTAGCTAAACTCTGTCTTATGAAGTCAAGCATGCATGAAGAGAAGTGGTTTTGGTTTCAAACATGGAAATTTCGAAAAAACCTCCCAAGAGCTACATTTTGGAGTGACTAAGAAGGATATATAGATGCTTAATTTTTCATATTCATGATTTAAACTTGTTTAAACCATGTTCAAACCTAGGATTTGACCAAGATTCAAATGGGCATACAATTTTAAAAAAATCAAAAAAATAAAAAACAATGCACATAGTATTATTATGTCATATAGTAAGCATTCAATTAAGTTGATAAAGTAGGTCTAGACATATTCAAACCAGGAAAATCATGCATCTATCCCCTAACCCTAGCTAAACTCTGTCTTATGAAGTCAAGCATGCATGAAGAGAAGTGGTTTTTGGTTTCAAACGTTTAAGCCAAAAGCCCCTTTTCAAATATTTCAAACTTATTCAAATTTGGTTCAAATATGAAAGACATACAAGTTATAGCACACATAGTGCATACATTTTCACACATACTGCACTAGATGCTAACCCTATAGTTTGAGGCCATTTGGGTGACCTAGGTCGAAAAAATTCTTGGATTAGAATCGTGTTGTTCGAACCCCGTAGTTGGATTTTTTGAACCTTGATCTGTAGTACTGGGTAAAACCCTAGTTTAACCTATTTAATTATATATTCGTAGGTCGATTTTTCTACCTTTTTATTATTACTAGGCAGCACATGTGTGTTTGCCCGTCGAGTGAAACTCGGAGGAAGAGGGATCACTCGGAAGGAGAGAAGAAGGGAGAGAATTATGGTGTCTCCCCTTTTTCGGGTGATGATGTTGACTTTTGTGCAGGGTTTGTCAGTGAGCAGGAGGTGCGAGCGAGCGAGCGAGTCGAGCGAGGCCGAGAATGAGAGAGATTTGTTTTTTTGTGAGAGGGACGACCGAAGGATCCAGAAGGACCCACAGACTTCCAATACGCATCCTGATGCGTCTTCTCTTGACAAAGAAAATGGCTGGGAGTTTGCGTACCTATTGCACGTGACTTGTGCTCACTGAAGTGTGGGACCTCACGCATGGGCACCACACGTAAGTGACAGACCTGTTGGTGTAAAAACTCGGTTGATTATTATAGTGCATTAGAACAAAGTTTCCTATGGATTCAAGGGTAGGAAATCCAAGTTAACTCATTTACGTGTTAAACTTGTCTATATCTTGGTCAAACCTAGGATTTGACCAAGATTCAAATGGGCAGAAAAATAAAAACAGAAAAATGAAAAACCAAATCACATAGTCTTCTTATGTCATATAGTAAGCATTAAAGTTGATAAACAAGGTCTAGACATATTAAACCAGACAAATCATGTATCTATACCCCTAACCCCTAAACTCTGTCTTATGAAGTCAAGCATGTGAAGAGAAGTGGTTTTGGATTTCAAACATGGAAATTTCAAAAACCTCCCAAAAGCTTCATTTTAGAGTGACTAAGAAGGATCCATGCTTCCCTTTTCATATTCATGTTTTAAACTTGTTTAAATTATCTTGGTCAAACCTAGGATTTGACAAGATTCAAATGGGCATCAAAATTGAAAAAAAATTGAAAAAAGAAAAACCAAGCAAATAGTTTTCTTATGTCATATAGTAAGCATTAAAGTTGTTGATAAATAAGGTCCATACATATTCAAACCACACAAATCATGTATCTATACCCCTAATTAACCCCTAAATTAATTAACTCTGTCTTATGAAGTCAAGCATGTGAAGAGAAGTGGTTTTGGGTTTTAAACATGGAAATTTCAAAAAACTCCCAAAAACTACATTTTAGAGTGACTAAGAAGGATACATGCTCCTCTTTTCATATTCATGTTTTAAGCTTGTTTAAATTATCTTGGTCAAACCTAGGATTTGACAAGATTCAAATGGGCATCAAAATTGAAAAAAAGTCAGAAAAAAGAAAAACCAAAGCAAATAGTTTTCTTATGTCATATAGTAAGCCAATTAAGTTGATAAACAAGGTCTAGACATATTCAAACTAGACAAATCATGTATCTATACCCCCTAACCCCTAAACTCCGTCTTATGAAGTCAAGCATATGAAGAGAAGTGGTTTTGCTCCCAAAAGCTTCATTTTAGAGTGACTAAGAAGGATCCATGCTTACCTTTGCATTTTCATATTTTAATCTTGTTTAAATCATTATCAGACCTAGGATTTGACCAAGATACAAATGGGTGGGCACAAAATTCAAAAAAACAGAATAATGAAAAACAAAAGCACGTAGTCTTCTTATGTCATATCGTATGCATTCAAGTTAAACGAGGTCTAGGTATATCCAAACCAGAAAAATCATGTATCTACCCCCTGTTGATCTTATGAAGTCTAGCATATGAAGAGAAGTCGTTTTGGGTTTCAAACATGGAAATTTCAAGAACATCCCAAAAGCTTCATTTTAGAGTGACTAAGAAGGATACACCCTTTTCATTTTCATGTTTTAAACTTGTTTCAATCTTGGTCAAACCTAAGATTTGACCAAGATTCAAATATATGAGCATAAAATTCAAAAAAAAACAAAAAATGAAAACCAAGGCACGTAGTCTTCTTATGTCATATAGTAAGCAATCAATTAAGTTGATAAACAAGGTCTAGACATATTCAAACCGGAAAATCATGTATCTACCCTAACCCTAGCTAAACTCTGTGTTATGAAGTCAAGCATGCATGAAGAGAAGTGGTTTTTGGTTTCAAACGTTTAAGCCAAAAGGTAAGCATGGATCCTCCTCAGTCACTGTAAAATGAAGCTTTTGGGAGGTTTGTGAAATTTCCATGTTTGAAACTCAAAACCACTTAAGACAGAGTTTATGGTTAGGTGTAGATACATGATTTTTCTTGTTTGAATATGTCTAGACCTTGTTTATCAACTTGAATTTTTTACTATATGATATAAGAAGGCTATATATGTGCTTTGGTTTTTCATTTTTTGATTTCTTTCGAATTTTTTATGCCTATTTAAATCTTGGTCAAATCCTAGGTTTAAACAAGTTTAATACATGAAAATGAAACGGTAAGCATGAATCCTTCCTTACTCACTCTAAAATGAAGGTACTTGAAAATTTTATATTTGAAACCCAAAACCCCAGTTCTCTTCATATGTTTGACTTCATAAGACAGAGTTTAGGGTTAGGGGTAGATATGATACATGATATTTCTGCTTTGAATATGTCTAGACCTTGTTTATCAACTTGAATGCTTACTATATACATAAGAAGGCTATATATGTGTTTTGGTTTTCCATTTTTTTTGAATTTTTCTGAATTTTTACTCCCATTTGAATCTTGGTCAATTCCTAGGTTTGACCAAGGTTAAAACAAGTTTAAAACATGGCAATGAAAAGGTAAGCATGGATCCTTCTTAGTCACTCTAAATGAAGCTTTTGGAGGTTTTTGAAATTTCCATGTTTGAAACCCAAAATCACTTCTCTTCATGCTTGACTTCATAAGGCAGAGTTTAGGGTTAGGGGGTAGATACATGATTTGTTTGGTTTGAATATGTCTAGACCTTGTTTATCAACTTGAATGCTTACTATATGACATCAGAAGACTATGTTCTTTGGTTTTTTTCCGTTTTTTTTGAATTGTTATACCCATTTGAATCTTGGTCAAATCCTAGGTTTGACCAAGATTTAAACAAGTTAAGAAATTGAAAATGAAAAAGGTAATCCTGGATCCTTCTTAGTCACTGTAGAATGAAGCTTTTGGGAGGTTTGTGAAATTTCCATGTTTGAAACCCAAAACCAGTTCTCTTCATATGTTTGACTTCATAAGACAGAGTTTTTATCAACTCGAGTGCTTACTATATGACATAAGAAGGCTATATATGTGCTTTGGTTTTTCATTTGTTGATTTTTTTCCGAATTTTTATGCCCATTTAAATCTTGGTCAAATCCTAGGTTTGACCAAGGTTTAAACAAGTTTAAAACATGAAAAGAAAAGGTAAGAATGGATCCTTCTTAGTCATTCTAAAATGAATGAAGCTTTTGGGATGTTCTCACAAATCGATCTAGTCTACATGACTTTGATAAATTTTAATTAAGAAGCAGCAACTTAACAATAATTACCCAAAATCTAACAGCTGGTTCGACAACAACCTGGACGTTACGCTAAAATGAACTGCGAAAACAACGAACAACACTTTTGTAGTACTGTACTCGGTACTCCGTACTTGCTCCAGATAATCCCCATTGCTTCACTACTACAGTAGTACTACCCTGGCTCGCATTCATTGTTTCCCCTGACTATTCAGAGCTTTGGACGTCCATCAGAGTTGTAGTCAGTAGTACAGTACTGCTAGCTCGATTAATGGCGTGCTATAAAATTCTATACTAGCCGACAGATGTCCATTCCTCGGGTTGCGCGCCAGAGCCTTCGAAGAGAAGGTAGCCGCTCTGTCCCGTTGATTTACGGTGGACGGACAGGATACTCCGGACCGCTCTCGATTCATTTGCTTCTGCTCCCGCGTCCTGACCCTTGAGCCCCCTCTCGGCCGTTGATTTAGGATGGGCGGACCAGGTTGCTCGAAGCGAGGGCAGGAGACGGTTGTCTGGTTTTAATAGGGGGGAGTACTTCTTCCATCCCCTTCTTGCTTCACTTCCAGTCTCCTTCCACTTCCAGCGATGCCTCCGAAGTCAAGGCCACCATCTCGCTTGAAGAAGCACCATCTAGTGTTGACCAAGGACGCGGAGAGTTCCCGCCGGCGGTCTATCCAGATGCTGGCCGCGAGAAAGGGCCCGCCAGAAAACGAAGGCCCTGCTTCGCGCTCGTCTCGGAACGGCGTCAGTCGTGCGGTCGAAGATTCCTGGTTGGTTTCCATCGCCATGTTTCTTGATTCTTCCTGGCCCGGAGGTCCCAACTCTTTATTCCGTATTAATCCTTTTTATACATATCTCAGTGCCCCACGACGCACCCTGACATCTTCTCATGACGACTTCAACCCCTGTCTCCTGCGCTTAGAGGTTACCACTGATTGGACATTTTCGTCTTCCTCTCGTCACTTTGTTTCGGTACTGATGATATTGCCATGCAGGAAGCATCGGCGTGTTTCAGAGATGAGCTTAAAACTCTCGTGGAACTCGCCTCCAACTTTCGCGATGATGTCGATACTTTGAAGGACGAGGTCACCGGCCGGGGCAAGCTGCATGATGTGAGGGTTCCATCAAGTGAGGAAACGAACTCTGTCATCAAGAAGCTCAAGGGCGAGAATTTGATGCTTAAGATCGAGTGCGGCTTTCTTCGCGAAGAAAACGTCGAGCTATCAAACAGGTGCGTTCAAGCTCTCAACGGGAGCCTCAACACCCAACATGATGCGGTGAAGAAGATGATGGATAACAGCATCTTGAAGAAAAACAATATGGTGGAGGACACGCGCGGGATGGTCGATCCAATCCAGGCACCGCAGAAGGAAGTCGATGCGCTCCGAGTCCAGCCACCTTTGCGTAGGTCGCCGAGGCGCCCTCGCGCAGGTCACTGAGGAGCGCACGTCGCCGAGTAGGCTGGGGGATAAGGAATTCCAACGAGAGAAGCGGAATCACCACCTGTCCTGATGGAGGGCCACTCCGCCAAGTAGGCTGGGGGAGAGAAACACTGCCTCTCATTGTTCTTTAGCTAGTCCTCCGATCCATATTACTTGATGTTAAAATGGATGTATCTACAACTGAAATATGTCTAGATACATATATTTTAGTATCACAAAGTAAGTAGTATCAACGTTTATATTGCCCAAGTCTTATTATCCATCCCTAAGGTGGGTCGCTTTTGTAACTACTGATTGCAGATTCGACTCTTCTGCAGACCGAAAGATTTTTAGAGTGACTAAGAATGATTCATGCTTAGCTTTCCATTTTCATGTTTTAAACTTGTTTAAATCTTGCTCAAACCTAGGATTTGACCAAGATTCAAATGGGTTTAACAATTAAAAAAATCAGAAAAATGAAAAACCAAAGCACATAGTATTCTTATGTCATATAGTAAGCATTCAAGTTGATAAACAAGGTCTAGACATATTCAAAACACACAAAACATGTATCTACCCCCTAACCCTAAACTCTGTCTTATGAAGTTAAGTATGAGGAGAAGTGATTTTGGGTTTCAAACATGGAAATTTCACAAACCTCCCAAAAGCTTCATTTTAGAGTGACTAAGAAGGATCCATGCTTACCTTTTCATTGCCATTTTTTAAACTTGTTTTAACCTTGGTCAAACCTAGGATTTGACCAAGATTCAAACGGGCGTAAAATTCAAAAAAAATAAAAAAAATAAAAACCAAAGCACATATATAGCCTTCTTATGTCATATAGTAAGCATTCAAGTTGATAAACAAGGTCTAGACATATTCAAACCAGAAATATCATGTATCATATCTACCCCTAACCCTAAACTTTGTCTTATGAAGTCAAACATATGAAGAGAACTGGGGTTTTGTGTTTCAAACATAAAAATTTCAAGTACCTTCATTTTAGAGTGACTGAGAAAGGATTCATGCTTACCTTTTCATTGTCATGTTTTAAACTTGATTAAACCTTGGTCAAACCTAGGATTTGACCAATATTTAAATGGGCATAAAAACTTCGAAAAAATGAAAAAAATGGAAAACCAAAGCACATATATAGCCTTCTTATGTCATAAACATTCAAGTTGATAAACAAGGTCTAGACATATTCAAACAAGAAAAATCATGTATCTACGCCTAACCAAAAACTCTGTCTTAAGTGGTTTTGGGTTTCAAACATGGAAATTTCAAGAACATCCCAAAAGCTTCATTTTAGACTGACTAAGAAGGATACACACTTCCCATTTCATTTTCATGTTTTAAACTTGTTTAAATCTTGGTCAAACCTAGGATTTGACCAAGATTCAAATAAGTAAAAACATGAAAATGAAAAGGTAAGCATCGATCCTTATTAGTCGCTCTAAAATGAAGTTTTTGGGAGGTTAAATTTTCATGTTTGAAACCCAAAACCACTTCTCTTCATGCATGCTTGACTTCATAAGACATAGTTTAGGGTTAGGGGTAGATACATGATTTTTCTGGTTTGAACATGTCTAGACCTTGTTTATCAATTTGAATGCTTACTATATGACATAAGAAGGCTATGTGCTTTGGTTTTTCATTCTTACGATTTTTTTCTTAATTTTTATGCCCATTCGAATCTTGGTCAAATCCCAGGTTTGACCAAGATTTAAACAAGTTTAAAACATGACAATGAAAAGGTAATCAATCCTGGATCCTTCATAATTAATAAGTTAGTCTAATTAAAATGAAGCTTTTGGGAGGTTTTTGAAATTTTTGTGTTTGAAACCAAAAACCACTTCTCTTCATGCTTGACTTCATAAGATAGAGTTTAGGGTTAGGGGTAGATACATGATTTGTATTATTTGAATTGTCTTGACCTTATTTATCATCTTTTAAATGCTTACTATATATATGACATAAGAAGACTATGTGCTTTAGTTTTTCAATTTTCTGATTTTTTAATTTTATGCCCATTTGAATCTTGGTCAAATACTAGGTTTGACAATGATTTAAACAAGTTTAAAATATGAAAATGAAAAGATAAGCATGGATCCTTCTTAGTCACTCTAAAATAAAGCTTTTGGGTGGTTTTTGAAATTTCCATGTTTGAAACCCAAAAGCACTTCTCTTCATGCTTGACTACATAAGACAGAGTTTAGGGTTAGGGGGTAGACACATGATTTTTCTTGTTTGAATATGTCTAGACCTTGTTTATCAACTTTAATGCTTACTATATGACATAAGAAAACTATGTGCTTTGTTTTTTCATTTTTTTATTTTTTTGGAATTTTGATGCACATTTGAATCTTGGTAAAATCCTAGGTTTGACCAAGATTTGAACAAGTATATAACATGAAAATGAAAAGGGAAGCATGTATCCTTCTTAGTCACTCTAAAATGAATTTTTTGGGAGTTTTTTGAAATTTCCATGTTTGAAACCCAAAACCATGCACTTCTCTTCATGCTTGACTTCATAAGATAGAGTTTAGGGGTTTGCGGATAGATACATGATTTGTCTAGTTTGAATAAGTCTAGACCTTGTTTATCAACTTTAATGCTTACTATATGACATAAGAAGACTATGTGCTTTCGTTTTTCATTTTTCTATTTTTTTATTTTATGCCCATTTGAATCTTGGTCAAATCCTAGATTTAACCAGGATTTAAACAAGTTTAAAACATGAAAATGAAAAGGTAAGCCTTGATCCTTCTTAGTCACACTAAAATGAAGCTTTTGGGATGTTCTTGAAATTTCCATGTTTGAACCCAAAACGACTTCTCTTCATGCTAGACTTCATAAGACAGAGTTTAGGGGTTAGCGGGTAGATACATGACTTGTCTAGTTTGAATAAGACTAGACCTTGTTTATCAACTTTAATGCTTACTATATGACATAAGAAGACTATGTGCTTTGGTTTTTCATTTTTCTATATTTTTATTTTATGCCCATTTGAATCTTGGTCAAACCTATATTTGACCAGGATTTAAACAAGTTTAAAACATGAAAATGAAAAGGTAAGCCTTGATCCTTCTTAGTCACACTAAAATGAAGCTTTTGGGATGTTCTTGAAATTTCCATGTTTGAAACCCAAAACGACTTCTCTTCATGCTAGACTTCATAAGACAGAGTTTAAGGTTTAGGGTTATAGATACATGATTTGTATGGTTTAAATATGTATAGACCTTGTTTATCAACTTGAATGCTTACTATATGGCATAAGAAAACTATGTGCTTTGGTTTTTCATTTTTCTGATTTTTTTAAATTTTGATGCCCATCGAATCTTGGTCAAATCCTAGGTTTGACCAAGATTTAAACAAGTTTAAAACATGAAAATGACCAGGGAAGCATGTATCCTTCCTAGTCACTCTAAAATGAATTTTTTGGGAGGTTTTTGAAATTTCCATGTTTGAAACCCAAAACCAGTTCTCTTCATGCTTGACTTCATAAGACAGAGTTTAGGGGTTAGGGGGTAGATACATAATTTGTATGGTTTGAATATGTCTAGACCTTGTTTATCAACTTTAATGCTTACTATATGACATAAGAACACTATGTGCTTTGGTTTTTCATTTTTCTGATTTTTAAATTTTAATGCCCATTTGAATCTTGGTCAAATCCTAGGTTTGACCAAGATTTAAACAAGTTTAAAACATGAAAATGAAAAGGGAAGCATGTATCCTTCTTAGTCACTCTAAAATGAAGTTTTGGGAGGTTTTTGAAATTTCCATGTTTGAAACCCAAAACCACTTCTCTTCATGCTTGACTTCATAAGACAGAGTTTAGGGGTTAGGGAGTATGTAGATACATGATTTGTATGGTTTGAATATGTGTAGACCTTGTTTATCACCTTTAATGCTTACTATATGACATAAGAAGACTATGTGCTTTGGTTTTTCATTTTTCTGATTTTTTTAATTTTCTGCCCATTTGAATCTTGGTCAAATCCTTGGTTTGACCAATATTTAGACAAGTTTCTAGACCTTGTTTATCAACTTTAATGCTTACTATATGACATAAGAAGACTATGTGCTTTGGTTTTTCATTTTTCTATATTTTTATTTTATGCCCATTTGAATCTTGGTCAAACCTATATTTGACCAGGATTTAAACAAGTTTAAAACATGAAAATGAAAAGGTAAGCCTTGATCCTTCTTAGTCACACTAAAATGAAGCTTTTGGGTGGTTTTTGAAATTTCCATGTTTGAAACCCAAAAGTACTTCTCTTCATGCTTGACTACATAAGACAGAGTTTAGGGTTAGGGGGTAGACACATGATTTTTCTTGTTTGAATATGTCTAGACCTTGTTTATCAACTTTAATGCTTACTATATGACATAAGAAGACTATGTGCTTTGGTTTTTCATTTTTCTGATTTTTTTTTATTTTCTGCCCATTTGAATCTTGGTCAAATCCTTGGTTTGACCAATATTTAGACAAGTTTAACACGTGAAAACGAACTGATAATCCCATTTGTTGACTCATTTAACTAGTTAATCCCATTTGTTGACTCTCTGTTGACCAGGCACTTGAGGTAAAACTGAGTATATTGCACTAGCCAGTATTAGTACTCAAGGGGAAAACCGAGCACACAAAAAATGCTACAGTATAAGACTCGAGAGTATATCTAAATTTCCAGGGTTAGACTCGAGTACGCGTGTTGCGGTGCAGAAGTGGAAGACGTGCAATTGTTGACGGGTACTGACGCGAGTCGCGGTGCAGAAGTCGAAGACGTGCAATTGTGGACGCGTGTCGCGTTGCAGAAGCCCAAGACGTGCAGACGTTAAATGGTGGACGCGTAGGACGCGGGTCGCATTAACCACCCCTCGCCTTTATAGACGCCTCCTCGCACTATCTCTGTCACTCTCACTCGCTCATGCAACGCCGCCTCTCACGTCCCATCATCTTCTCCAAAGCAAAAACCCTCTCCCTCTCTGCAGGCGAGATGGACATGGAGAATGCGAATCCCATCGTCCATGACGCCGTCGGCTCCAAGCGCGACGCCTCCCTCTTCGACGTCGTCCCCTCAAAGGCCGTCGCCGCCGCCGGTGGCGGTCGTATCCCGCCGGGATGGGACCCCTATGAGCCGGTGCCGTACATCTCGCCTCCGAACCCCTACGACACCTTCATGGACGACCCATGGAACGAGGTAACTATGGTTTGCTCCCTTTTTTCTTCGCCCATTCCTTTTTTAACCCTATTTTTGCTGGTTCCCTAGTAACTATTAGTGCCGATCTGTAGATGGTTGAGTATTGGGTTAATATTTGCGCCGATCGATTTTATTCCATTTTGCTTTGATCCCTTCTTGATTTCGTTTAAGATTTGGAGTTCGGCCGTTCGGTTAATTTATGCAAGTAATAATGGGATCTCAATCAGTTAATTTATGGGATCTCAGTCAGTTATTTTATGCAGGAATCAAAAGATATCAACCGTTTAATTTTGCAAATATTCTGGAATCTGTTCAAAATCAGATCTGGAATCTGTTTCTTTGCCTATGATGAATCGTTGGGCACAAATTTTTACAGAGTGGGTTCAGCGAACCATTGCTGTGTACAAATCTGTTGTGCATGAGCTATGGTTCGCTAACACCATCCCTGTAGACATATAATCGTGTCCACTCTAACTGAGGCTGGCTCTGTTTTTCCTTACTTTGTTATCATGCACGTTAGTCATCGTTGCATCTCATTCACTAATAGTTCCCGTTTGATATGGATCAGCTGTCTGGCAGCGACGTCGGCAGCGACGACGAGCACCATGACGTCAAGACTCGCCAGGTGCTGCGGAGGCTGCAGGTCGGCCAGTACGTCTCCTACTTCGCCAAGGGTGTCTACAGGTGCCCCTTCTGCACTAGGAGGCTCGGCCGCACTGACTTCAACTGCCTCCTCACGCATGCCGAGAACATCGGCAACACCAACCCCAAGGTCGGCGCGTCGGTGAACCCCCACTCCTTCCGCGCCAAGCACATGGCGCTCGGCATGCACCTCCGCAGCATCCAGCGGGTGGAGATCTCCGCCGGGCGCATGCCTCCGCTCAAGCCCAAGGCTCCCAAGGGGAGCAACAAGTGGAGGCAGATGGGGTAGGCGGAGTCCCGGACGTGTGCTGCTGCTGCTGCAAAGCAGCTTCTATTTTGTTGTTAGCTAGGGATCCCTTGTTGTTATGTTGTTAGTATGATGGTGTTGTGAAGAACCTCGAACCTGTTGGCTGCTGTGTATGCAGCTTATTATCTAGGGAGGGATCCCTATTATCTATCCCTATTCTACTGGAGTATATTTTGTTGGCCCTACTTTGTTTTCTCGATTTACTATTACTGCGAATTTGTCGTACGGAGTACATTACCCTGGAGATTTGCTTCTAGATTTAACTACATACATATGGACCAGAGGGAGTACTAGATTTGCTGCCATATTGGGCAAACAACGAGGGCCAAAAGGCACAAATAATTGAAGAAAGACAGAAATGCAAGCTTCTCTAGATTTGATACTTTTGGTTAATAAAGACAAAGAGACAGAGGGGGAAAAGGTGCTCTTAAAAATGCCAATTCGCGCCGAGAGAGACAGAACCCAGCTCCTGCTCACGTACAACCAAACGCGGTCTCGTCCTGTCCCACGCGGTCCCTTTCTACTAGCCCCACACGTCAGCACGGAACGGTCAACTAAACTGGAATCCTCCCGTCTGAGCTCCTTCTGCGGGTAACAAATAAGGGCTTGGCGAAAACTGAGGAAAAACATAAGGCAATCTTATTGACTAATATAGCTGTTTAATTAATAAAAGGATTAGCTACAACGTGCTCAGTTTGCCCATTTATTAAGGTATAAGACTGGCAGGAGAGAAAGTAATCGCTAGTTTCCTCATTTTGCCCCTGCATGCTCGCACGATTAAAGCTCCTTCCGCACGCGCTGGACTCCTCGTTTCCTTAAACCTCCTCGTTTCTCGGGATAGACCAACAGTTTTTCAGGATCTTGGGGTTTTTTTTTGACAATCAATACCACATATATTCATAGCAAAAATAGTACATGGTAGAGGGCTACATGACGACTAGATATATCACCAAAAAGGGTGATGCATGTCTCCTTCACCAAAACAGCTGAAACAAGCAGTACACGAACGCAAGTACACCACCATAATAATACTACTACATTAACACAAGTACGAGTAATAAAGTAAGAGTACTACTCCCTCTAATCTAATTTAAACCAAAATAAAACTTAAACTTCATCCTAAATTTGAACTAGTGCCTCGTCCTCGTTCTTCGCTCATTTTCTGATCCAAGACGGCGCAGAGTGCCAGAGTGCATGGCACGGAACTCTTCATCGGTGGCATGCCATGGGCATGTCACCGGATGCATGATTTTTTTCGCAATGTTTTAAATTTGAATTTAGGCCGCATGTCACACGGTGACATGCAAAAGGTGCATGTCACCTGGTGGTGGTAGGCAACTACCCTTATTTACGGCGGCGTAGGCGACTGGACGCCGCGTGGCCAGCCGCTGCCTCGTGGCCGCCTCGGTTTCCACGCGGGAGACCATTAAACGCCGACGACCAACCTTCCCGCGTCACGGTTAGCGACTATGACTATAAGGGCAAAACGCTAAACTCTCTCGTTCCATTCACTTTCTTCCTCTCTCCACCTAACAAACATTTGTTCGTCGCTCTCTCCTCCAGCAATGTCTTCAAAATTCAGGTCGTCGGCGGTCAAGTACGCGGAGAAAAAACGCCGGCTCGAAATTTCGAGAGACGCTTCCAGAAACCAAGTGGGCTCGCCGTCGCCGCCGCCGCCGCCGAAACGCGTCCGTGCTGTGCTCACCGGGTTAGTTTCCTTCGCCATGTACTTTCGTTTCTTTCGTCGCTCTCTCCTCCAGCAATTAATGTGTTCAAACTTCAGGTCGCCGGCGGTCAAGTACGCGGATAAAAAACGCCGGCTCGAAATTTCGAGAGACGGTTCCAGAAACCAAGTGGGCTCGCCGTCGCCGCCGCTGCCGCCGCCGCCGAAACGCGTCCGTGCTGTGCTCACCGGGTTAGTTTCCTTCGCCATGTACTTTCGTTTCTTCTTGCCCGGGCTCAAGCTCTTTAAGAGTCTCTATGGTTATACATCTTAAAGGGTTGGAAGTTCCAACGACGCCCCTACTGCACCAACTTCCACGACCAAGGAATCATCGTCGTCCGATGATTTCAACCCGGCCCTACCCCGGCGAAATGAGGTAGCACCAACTTCTTCTTCTTCTTCTTCTTCTTCTTCTTCTTCTTCTTCCTTTGCGCTTACTTGCTACCGATGATTTCGCCCTGAAGGAAGCGGCGCCGACTATCGACACCACTGTCGCCATCTTGATGGAAAAAAACGAGGAGCTCAGCTTAGAGTGTGATCGCCTCCGAGACGATTTGGCTGCCAAGAAGAAGAATTCGAAAACTCTTGTGGAGCTCATTTGCAGCCTTCGAAATGAGCGCGATATGTTGAAGAACGAGCTGATTAAGCAGAAAGCATCAGCGGAGAAAGCCAGCAGCATACTCAAGACTGTGTGCCTCGACAGAGACAAGTCTGATATAGAGTACAAAATCCTTCTTCAGGATAAAGTACAGCTCCAAAAGTTGAACCTTGAATATGCTGACATCGCCATCCTTGCCCTTCTCGAGAGGCAGAAGGCACAAGATAAGTTGATGCACCTGATGTTGGAGAGCTGCAGTGAAAGAGAAGAGACATTGAAAGAAGTGAGCAGTTTGGTGGGATACATGAGTGACGTCGGGCGTACTTCGCAGAATCCGCCCCGGCTGAGCTCAAATTCCAGCGGAACCAGCTTTCAGCAATGCATGTTAGGCGCACCTACAACTTCTACTCATTGATTAGAGGTCGCACGACATGGCATTTTCCCTCGAAATAGTAGTACTGTACTAATAGTTGTACTACTTAATATGTACCTTTTTGTAAAATAATTTCTTACATGTATTAGAAACTACCCCTCTCGTTTCTGGATGCACCCGGGACATTGTCATCCGGCCCTCTTCTGGACAAACCCCCTCGGGAAGGGCGGTATATTTTGCACATTTCGCTACTAGTACTTCTAATTCCACCGCTTATTTTTCTAATCCGTTAAATCGTTAATTGGATGACCAACTGATGGAAGCTGCGATAGATTAGACCAACAAGTGGTGAATTGTGCAAAAGATATGTCCGTGTTTTATGCAAAAGAGTGATATGGGGATCTGGTGGAATCTTGAATTTCCTCTTCAGTGGTAGGCATGCTTCACTTATAGCTGGAGTACATTGCGGACCTGGTGCATTTCGTCAGTACCGATCAGCTATTTTTGCTTATCCGGGAAGAAAAGGTAGTACTAGCCTTTTCTGTGAGATGTCTTTTCAGTGCTACGGAGTTGTCTGTTCACTGCTTGCTTTGTCTGTCGGTGACTTTGCCAAGCTGACTTTGCCATGACTTTGGGTGACTGATATGTGGACCACAGTTGTAAGTGACTCAAAGTCACTGACTTTGGGGACTCGTGAATGCTTCGTATATTTCTGACGGTTTCTGAATTATGTACTCCGTACAACTTTTGTAATATTGGTCAAACTAGTTTTGACCAGGGTTTGTGTAGGGTGTTTTTTTTGGTTGGTCCAAATGGTGTTGTGTGGTCCAAATGTGATGTATCATCACACCACCATGTGCCCCCCTCCCCCCACCCCACCCCTAGGTTTTGGTAATGCCATTCTGATACATGCTTCTTAGAAGGAGTACATTTTTTCCGTTAGGGCATGACAATTTTGAAAAATTCAAAAAAAAATGGGAAGACAGAATGGTAACATCATTTTCCATGTGATGATGCACCCCTGTGCCAAATTTTGGTTCATTTTAAGAATGTAAGGTGACAAATTACTCGAGGAAGCTAGTTGGAGTAGACGGGCATGATCGGATTGGCATAGGCGATTTATTTTTTGAAGGATGTTATTTTTCATAGACAATATCTGACACAAAAAATAAAATGTTAAGGTCTCATATTATTCTGAATGATTTTGAATTACTTATGACGTTTGGAAGTATTGGTATACATGAGTCCCAGATGAAGTTAAATGGTCCAAAAAAAAGTTTCGTACACGTCTCCCAGAAAGTGGAAAGTCGAGTACATGCATGACTTCACGCGTCCACTACTGGATACAGGGGGTCGGAGGCTATAACATAATCGGCCTCATCATCTCTCGCGAGCTCGTCCTCTCCACTCCCCCAACTTGCCTCCCCCACACTGTGAAAACCCCCATCCACTCACCGCACCTCTGAGGCATCGACTTTCCCGTTTCCAACCACAACAGCATGAAGATAGGTATTGCATACGAGGCGGAGCAATAGGCGACCGCCCACGCAGAGGATGCCTCTACGGTAGTGGCCGTCGTGGTGGGTGAGGCTTCACCGGGCACCCAAGCCGCTCGTCTCCTCTGCTTGTCGGATTCTTCAACCTCGGTCGAAATGGGCATCCTAGCCGTCACGACGGGTGAGGCTTCACCGGGCACCCATGCCGCTCGTCTCCTCTGCTTGTCTGGTTCTTCGACCTCGGTCGAAACGGGCGTCCTGGCCGTCGAGCAGAAGGTGGATACCAACGTTGTTTATCCCGCCGAAGATGTGCACGGCGTTGCAGGCCACCACGGCGAGGTCTTCCTAGGCCCGATGCTGGACGCGAACCTCGACCCCTTCGATGATTTCGGCCCAAACGTTCAGTTCCAGGAGGATGTTGAGGGTGATGACGAGGAGGTACTTCTCTTTTACCGAAACTGTCCCAACCCTCTTTGTGTCATATTGCTGTTCACATGGTTTGCACGAGCCTGGTTCTTGATTGATTTGATATCCTACCTTGTTCTTGTAGATGTAATTGATTCTACGATTCGTAAGATCAGATTCTAGTTTAATTTCGACTAATCTGCCATGTAGTCATATAATCAATTTATGTGTTCATACTTAGTGGACTTGCAATTGTTGTGGCTAATGTTCATGGTTGTTCATAGGGTTTCTCATGATTTATTACGATTTCTTCTGCCATTTACTTGTTCTACACATTTAATTTTAGGGTTTCTAAGGTTTGATTATGTTAGTGGAGTATTTATTCGATCTGTCATAAAAACTTGATTATGTAGTACTTAATAATTCATAGGAGTATTCTGATGACATGGACAACAACAAGGTGCGCAGGGACCGGAAAAGCCGCTATGTTCTCAAGCGGCTGAAGGGTGGTGAAATTCGTTTCTGCATACGCGCGGGGAGCTATTTTGCCCATTATGTGGCAAATTTCTCTAGAAGGACATCCACAGCCTGATCCAACATGCGATGGGTGTAGGCCTAAGTACATAGGGGGAAACACCGCCCTGCAACCAAGGCCAAGTACGCATCATATGGCCTCTTCCTCCAGAATTACGTCTTGCCTAGCTTGCTCCACGTCAACGCCCCTGCTGCTGGCCCTCATGCTCCTGGTCATGTTTAAAGTTCATATGTGTAATCTTAATCCCTTTGGAAGTTCAGCATTAAACTCTACTAGTACAACCGTGGTGGTCTTGTGATGTAGTACTCTTTTGATGCATTTGTGATGTAGTAGTACTTTTTTTGAAATGATATAGTACTATCTAAGAAAAGTACTCCCTCCGATTCACATTCATTTCACATCAAGAAATATGGATCAGAGCGAGGGAGTAAATTAAACATGGCATCTCGTGCATGAAGCTTGACATATCGATCAGGTTGGCTAGAATAGCAATACAATGTTGCTCATTAGGCAAATGCATGCCATGTACGATAGTATACATCCAGTAAAGAAGTCTATACTGACATAAAAAAACTACTTTGGGGATGAGAGTCAATTGGGGCATCTACAATATAGAAAATCTTGCTCGTAGATGATTTTGGCTAAGAGGGTTTTACTCACATTACACGTGCCACTTTCCTTGTCTGCAAAACAAGTTCCAATAAAGGGAGAGGAAAGAAGAGGGTATTGTGGGCGAGATTGAACACCTTTTTTATGTGTTAATCTGAGGCCTCGTTTAGATGAGGATTTCGACTTATGCCTAACAGCTCAACACATCCACAAATAACTCTGCTTGCGCACACCACCGTTCATTAAAAATAACAATATTAGCTCGCAAGATTAAGAACAAAGTGAATTTAAGTAACTTGGTAAGCTTTTCAAGCAATATATTCAGAGAAAGAGCACACATGTTCGGCTCAAAATAATCATAAGAGAAGAACAATAAATCTAAGACACCACATGGATTCATACCTTGAGTCGACGCTGGCTCGTAGAAGGGCGGCCGCGCCTCGAGGATGCCGGGGACGTCTCCACCTCGGTCTCACATGTGACTGCTTATCGGCGGGTGGTGCGCCGCGCCATGTAGAAGATCTATCAAGAGATGAGAGCCCGATGACGCTACCGACGCCTCAACCTTGATAGCACCGACTTGTTGCTCCGCACCGAGATGCGCCACGTGCAAGATTTAGCGGATGCACTAATTTTAGAGATATGTCATGATCATTGTAACAAATTTCAACGTGATGATGATTTGATCTTGTACTCGGCCTTGAACATAAGAACTAGTACAATCTCACCTTTTTTTATCATTATCCTTTGCGAGATTTAGCGGTTGCGCCAAATTCAGAGAAATATCATGATCATGGTAACACAATTTTCAATATAATGATGATTTGATGTTGCACTCGACCTTGAACATAAGTACTAGTACGGTCTCACAAATTTGTATCATTATACTTTGCAAGTTTTAGTGGATGCGCCCATTTTCAGAGGTAGATCATGATCATGGTAAGTTGGTAACAAATTTTCAACGTGATGATGATTTGATTTTGCACTCGGCCTTGAACAGAGGTACTAGTACGGTCTCACAATTTTTTATCATTATACTTGGACGGTGGCCAAATTCAAAATCTCATAGCGGCAAAACTTCCCGCCCACAAAATACAAAAATTTCACACGCTTCCAAATTCCCATTCTACCCCTGTGGAGATGGCAGCAAAGTCGGTTGGTGGGGGGGTCTGCCCGTCATTTTTTGGATCACCACCTCCCTAGCCCGGAAACCCTCCCAAAAAAAATTCATTTCCCTCAGACCACCCACCGGAACTTCCCAAGTCCCTCTCTCCCACCTCCACGACCACCGCACCGGAACATCCCCGCCGGACTTCCCTGGCCTACCCGAGGCCTCGCGATCCTCGTCATCCGGCTGCCTGCCGGAGCCGCTTCATCGACGCCGTCATCAACCGGACCGGATCATCCCCGCCGAACCTCGAAACCATATGCTCATCCAGCAGTCTACCGCAGTCGCTTCAGCTGTGGTATCGTCCACCCCGCCGGAGCCGCTTCGCCGGATCCGTCGTCCACCGCATCGGATCTTGCTCACCGACACCGCTGTGCATGAACCGGATCTGCTTCACCGGCGCAGTGCATGATCTAAACTCTTCTACTGTCGCTTTTCTATTGCTTGCCTGCAAGTTCTTGTTTAATCTTGGGGGAACCTGTTTGTGCTAACGACGCGCCGTTACGTTTTTGCAGATGAGATGAGTAACCATGAAGTGTAATGGCCGTCTCTCCAACCCCAAGTAGCACATGTAGCGTACTTCATCACCGGATCTATCAACCCCAGGAAGATCTGCTGTGACTCCCACAGAGTGCTTCTCCTAATGTAAGTCCCTTGTTTTAGCGCCATGTTCTGGGTTCAGATTCTTGTTTGTCTGAAGCTCTTTTAGTTCATTCCTAGCTATGACCGTAACACGTTGCTATTTTCTACTTCATTGCTAACTTTAAGCGATTGAACATTTTGGTTTGCATTCCCTGCTCTGTAGATGTAGCCATCATAACTTCTATCTTGCTCAGTCGTTGTTACAAAAATTATAGGTATTATAGTAACATCCTGCTATTATTTAGTTCATGGCCAATTTTAAGTAATTGCACATGTTGGTTCGCATTCCCTGCTCTATAGCTTTTGGCATCGTAACTTCTATATTTGGTTTACATTCCCTGCTCTGTAGATCTAGCCATCATAACTTTATCTTGCTCAGTCGTTGTTACAAAAATTATGGCCTGCTACTATGTTGTTTGTGCCAATTTTTTACTCCATGAACATGTTGGCTTGCATTCCCTGTACTACAGGTGATGCCATTGTTTTGTATCTAGTTCATTGTAAGCTAACAAAGTAAGGACTTAGTTTGGCATGCTATCACTCTGCTATCTAGCCTGTAGTACAAATAAACTTGTCATATACTACTAGATAATAATTTTGCGTGCCATCTTGTTCTTCAAAAGCTGCATTATTGACTTGTTTCTCTGACTTGGCATGACGCTCACATATGGAAAGCTGAACATATTGGTTTGCATTCCCTCTTATACAAGTTCACAGGTGATCCCACTATATTCTGTATCTGGTCCATCCTAAGCTCCAACATTAACTATCCTCTATGTGTTGCTCATTACAAGTTTATATCCCGAAACATCTTGATTTGCATCCCCTTCACTATAAGTTCAGGAGTATTATTTAGTTCACGGGCAAAATGAAGTAATTGCACTTGGCACATGTTGGTTCACATTCCCTCCTCTTTAGCTTTTGCCATCGTAACTTCTATTTTTGGTTTACATTCCCTGCTCTGTAGATGTAGCCATCATAACTTCATCTTGCTCAGTCGTTGTTACAAAATTTATAGCCTGCTACTATGTTGTTCATGCCAATTTTGTACTCCCTGAACATGTTGGTTTGCATGGGACTCGACAGTAGTAAGTCTGCTGTTTCATTCTAACATGCTCTGTTATATTGGCTATTGGTATGCGGCATGCACTCTTTGTTTGCTTATTGTGCGCATTACAATGATCTTGTTATAACGACGAAATGATGAGTTCCAAATTCTTTGGCAAACAATATTGTAGTGTCTTTGCCTTTCCATTGTTGCTGTCTTAACTTGTAATGTCTTTGTTTCAGATATAGGTGCTGCATGGACAACTTAAAAGATTGCCGGATCGCTTCATTGTATTGCTAGGTTTAATTACCATTCAATTTCTCTGGGTTCTGTAATATTTTTTCAATGCCTTGCAGCTGATGTAATATTTAGTTAGTTTTTATAGTTCTTTCGCGCATTTTTTCTTTGGTGCTTGTGGTAAGTGAGGCTATCCGACAGAAATCAATGCTGCGTAAATATTCTCAGTATCTAAATCACGAATTCCCATCCCTTAAACGGCCCAATTAATCGAAATCACATATGTGCCTGCCCGCAAAATCCTAAAGCGCATATTATGCCGGCATATAAACAGCAACTAAACGGGCTGGCCCACTTACTTCTTGGGCCAGCCCATGTGAGTTACGGTGGACCCCACACTCTAATTGGGCTGGCCCACTTGCTTTAAGGTGGACCCCACCCACTACGGCCGGCCCACTAATTAGTTGGGCCAGCCCATTTGCTTTTGTGGTGGACCCCACATACTAAACGGGCCGGCCCTTCAAGAGGAAAGTGGGACCCACCTGTTTTTTGGCCGGCCCACTATCTTGTTGGGCGGCCCACTTGCGTATGGTGGACCCCGCATACTAATTGGGCCGGCCTTTTAACGGAAAGTGGGGCCCACTGTGCTTTTGGCCCGGCCCACTATCTTGTTGGGCCAGCCCACTTGCTATATGGTGGTCCCACATGGTAAATGGGCCGGCCCTTTAATAGTAAGGTGGGACCCACTGTGTTTTTTGGCCGCCCACTATCTTGTTGGGCCGGCCCACTTTCTACATGGTGGACCCCACATAACAAATGGCCCGGCCCATTAACAGGAATGTGGGACCCACATGTGTTTTTGGCCGCCCGCTATCTTGGTGGGCCACCCACTTGCTATATTGTGGACCCCACATACTAAATGGGCCGGCCCTTTAACAGGAAGGTGGGTCCCACCTGTGTTTTTGGCCCGGCCCACTATCTTGTTGGGCCGGCCCACTTGCTATATGGTGGACCCCACATACTAAATGGGCCGGCCCTTTAACGATAGTGGGACCCGCCATGTGTTTTTGGCCCGGCCCACTAGCTTGTTGGCCCCCTTGCTATATGGTGGACCCCACACACTAAATGGGCGGCCTTTTAACGGAAAGTGGGTTTTTGGCCGGCCCACTTGCTTCTTGGGCCGGCCCATTGCTGTAAGGGGACCCCACATGTTAAATGGGCCGGCCCATTTAACTTTTGACCAGTCAACATTAGAGGTTAGGCCCGGCCCACGTAACTAATGGACCAGCCCAGCTATATAGTTGACCGGTCAAACTATGTCATCTGGCCCGGCCCGCTTAAGACGTGGCAGGCCTCGTGTGGGCCTACCATCTACCACGGGGTTTCAGCCGGTTAACGCCGTTAACGCAGTTAACGGCGTCTGCCACGTGTCGTTTGCATGACGTCAGCAGTCAACGGGCTCCCGAAAACACTTCCGCAACGGTCCGATTTTCCGTGGCGGAAGGGCGCCCAAGCGCGACGGACCGAAAAAATCGTCGTTGGACTTTGCCTGACGCAGTTTCGACAACGGAACCCATATCGTCGGGTTAGGCCCATAGGCGACGAAAAATGCCCCTTAGTTGACGATTTTGGGACGTTGTCTATCAGAACTTTTCTTGTAGTGCACCTCAAAAGGACATAGCTCCGTGGTAGAATGTACCGCCCTGTTGTAAGCAAACTCCACATGCGGCAAACACTCTTCCCACTCCTTCAGGTTCTTCTTGATCATGGATCTCAACAGTTGTGACAATGTTCTATTCACCACTTCAGTTTGACCATCAGTTTGGGGATGACAAGTAGTGCTAAACAGCAGCTTCGTCCCCAGCTTTCTCCAAAGCGTCTTCCAGAAGTAGCTCATAAACTTCACGTCACGATCAGAAACAATAGTCTTCGGGACTCCATGTAGACGTACAATCTCCCTGAAAAACAGGTTAGCAATATGCGACGCATCGTCGCTCTTGTGGCAGGCAATAAAGTGGGACATCTTAGAGAATCTATCCACTACCACAAATATAGAATCATGGCCTCTCTTAGTACGCGGCAAACCCAACACAAAATCCATACTAATATCCTCCCATGGTGTAGTAGGTGCCGGTAAAGGAGTATACAAACCGTGAGGCTTCAGCTTGGACTTGGACTTGTTGCAAGTAATGCATCTCCTCACATATCTATCCACGTCCCGCCTCATCTTTGGCCAATAAAAGTGGTCAGCTAGCATGAGTAGCGTCTTCTCACGCCCAAAGTGACCCATCAAACCTCCAGCATGTGATTCCTGCAATAAGAGCAAACGCACAGACGATTCTGGAACACATAGTTTGTTAGCCCTAAACAAGAAACCATCATGTATGTGATATTTTTCCCATGCTTTACCAAGAGCACATAAGCGATATGGTTCAGCAAAATCATGATCAGTGGCATACAAATCACATAGTATCTCTAAACCAGGAATTTTAACATCAAGTTGAGTTAATAGCATATTCTTCCTAGATAGAGCATCAGCAACAATATTATCTTTTCCCTTCTTATGCTTAATAATGTATGGAAAAGACTCAATGAACTCAACCCACTTAGCTAGACGCTTATGCAAAGTAGATTGGGCTTTCAGATATTTTAAAGCTTCATGATCAGAATGTATGATAAATTCTTTTGGCCACAAGTAATGTTGCCAAACCTCAAGAACTCGAATTAAAGCATACAATTCTTTATCATATATAGGATAGTTCAACTTAGCACCAGAAAGTTTCTCAGAAAAATATGCAATTGGGCGACCCTCTTGCATCAACACACCACCAATTCCAATACCACTAGCATCACATTCAATCTCAAATTGCTTATTGAAATCAGGAAGTGCAAGCAACGGTGCAGAAGTTAACAATCTCTTAAGTTCATCAAAAGCATGATCTTGGGCTGCGCCCCACTCAAAAACAACACCCTTTTTAGTCAAATCATTCAAAGGTGCAGCAATAGTACTAAAGTTGGGCACAAATCTGCGATAAAACCCAGCTAGACCATGGAAACTTCTTACTTGACTCACATTCATGGGAGTAGGCCAATTTTGAATAGCTTCAATTTTAGACACATCTACTTCTACTCCATGCTTAGAGACAACATAACCCAGAAATATGACCTTATCTTTGCAAAATGTGCACTTCTCAAGATTACCATAGAGTTGATTATCACGCAACACTTGCAAAACATGTCTAATATGTATAGTATGATCAGATTCATTGCGGCTGTAGATTAATATGTCATCAAAATACACAACCACAAATTTGCCAATAAATTCACGCAAAACATGGTTCATCAGTCTCATGAAAGTGCTAGGTGCATTAGTTAATCCAAAAGGCATTACTAACCACTCATATAAACCAAATTTTGTTTTAAAGGCAGTTTTCCACTCATCCCCTTCTTTCATCCTAATTTGATGATAGCCACTACGCAAATCAATTTTAGAGAACACAGCAGCACCACTCAATTCATCTAGCATATCCTCTAAACGGGGAATAGGATGACGATATCGAATAGTAATGTTGTTTATAGCTCTACAATCTACGCACATACGCCAAGTACCATCTTTCTTAGGAACTAGAATAACAGGAACAGCACAAGGACTAAGGCTTATGCGAATATAACCTTTGTCGAGTAGCGCTTGTACTTGCTTCTGTATCTCCTTCGTCTCTTCGGGATTAGTGCGATATGGCGCCCTATTGGGCAGCGATGCTCCGGGAATCAAGTCAATTTGATGCTCAATACCTCGCAATGGTGGTAGTCCTGCGGGTACCTCCTCCGGAAACACGTCGCCAAATTCCTGCAAAACATTAGAAACACCAAGAGGAAGAGGGGTCATGTCGTTAGAAACCAAAACCGTACCCCTGTACAAAAGCACAAGAGGCATGGCCGTAGGATCCTCACTAAATTCTCTCATGTCTTCTTTGGTGGCTAATGAGACTAAGGAATTCACTCTCTCACTTTTCGTTATATCACTCACGACATTACAATTCTCTCGCCTATCTAGAGGTGCATCCTCCAAATTCACTTCAATCTTCTGACGAGACTCATTGACAATTTGTTGTGGTGACATAGGCTGTAAGTTAATTTTCTTGCCCTTGTACTCCAAGTGATATGTATTGGCACGGCCATTGTGTTGCACAGAACGGTCATAGAGCCAAGGCCGACCCAATAAGAGGTGACAAACCGTCATAGGAACCACATCAAAATCAATGCAATCCTTATACGGTCCAATCGCAAATTCAACACGCACCATGTGGTTTACTTTCATCTCACCATTGTCGCTCAACCACTGAATATAATATGGATGCGGGTGCGGTAGATACTTCAACTTCAGCTTGGTACATAACTCCTTGCTTGCTAAATTGCGGCAACTCCCGCCATCAATAATGACCTTGCAAGCCTTGTCAGGACCAACTAAAGCTTTGGTTTGGAACAAATTGCAGCGCTGAGTAGATGCACTAGGCAACACATTAAGAGCACGCTGCGACACAACAATGGTGCGAGCATCAGAAGGATATGCATCTTCACCATCAGTGTCATAGTCATCATTGTCTGGAGCATTTGGATCAGCATCATCTCCAGTCTCATACTCATTGTCCTCATTGATAAACATGACTTTGCGGTTAGGACAATCTCTCTTGAAGTGACCCTTGCCACCACATGTATGGCAAAGCATATCACGGTTGCGCGTTGTAGACGCACCAGAACCACTCGTACTTGCAGCAGATTCGGACTTCTTTGCATTAGATGCATTGGAGACCGGTTTGCTAGGCGGAGTAGAGTAAGGAGCGGAGCGCGTCGAAGGCGCCGGCGCTGTAGAAGGCGCACGGGGTGTAAAACGCCCAGCTCCCGTAGCACGTCCCTTAACCTTTGCTTCTTCAGCCAACTGTGATTCAGCTTCTCTTGCATGATGTAACAATTGATTCATATTGGTGTAGGTGTAATGACGAACAATGCCTTTAACATCATACTTCAATCCATTGAGAAAACGCTGCATTGTCATCTCTAGAGACTCACGGACACGACCACGCTGCATAAGCATCTCCATCTCCATGTAGTACTCATCAACAGTCTTCACACCTTGCCTTAATAGTGTTAGCTTATCAAATATGTTCCGCATGTAATTTGTAGGCACAAAACGAGAAGTCATTGCCTCTTTCATAGCACGCCATGTACGGATTGGTTGTGCACCATCTTCATCGAGGTTACGAACCAACGAATCCCACCAACGCAATGCATAACCATCAAATTCAGAAGACGCAAGCTTGATCTTCCTATCTTCAGAGTAGTGTGGATGTAGGCTCCATAATTTCTCAATCTTGAGCTCCCAAGTGAGGTATTCTTCAACATCAGCTCCTCCTTCAAACTTGGGTATGGAAAACTTAGGCTTACCCAATCCATCTTCTTCATCTTGTCCACGACCATTGCGGCCAAGTGGAACCCAGCCACGAGGACGATGACCACGAGGCGCACCACGAGCATTGTGTGCGTCATCTTCAAGCTCAGGATCGTCATCATCTTCTTCTTGTTGTTGTTGTAGTACAGTCAAGTTCTCAATAGCGAGACGCATATCCGCAATATTGCGCTGTATATCCGTCATTTGATCAGACAATCCAGTGACGGTGACATTAGTAGCATCCAGTGTTTGTTTGATCTCATCAACTGTACTCTTAAGCTCATCATCGTTAGTGCGGAATTCACGTCGCATCTCATTACGAAGAGCTTCATACTCCCTCCAAGTGATGATATCTGCCGAATTCTTGTTCTCCTGGTTAACAATCTTATTATCACTAGCAGACATGATTAGTAGGTTAGTGCACTAAATCAAAAATATATGGTGGTACTCTCACAACTCACTCAAAACTGATAAGAAAAGGAAATCTTACCGTTCCAAAGTAAATTAGTGTTGCTTACCACTTGTAGTAACAACTAGTGCACGGATGTAGCGAAGCGAATATCAAGGGTATAAGAACAATCACACGACAAAGCAGGGTATATGTGGGGCTGTAGGTAGGCTACCTATTTGCACCAATAACAAGCTCTAGCGCTGACCGTAGACAACCAAAGATACTCACACAAGGCGATATAATGGGGCAATGCAACTATATGGAGGAAAAGTTGCAATGCACAAGAGAGACGCTAGCAAAGCTCAACGAGACAGGCACAAGATTGCTCAACTACGGATGCAGTAAAGAAAACTTAGGCCTTTCACTTGATTTCAACTAGCACACACTTTTCTTTTTGTATTTTCTTTTTGTAACACACGCAGCTATGTAGCTCTTTTTGCTTTTTTTAAATTTTTTTTGATTTTATGACTCAACTCCTTGATAACACGGCCAACAAGATATGCAAAGCACCAAAACCCTAATGAGCAGCCTGTCGAGCGGTAAAACTAGTCTCTTCTGGGGAAGTTCCTAGTCACGTATATCGAAAGGCTGTGTCTATGGTTGGAAACAAGCACACTGTACGCTATGTGGACTCGGAGTAACAAAACTGACACTAGAAGATAAACTAGATGATAGAGAAAACACAAACCCTAACAATTCTACTAGAAGAAAGATAAAGGTACGCAAAAACAACTACGAAAAGCAACTAAAACTCGAAATTAGTGCAAGCTATGGCTATGGCAAACCCTAACCCTAATTTTTTTGGCTTTTTCTGGATAGGAAAACACTCACAACTCAACTATGGGGTGGATTGTGGATGGCTTACCGAGGAAAACTGGAAATCTGATACCAAGATGATAAGGGGTGGCCCGATCTTCTCAGTAAGCAACGGTGGTGATGATGATCACGGGGTGATGGCAGCGGAGAAACACGACGATGTAGTGGATGATAACTTGTATGACGATCTCTCGATTGGTCCCTTGCCGATGCAACAGCTCTCAACTCCTATTCGCAACTCCACACACTTGCGCACGTAGCCGCCGACCACGAAGCGGTAAGTTGCAACCGTCTAATTTGTAACACCCCAACTTTTTGCAAGCTTGTTTAATTATCCAAAGTGCAAAAATTAGGGGGAACAAAAACTTTTTCTAAAGACTAATTAAGATGAATTGCCTTGATCTGTTGGTAGATGAATTGTCTTGATTTGCTTGTTGAGTTTTGTTTTGAGCTACCCTTAAGAACAACACCTCTAGTGGTTAAACAAGCAACTCACTAAATAAAACACATGTGTGGTTTAGGAAGAATTTTTTTTCTTCTTACTACATCAAACCTCTCTCCTGATGGCAACATAAGTGTGCCTACTTAAAAAGTTCCAGGCTTTGGCAGTTGATATCTAAGCAACCCTCAACTGTTATTGGTAATCTCAATGCATGGATCCCATCTATGCAACACCCTCTTCGACCTCCATGTTCTGCATGTCTCAGTCAATCCTGGCAAGTCATATATTCAACTTGATCTTATACCTTACTCAATGTTCCAACACTAGATCACTTCTTCCTCTTTTACCTCTTGATTTTATCCAGGTGTAATCTTCACAAAACCAAGAGTGGGGATGATGGATACATTTTGTAGCCACCATCCATCCTTGAGAACACTCCTCTCTAAATTAGTTTTCTTTCATAAAACCTTATTATTTTCTTCCCTGGTTTTAACCTCAAACTATTTCTAGTTTTATTAAAACTCTTCAAATGTTTTCTTCATATAACAAGAGAGAATTGTGGATGGTATTTTATCATCTCATTTCCTTCTACCCAAAAATACCTATTTATAAAAGTATTTGATTTTATTCTTTCTTTTAAATGCATGGTTTTGGTACTTGTGCCATCCTTGCACCTTCTAAAACCAAATAGCTTAGAGAAAATCTCTTCAAACAAAACAAAGAACTGAAATGGGTTTTGTTTTTCATCCCATTTCTAACAAGTACTGATTTCTGAAACGTTACTTTCTATTTTGTTTTCTTTTTAACAAAAGGCTTGTTTATGGTACTTATACCATTTCTTGTTTTCCTCTTGCTTATTTTACATTTAAGAAAAACTCTACTTTACTTGAGAAAGTAAGTAGAATATTTTGAACTCCTATGTTCCAACTAGTTTTCTCTCAACATCTTCAAAATTCCATTTCACCTGAGTTCACTCCCAATTATCTCTAGACAATTGAGGTGTGTCCCATACCTTTCAATTAAACTCTTTTTCAAATGGCAACTCTTGCACATCTTATGCACATCTCTGATCTACCACATTGTATCCCCTCCATCCTCCAATTCTTGATCAAATGGATGATCATTTGATACTCCCAAATCACTCCCCAATTGACCTCTTATTTGAAGAGCAACTTATATTTCATCATACATATCTCACTCCTCCATTCCTTTCCATCATCACCTTGACCTCATAAATTGATGATTCATGTCACCATATTCATCCTTGTGAGTATATGGGTACTTCACTCACCATCTCTCCTAGCCTTTCTATACCATTGTCTAAATCACCATCACCACCATCATCTCATGGACACATCTTTTATCAGGTCAGAATGCCACCACCATCTACTTTAGCACCCTTGTGCATTAGTATCACTATGCCTAAAATTCTATATCTTTTTAGGCCACCATTTTAGTAATTTGTGAGGCACTCAACCTTGGGTGTCATGCATGTGTAGCAATGCTCTCTTGTTGATCACTTGTGCATGGCCAAAAATATGTGGCCGGCCATGCTATGGCACACATGCATCATGCCTCTCTATTTCCCTCTCTCTCATAATTATTCCACCTTGGGAAGCCTCTCACTTTTTGTCCCTTCCCCATGCCACTAATAATTTCAGCTTGGGTCAAATTCTTCCCCCACAAGCCAGCCTCCCAACTACCCCAATCAATGAAGAGGCTACCTCCCAACCAACCCAATCAATGAGGAGGCAGCCCACCCCCTCTCCCTCTATATAAAGGGGCTTGGCAGCCCACCCCCTCCTCACTTGCTCTCACTTTTCACTCTCCACTCCTTCCTCCACTCCCTCCCATCCCTCTCCTACCTCTCTCCCACGAAAATGGTGCTCCTTCTAGCTACCATGACCAGCCATGGCCATGGAAATCCACCAAGAGGAAGCTCCCCTTCTCCCTCAAGCTTCCCCTCACCATGAGAGCCTCCCTCTCCTTCTTCTCCCCAACCCTAGATGGTTTTATCACCTCTTCTTCTTCCTCCATTGCTAAGGTTGGATCTTGATGCAGGTTCATGTTGGTTCAAGCATGGAGAAGGTTGAGCAATCCTCAGATCTGAAGCTCTTGATCCAAGTTCGTCCAAATCCTTGCAGTAATTTCTGTAATCTTGCTGTTTCAGATTCTGGTACGAACTTGTAAAATCCACCAAATCTCGTGCACAGATCCAAATCGAGTGATTCAAAGTTCCACAGGTAGATATTGAAAAGATCTACAACTTGGCGTTGGTCTCATCCTCAAATTCGTTACAAATTATCCCTGGTAAATAAAGTTCTGGAAACATGCAGATTCACTGTTTGTTAAATAAGTTCCGTTTTACAAAACCTTTTTGAGCAAACTCAACTTTGGGTGAAAGCCCTCTTCTATACCTTCATTTTGGCGGTGGTTTCACTTCGATTGACCTCCTAAAACTGAAATGGTTCACAGATCAAGATCTGGTCAGATCTGACTTTGTCGAATTAAATCAGGAGCTTGGGGACGAATTTTTGAGTGAAACAAATTGGGTAAGAACCAGACTTTCGATACCTTTCATATGCAGCTGACCTCATATTTTTATGAATTATGTACGATTTGTGGTGAATTAAACTTGTTCTGTGTGTTCTGCAGACATGACTGTTAGCTTTTAAATCCCCAAAAATCCATTTTTGAACTTAATTGAGTGATTCCAATTCTGTAGGACTACTGATTGTTTTCTTTATCTTCTCAAACAAGTTTCAAACATTTATCTGTTTTGTAACTCCAGAGGTAAAGCAAATGGTATAGACATGCAGTAATCTTGTCAATCCATTTGTGAGAGTTTCAGAAACAATTTGAACCCAAATCCAATTGTGTGTGCATCTCTGGTTAAATATCTTTCAAATGCCAGTGGTCTCATATTTTTAGGATTTTTCTACGATTTATGGCTTACAGATCTTGTTTTCTGTACAGTCAGATTCAAAGAAATTCCTAAAATTGTAGGTTTAATATTTTGGGATGATTCCAATTGGGTTAGTCTTGTATTAGTACTGGCCATCTAGGAAAAATAGTATTAGTCTCTGTTCATGCATATTTATTACTGTTAGTAATATATATGTGTGACATGCATTGTTGAAGCAAAACTTTTCGGTTTATTTAGAACCCTTGACCAACTCTTTTTATTAGAAATGGGCAACCTTTGTTTTATGATTGCAAAACAAAACCTCTGCAATTTAACATTAGCTCTTTTGTTTTGCTTAAGTTTTCAAATGGTGGGGCATATCATTTGCTTCCTATTCTTGTGTAGTGTTTTGTAAGCTTTATAAGATAGGGAGAATGATTGCCCGCTCTTCCAAAAATGTTTCAAATTATAATGTAAATGTTTTTGATGCCAAACTAATGCACTTGTCATCTTTATGATGTTATCTACCAGGGGATACTTAGTTGTGCCATGGTGATACCGAGAGAGGCAATTGCTAAGTTGTGATACTCTCATACCTTCACTAGGTAAATAAAATGGGTTTTCTTTTAGTTGCTTTGTAGTATCTATAAGTTCTTTGTATGTTAGCCCGTAGTAAGGTGGTTAGCTATTGCTTGTTGATTGTTGAATGTTGCATGCTTGTTATGATTGGTGCAATGTGATTGATTGTGTTCCTTTTATATTTTCCGACGATAGATGCGAACGATTCCGGAGAAGAAGAAGTGGATCGGACAAGGATTTTATTTATATTGTTGGTATTCTTATATTGATGAAGTTGAAGAAGTCTAGGGACAAATAAGCCAAGGCAAGCCATCTCTTGATCTCTGAATGTTGAATCACATATTGTGGTTACTTGTTGTTATGCTTGTCTCTCGTGTTATCTTGTTTTTCTACTTATGTTGTTGGAGCATGCTCACCGTGAGCATGTTTAATCTCTTTGGCACCTCACCGACAACCCCCTTTTTGTGACATGGTGGTTGTCATCTTCATGATCCCGGTGTACCCTCTAAATGTGATGGGTATGCCCACCTACCTTGAGTGTGTCGACCTCTCGACACCCTTTTTGCACCCCTTAGTGGTATGATGATTAGTACCATGCCCTTGTTATATCTTCTACTTTGATTGATGCCCTGCATACTTACTCTCGAGTATGTGGAACCCCTTGTTGATGTAAGGCATACTTACTCTCAAGTATGTTGAACCCCTTGTTGTTGTTATGCATGCTTACCCGAAGCATGTATGCCCCCTTGACCACCTATATTAGCATCTTCTTAGTGGCATGATGATTAACATCATGACCCTTGTTTAATCATACTACTTATGTTGTCCCTATGCATGCTTATCCTAAGTATGTATGATCCCCTTGACACCTCATTTATCACCTCCTTAGTGGTATGATGGTTGGCATCATGCCACTGTTGTCTCTTAGTTCTTACATGAAACCATAGGTTGGGAACCCCTTGGAAAGATACCTTGTTGAAAAGAATTTTTGAAAAACCTTGGGTGAGTTGGACTTACCTAAGTGTGTGTTTATGAAAAAAAGGATCTTGGCAAAGATGGTTGGAAAGAGAATCTTGTTTTATGAAAACATTGGCGTCTAAGTATTCACCCGTGACAATTAACCCGCGCAACCACAGCTACTCCAACGTGGGCACGGAGCTTAGCTTGACGTTTGTTCTTCTTAGCATGAGGCACCGCACAACTATACAAGGGTACGGTTACCCCCGAGTCCGGGTTGTCATGGTTGGGACAATAGTATAACGGGAGGCCTTCGGGGCTGACCCGTCCGGAAGACACTATGGGTCTCCTGGCTTGGCGGTGGAGCCACGCTCAAAAGGAGGTGAGCTGCCACGGTGCCGGGGAGGTACATACTCCATAGGGTAGGACCTCGTGTTAAGTTGAAGGGGCGAAAGGCTATGTCCGGGTATCCGTCGTGGCATATGTTGTTATGCGGGGATGATGCCCACACGATAGTTATCCGGATAGTTGTGGGGAAAGTGTGCAAACTCTGCAGAGTAAAATCTATTCGAATAGCCGCGTCCGCGGTCATGGACGGTTGGAATGGCTGTTGCTTAGCCTGATGAGTTTTGGTTTACAAAATGGTTTGGCAAATGAAAGGAAAGAACTTGTTTTGAAGTACCGGAAGGGTACGGGAAAGGTTGTGTCGACCATATGGAGATGGTCGGGAAGGACAAATAAATTGGGTTACCCCATCCTAGTGTTTTATGTTGTGGAAATCTTTTGAAGTATCTTCTTCAACAAAGATATAGAGATGTCATAGGATATCTTTTGAAGTATCTTCTTCAACAAAGATATAGAGATGTCATAGGATATCTTTTGAAGTATCTTCTTCAACAAAGATATAGAGATGTCATAGAACCCTCTTAAGTGTCCCCTTCAACTGTGATGTTGGGATGCTATATCCACAAGAGAAACTTATTCTCTTTCACATGCTATATCCACAAGAGAAACTTATTCTCTTTCACATGCTATATCCACCAGAGAAACTATTCTTCCTCTCTTGTCTTCTTTAGTTAGAATTGTTATCACCTTCTTGATGGTTTGCGAGTACAATTCAAATGTACTCACGGCTTTGTCCCTGGCTATTTACTTGGCCAGACCTGGAGGACTTCGACAGATGAAGAAGGAGTTGACGACGTCTATGCGAGCTAGGAACGTCTTCCCGTCAGTTGCCTGTAGGGTTAAGGCGATGACTTGGGCTCTACGCTGCTGAAGTGATTCTGCTACTCGATGATTAGATTAGGCCCTTCGAGGCTATCTTGTAAAGATGGGTCATGTGACCTTATTGTAATTTTCTTATTCCGTTTTGTAAAGGATGATGTAATTTGATATCAGTTCGGTTATGTGTTCACGGCACACTGATCATGGGAACGTGAACTGTATACATAACAGGGTATTTCGGACAGCTAGTCCGGGGTCCCCACAGAGCTGGTATCAGAGCATCCTGACTGTAGGAGACCTTAGTTAGCATGGACGTTAGTTAGGAAATAAGTACTTGGGCAAAATTATTTACCAAACAAATTCTTTCTTTAGTTGGAAGCATAGCTTCTACTCCTCTTGTTTCTTCAAAACTTCTAAATTCTTATCTCTCCGCTTTATAAAAAGGTTTGAAAAGTCTTACTCTATTGTCTCATCCACTTCAAACCTACATATCGGACGATGTCCCCAACTCAGACCGGAGACTCGAACTCAAGAATGAATCACTCCCTCATGAAGACTCATGTATCTCCCACGACAGTTATTGAAGATTGGATGCCGATTTAGTCGTGCACATAAAGGGATAATAACATCATGTCTTGGTTAACACCAAAGTCTGTCAAGGAGCTGACCTTGTTCCTCCGTGGACTTGCACTTTTGCAGTCGTCAGGGATCAAGTCCTCAGTTTCTTGACTAGTAATTTTTAGGCCAGCCATGAGAAGATCTCGACTTCGGGAGCACCTCAACAGCTACCCCTTCGAAGACCTCACGTCCCCGGGATGTTGAGCAAGAAGACTACGCAGTTTTAGCCTCTGCCTCAACATCGACGACTCAACACCAGGCCGCATCACCACCCTCTGCTTCGAGAAATCCTTGTTGAAGACGATGTCAACAAGCTGAAGACGCCAACATATGTGACCAGCCCCAAACCAATAGGATGGATAGGACAAACTCAATCGCTTTGATTGAGCTACCCCTGCGTATTAGGCATCCCTACATGCTTAGAGTGCCTTGTCTGGTGTGATGATTGCTTGTAGTTCCCTCGTGTGCTGCCTTGAGTGTTTTTATCTGTTTGTTGTGTGTATGATTGTCTTGGTCTTTAGGCCTGAAAAACACTCTTAGTGTGACAACCCAACATAGGAAGCCTCCCAAAGATGTTTTCACCCCACCTACCTCACCAATAAAATGCTAATTTCTAGTTAATTGAATAAGTTAACGGATGGCTCTAACTTTAACCTCGTTAGCAGTTGATTTTTCAACCATGAGGAAAACTAACTCAAAGCCCTATCTGCGCTAACTACCTTCAAGATTGACTGCATCTCTGCGAGAAGCCATACTAACTTGGTCTAACCTTGGAGTATAATCGCGCTAGTTTCAAGTATAACTTTTTGAAACTACCCTCTAACACACCGTCTAACAAGCTGAGAGGACAATAGCATCAAATCCAAGCTACATCACATGGTTCATCTGGTCCTCATCAAGTGAAGCTCCTAAAGATACCTCAAGACTCAAGATTAGGTGTAGTTTACCTGCTCACTTCTTAACTGGTATAAGTCAGCACCGACCCTCATGCTGAAGATTTGCCTTCGACGACCTTTGTTACTGCTTCATATGGACAACAACTAGGCGCTTCATCGACTTACTAACTTACTGCGCGTTATATGGTCTATTAAACACCGTGAGTGCCTCTTGAAGTCGTGGACTACACATCACCCATGAAGATCCTTCAACTGATTACGGAAGATCGACGACTTCTTCAGAAGCCCCAGACAGAGCCACAAGGCAGACGTTCAGAGTTTTTCTGAAGCCCCCGATGAAAAATCTTAAGGGTGGAAGACTTCGTCTTCCACTAAAAATTGGAGCTGACCCTAAAATTTTAAACCTTTCCAAAACACCGTTGGAAACTTGGGATGCACTAACTCCCCTTGAAGCTGCGGACTGCACCTCGCTCCCTGAAGATGCTTCAACTCAAGACGAGAGAAAGATCACTTCTTCGAAAGCACCGACAAGACTCGTAGCCGAAGCTCTGAGTTTCCAGAACTCCCTCCTATGAACAACTTTAAGGGTGGAAGACTCCGTCTTCCACAAAAATTTAAAGTTAACTCTAAAGAGTTTTCAACCCTGCTAAAGCACCGCTGGAGTGCACTAACTCTCCCAGAATCTTGAACCCCCGCTAGGATCGCTTAGAAGCTACAGATCTAACACCTACGTGGAGTAGTCAACCTCTTTATGAAGCTCGCCATCGGCAGGAATCCATCATGTCTCCCAGAAGATGAAGCAACGACCTTCTCAACAATGGCACATCTACAGAAGAATGGAGTCTAACTTTAGTTAAACTTTACAACCCCTCTAGTCCTACGCTTAGTAATCTCGGGACGAGATTATTTTAAGGGTGGAAGATCTGTAACACCCCAACTTTTTGCAAGCTTGTTTAATTATCCAAAGTGCAAAAATTAGGGGGAACAAAAACTTTTTCTAAAGACTAATTAAGATGAATTGCCTTGATCTGTTGGTAGATGAATTGTCTTGATTTGCTTGTTGAGTTTTGTTTTGAGCTACCCTTAAGAACAACACCTCTAGTGGTTAAACAAGCAACTCACTAAATAAAACACATGTGTGGTTTAGGAAGAATTTTTTTTCTTCTTACTACATCAAACCTCTCTCCTGATGGCAACATAAGTGTGCCTACTTAAAAAGTTCCAGGCTTTGGCAGTTGATATCTAAGCAACCCTCAACTGTTATTGGTAATCTCAATGCATGGATCCCATCTATGCAACACCCTCTTCGACCTCCATGTTCTGCATGTCTCAGTCAATCCTGGCAAGTCATATATTCAACTTGATCTTATACCTTACTCAATGTTCCAACACTAGATCACTTCTTCCTCTTTTACCTCTTGATTTTATCCAGGTGTAATCTTCACAAAACCAAGAGTGGGGATGATGGATACATTTTGTAGCCACCATCCATCCTTGAGAACACTCCTCTCTAAATTAGTTTTCTTTCATAAAACCTTATTATTTTCTTCCCTGGTTTTAACCTCAAACTATTTCTAGTTTTATTAAAACTCTTCAAATGTTTTCTTCATATAACAAGAGAGAATTGTGGATGGTATTTTATCATCTCATTTCCTTCTACCCAAAAATACCTATTTATAAAAGTATTTGATTTTATTCTTTCTTTTAAATGCATGGTTTTGGTACTTGTGCCATCCTTGCACCTTCTAAAACCAAATAGCTTAGAGAAAATCTCTTCAAACAAAACAAAGAACTGAAATGGGTTTTGTTTTTCATCCCATTTCTAACAAGTACTGATTTCTGAAACGTTACTTTCTATTTTGTTTTCTTTTTAACAAAAGGCTTGTTTATGGTACTTATACCATTTCTTGTTTTCCTCTTGCTTATTTTACATTTAAGAAAAACTCTACTTTACTTGAGAAAGTAAGTAGAATATTTTGAACTCCTATGTTCCAACTAGTTTTCTCTCAACATCTTCAAAATTCCATTTCACCTGAGTTCACTCCCAATTATCTCTAGACAATTGAGGTGTGTCCCATACCTTTCAATTAAACTCTTTTTCAAATGGCAACTCTTGCACATCTTATGCACATCTCTGATCTACCACATTGTATCCCCTCCATCCTCCAATTCTTGATCAAATGGATGATCATTTGATACTCCCAAATCACTCCCCAATTGACCTCTTATTTGAAGAGCAACTTATATTTCATCATACATATCTCACTCCTCCATTCCTTTCCATCATCACCTTGACCTCATAAATTGATGATTCATGTCACCATATTCATCCTTGTGAGTATATGGGTACTTCACTCACCATCTCTCCTAGCCTTTCTATACCATTGTCTAAATCACCATCACCACCATCATCTCATGGACACATCTTTTATCAGGTCAGAATGCCACCACCATCTACTTTAGCACCCTTGTGCATTAGTATCACTATGCCTAAAATTCTATATCTTTTTAGGCCACCATTTTAGTAATTTGTGAGGCACTCAACCTTGGGTGTCATGCATGTGTAGCAATGCTCTCTTGTTGATCACTTGCGCATGGCCAAAAATGTGTGGCCGGCCATGCTATGGCACACATGCATCATGCCTCTCTATTTCCCTCTCTCTCATAATTATTCCACCTTGGGAAGCCTCTCACTTTTTGTCCCTTCCCCATGCCACTAATAATTTCAGCTTGGGTCAAATTCTTCCCCCACAAGCCAGCCTCCCAACTACCCCAATCAATGAAGAGGCTACCTCCCAACCAACCCAATCAATGAGGAGGCAGCCCACCCCCTCTCCCTCTATATAAAGGGGCTTGGCAGCCCACCCCCTCCTCACTTGCTCTCACTTTTCACTCTCCACTCCTTCCTCCACTCCCTCCCATCCCTCTCCTACCTCTCTCCCACGAAAATGGTGCTCCTTCTAGCTACCATGACCAGCCATGGCCATGGAAATCCACCAAGAGGAAGCTCCCCTTCTCCCTCAAGCTTCCCCTCACCATGAGAGCCTCCCTCTCCTTCTTCTCCCCAACCCTAGATGGTTTTATCACCTCTTCTTCTCCCTCCATTGCTAAGGTTGGATCTTGATGCAGGTTCATGTTGGTTCAAGCATGGGGAAGGTTGAGCAATCCTCAGATCTGAAGCTCTTGATCCAAGTTCGTCCAAATCCTTGCAGTAATTTATGTAATCTTGCTGTTTCAGATTCTGGTACGAACTTGTAAAATCCACCAAATCTCGTGCACAGATCCAAATCGAGTGATTCAAAGTTCCACAGGTAGATATTGAAAAGATCTACAACTTGGCGTTGGTCTCATCCTCAAATTCGTTACAAATTATCCCTGGTAAATAAAGTTCTGGAAACATGCAGATTCACTGTTTGTTAAATAAGTTCCGTTTTACAAAACCTTTTTGAGCAAACTCAACTTTGGGTTAAAGCCCTCTTCTACGCCTTCATTTTGGCGGTGGTTTCACTTCGATTGACCTCCTAAAACTGAAATGGTTCACAGATCAAGATCTGGTCAGATCTGACTTTGTCGAATTAAATCAGGAGCTTGGGGACGAATTTTTGAGTGAAACAAATTGGGTAAGAACCAGACTTTCGATACCTTTCATATGCAGCTGACCTCATATTTTTATGAATTATGTACGATTTGTGGTGAATTAAACTTGTTCTGTGTGTTCTGCAGACATGACTGTTAGCTTTTAAATCCCCAAAAATCCATTTTTGAACTTAATTGAGTGATTCCAATTCTGTAGGACTACTGATTGTTTTCTTTATCTTCTCAAACAAGTTTCAAACATTTATCTGTTTTGTAACTCCAGAGGTAAAGCAAATGGTATAGACATGCAGTAATCTTGTCAATCCGTTTGTGAGAGTTTCAGAAACAATTTGAACCCAAATCCAATTGTTTGTGCATCTCTGGTTAAATATCTTTCAATTGCCAGTGGTCTCATATTTTTAGGATTTTTCTACGATTTATGGCTTACAGATCTTGTTTTCTGTACAGTCAGATTCAAAGAAATTCCTAAAATTGTAGGTTTAATATTTTGGGATGATTCCAATTGGGTTAGTCTTGTATTAGTACTGGCCATCTAGGAAAAATAGTATTAGTCTCTGTTCATGCATATTTATTACTGTTAGTAATATATATGTGTGACATGCATTGTTGAAGCAAAACTTTTCGGTTTATTTAGAACCCTTGACCAACTCTTTTTATTAGAAATGGGCAACCTTTGTTTTATGATTGCAAAACAAAACCTCTGCAATTTAACATTAGCTCTTTTGTTTTGCTTAAGTTTTCAAATGGTGGGGCATATCATTTGCTTCCTATTCTTGTGTAGTGTTTTGTAAGCTTTATAAGATAGGGGGAATGATTGCCCGCTCTTCCAAAAATGTTTCAAATTATAATGTAAATGTTTTTGATGCCAAACTAATGCACTTGTCATCTTTATGATGTTATCTACCAGGGGATACTTAGTTGTGCCATGGTGATACCGAGAGAGGCAATTTCTAAGTTGTGATACTCTCATACCTTCACTAGGTAAATAAAATGGGTTTTCTTTTAGTTGCTTTGTAGTATCTATAAGTTCTTTGTATGTTAGCCCGTAGTAAGGTGGTTAGCTATTGCTTGTTGATTGTTGAATGTTGCATGCTTGTTATGATTGGTGCAATGTGATTGATTGTGTTCCTTTTATATTTTCCGACGATAGATGCGAACGATTCCGGAGAAGAAGAAGTGGATCGGACAAGGATTTTATTTATATTGTTGGTATTCTTATATTGATGAAGTTGAAGAAGTCTAGGGACAAATAAGCCAAGGCAAGCCATCTCTTGATCTCTGAATGTTGAATCACATATTGTGGTTACTTGTTGTTATGCTTGTCTCTCGTGTTATCTTGTTGTTTCTACTTATGTTGTTGGAGCATGCTCACCGTGAGCATGTTTAATCTCTTTGGCACCTCACCGACAACCCCTTTTTTTGTGACATGGTGGTTGTCATCTTCATGATCCCGGTGTACCCTCTAAATGTGATGGGTATGCCCACCTACCTTGAGTGTGTCGACCTCTCGACACCCTTTTTGCACCCCTTAGTGGTATGATGATTAGTACCATGCCCTTGTTATATCTTCTACTTTGATTGATGCCCTGCATACTTACTCTCGAGTATGTGGAACCCCTTGTTGATGTAAGGCATACTTACTCTCAAGTATGTTGAACCCCTTGTTGTTGTTATGCATGCTTACCCGAAGCATGTATGCCCCCTTGACCACCTATATTAGCATCTTCTTAGTGGCATGATGATTAACATCATGACCCTTGTTTAATCATACTACTTATGTTGTCCCTATGCATGCTTATCCTAAGTATGTATGATCCCCTTGACACCTCATTTATCACCTCCTTAGTGGTATGATGGTTGCCATCATGCCACTGTTGTCTCTTAGTTCTTACATGAAACCATAGGTTGGGAACCCCTTGGAAAGATACCTTGTTGAAAAGAATTTTTGAAAAACCTTGGGTGAGTTGGACTTACCTAAGTGTGTGTTTATGAAAAAAAGGATCTTGGCAAAGATGGTTGGAAAGAGAATCTTGTTTTATGAAAACATTGGCGTCTAAGTATTCACCCGTGACAATTAACCCGCGCAACCACAGCTACTCCAACGTGGGCACGGAGCTTAGCTTGACGTTTGTTCTTCTTAGCATGAGGCACCGCACAACTATACAAGGGTACGGTTACCCCCGAGTCCGGGTTGTCATGGTTGGGACAATAGTATAACGGGAGGCCTTCGGGGCTGACCCGTCCGGAAGACACTATGGGTCTCCTGGCTTGGCGGTGGAGCCACGCTCAAAAGGAGGTGAGCTGCCACGGTGCCGGGGAGGTACATACTCCATAGGGTAGGACCTCGTGTTAAGTTGAAGGGGCGAAAGGCTATGTCCGGGTATCCGTCGTGGCATATGTTGTTATGCGGGGATGATGCCCACACGATAGTTATCCGGATAGTTGTGGGGAAAGTGTGCAAACTCTGCAGAGTAAAATCTATTCGAATAGCCGCGTCCGCGGTCATGGAATGGCTGTTGCTTAGCCTGATGAGTTTTGGTTTACAAAATGGTTTGGCAAATGAAAGGAAAGAACTTGTTTTGAAGTACCGGAAGGGTACGGAAAGGTTGTGTCGACCATATGGAGATGGTCGGGAAGGACAAATAAATTGGGTTACCCCATCCTAGTGTTTTATGTTGTGGAAATCTTTTGAAGTATCTTCTTCAACAAAGATATAGAGATGTCATAGGATATCTTTTGAAGTATCTTCTTCAACAAAGATATAGAGATGTCATAGGATATCTTTTGAAGTATCTTCTTCAACAAAGATATAGAGATGTCATAGAACCCTCTTAAGTGTCCCCTTCAACTGTGATGTTGGGATGCTATATCCACAAGAGAAACTTATTCTCTTTCACATGCTATATCCACAAGAGAAACTTATTCTCTTTCACATGCTATATCCACCAGAGAAACTATTCTTCCTCTCTTGTCTTCTTTAGTTAGAATTGTTATCACCTTCTTGATGGTTTGCGAGTACAATTCAAATGTACTCACGGCTTTGTCCCTGGCTATTTACTTGGCCAGACCTGGAGGACTTCGACAGATGAAGAAGGAGTTGACGACGTCTATGCGAGCTAGGAACGTCTTCCCAGTCAGTTGCCTGTAGGGTTAAGGCAGATGACTTGGGCTCTACGCTGCTGAAGTGATTCTGCTACTCGATGATTAGATTAGGCCCTTCGAGGCTATCTTGTAAAGATGGGTCATGTGACCTTATTGTAATTTTCTTATTCCGTTTTGTAAAGGATGATGTAATTTGATATCAGTTCGGTTATGTGTTCACGGCACACTGATCATGGGAACGTGAACTGTATACATAACAGGGTATTTCGGACAGCTAGTCCGGGGTCCCCACATAATTCCCAATGGAACAGCAGATCACACAAGACTTAAACAGGATCTACACAATATCCAAGCAATATGGTGTAGGGAATTCAATAGTTTTGCAGAGCAAACAACTAAGAACTAGGGTTTATCTTAAACGTGGTCTAAAGCAGCTAGGGGGTCGTCCAAGGCACTTATATAGGCGTCCGGGACGAGTTCGGTCGAAACTACAAGTAAAACCGACCGAATAGATCTGGTCGAGACAGACTCGGACATGTCCGGTCTGGGTCCGTCGACCGGCCTGTGGACCGCCGGTCCGGTTTGTGGTCCGGTCAACCGGGCTGTGGACCGGCTGTCCAGTGGTCCGGTCAACGGGCTGTGGACCGGAAAACTGCGAAGTTTCCGGTTTCCGTCCGTACGAGGGGCTTCCTCCGGTTGACGTCCGGTTGGCGACCGGTCGACCGGGCCAGGAACGGGCTGGCCCGGGGGCCGGTCTCGACCGGGTTCTGGACCGGCCTGGACTTCGTCTTCTCCTCTCGCGCATGCCTCCCGCTCCTCCCTCGCGCGTCCATGAGATATCTTCATGTCCATCTCCTTGTCCAGCTTCACGGCCATCTTGACGTCCGTCTTCATGTCCAGCCCTCTCCTCGTGCGATGCTCGTCTCCTCTTGATACCCGATGATACATAAGTAATAGGACTTAGGCAGTATAAAGTTCTCATCAATCAAAGCATCGTTTAGGAACAAGTTCACCTGTTGTTTAAGTAGCTTCGCACGAGCTCGTGTCATTGGTCCAATCCTGACTTCATTGGATTTGAGCTTCACAGCAGGTTCATCTTCAGTTGGTAATGACGGAGGTAGTAGTGAGGTAGGGATGTCCTCATCACAGATCTACCCCGTCGAGGACGCCTTGTGGCGTGAACCCTTTGAACCTGATACCGTGCGAACGGGTCTTCTCAAAGGAGCCGATGAGTTCGGCTTCAACGATGGCCTTCAGCTCATCGTACTTCTTCTTATGATCAGGAGGAAGATCCTCGTATGTGATCTGTTCCTCCGCCATCTCGGATGTCGATGTTGACGTGGATGTTGACGTGGATGTCGACGTCGTGTCCCACCGAGCGTGCCAGAATGTGTTACCCTCCAAAACCCCGACGGGCGTTGGTTAAGCAACACGAAGAGCCGGGAAGCTCCCAGGGCCGCTTAGTGGATCCCTGGCACCTCGCGTCGTCCCGCAAATCTTCTGGCCAACGTCCCGGCGGTTGCTAGGGCGTGCCACCTGACCTAGACCCGATCAGGAAGGTGTTAGTGCTTCGATTGTTCCTGCATGGCGACACGTAAACATTAAATACGAGCCCTATCGGCTCTCAGGTTTCCCCGGCTCAAGGAGCCGATCGCCCCATGCTTCACGTTGGATTTACAATGGCATGGGGATCCCGCTTGATCGGACAAAGCTAAAACGATCCACGACAGTTTAGGGTTTTCACCGCATAATCGGAACGTCCTACGTGCGATCGGGCCTAGCAGCTACGAGAGATGATGCAAACTACCCCTACGAGAGGCCTAAAAACCAACATAACGTTGATCCGGAACATACCTCGTAGGGACGGTAAACAACGCCTAACGCACTGCCGGATCGTCCGACCCCAACATAAGGCCTAACTATGCAGATATTAAACTAATCCTTGGAGCAAGGAGCAACTATAACGGATCGGATCTACTAAGTAAGAACAAGCAAGATGCTGCCCTTACGTCTGGATCGACGTAAGGGCAGCTAGGTGTCGAAGGACGGCATTGCCACGCAGATATGCACGTGAAAGCATCAATGCTAGCCCCTAAACACCTAAGGATAAATAGTACTGCTCGCCATCAACAAGGCTTCAGCACGAGCAGTACAAGGTTGACGAATAAACGTGTCCTAGATCGCTAGATGCGATCTAGGCAGCATGGTGCTTACCCGGGAGAAACCCTCGAAGAAAGGGGTGGCGATGCGCCTGATTTGTGTTGGTTGAACGATGATTGTCCTCCTTTTCCGATAACCCTAGATACATATTTATAGTCCAAGGGACTTTCTAATTGAGGCGTGCACCTAACCGTGCACGGGCTAGACTCTATCTCTTAATTCTAAATTACAATGCGATCTAATATGTTACAGATACACGGGCGGTTAAGCCCAAACTCCTTGCGCAAAGCCGCTTCAAAGACGCTCCACGTGTAATCTTCAAAGCCCATCTTCGCTTACGGCACACCTCCTGATTTGGCCAAAATCGGGTGGTAACACTATGTTCCCTCAAGTTATGTAGATGTTCTTGTCCCGTGTTAAAATTGTACTTTGTTGTTTGTCTGTTGCTGTATTTAATACTTGTGTTTGCAGCTTATATTTTAGCTGTATTTGTACTCTTGTATATTATGTACTTAGGACTTTCGTGTTGTTGTACTTACGCCTGTACCTTTCTTCAGAACCCATAATTTGCAGACAAATATAGAGAAACAGTCATGTACTCCTCTCGCAGCCTAAACTGTACTCGTGCACCGATCACCGATGTACTCCACCCTGCTGGCACGTGTTCATTCCCAGAGAACAAAAAACATGCAGAGAACATAGGGAAACACTCCTGTACTCTTCTTGCTGACGAAGTTGTACTTGTGCACCCATCACCGATGTACTCGACACACCTTACACCTTCACCTTACTGCAGAATCCACAATTTGCAAACAAATATAGAAAAACAGTCATGTACTCCTCTTGCTGCCTAAGCTGTACTCGTGGACACTTCACCGCTATAATCAACCCTGCATGCACATGTCCATTCACATAGCACAAAAAACATGCAGAAAACATAGGGAAACACTCGTGTACTCCTCCTGCAGAACCCACAATTTGCATGCAAATATAGAGAAACAGACATGTACTGCTTTTGCTGCCTAAGATGTACTCGTGCGCCTTTAACCGCTGTACTTGACCCTGCTGGCGCATGTCCCTTCCCAGAGAACAAACAATGTGCAGAAGACACGGGAAAACACCCATGTACTCCTCTTGCTAATGAAGTTGTACTCGTGCACCCGTCACAGCTGTACTCGACACACCTTGCACCTGTACCTTTTTGCAGAACCCACAATTTGCAGACAAAAATAGAGAAACAGTCATTTATTCCTCTTGCTTCCTAAGCTGTACTCGTGCGCCTTTCGCCGCTGTACTCGACCCTGCTGGCACATGTCCATTCCCAGAGAACCAAAAACATGCGGAGAACATAGGGAAACACTCCTGTGCTCCTCTTGCTAACGAAGCTGTACTTGCGAACCCATCACCGCTGTACTCGACACACTTTACACATGTACTTTCTTGCATAACCCAAAATTTGCAGACAAATATAGTAAAATAGTCATGTACTCCTCTTGCTTCCTAATCTGTACTCGTGCGCCCTTCACCGCTGTACTCGACCCTGCTGGCACGTGTCCATTCCCAGAGAACAAACAACATGCAGAAAACGCAGGGAAACACTCATGTACTCCTCTTATATTTTAGCAGAGATTGAGTACTATTGGCTAATAGTTTTTCAAGTCTTGTTTTGTGTACTTGTTCCGCGATAGAAATGTACTTTATTCTTGTTAGGTGTTGTGCTTATGCCGTTTGTCGTTGTACTTACGCCTTGAAATGTGGCGTACTTGGGACCCTTCTATCGTTGTACTTACGCCTTGTTTTTGTATGACGGGAAACATTCACAGTTCTTTGGTACCACTTTGTTGCCTGTGGCGGTGATTGAATTTATTAATAAAATAATGAGCGAGTAATGCGCATGCTCCATGGGGAACTGGAAACGATTAGTGAATACTCTACTTACTTCTCATTGAATTTGCACTGGTGGCTGGTGCCGTGGAGCGTGGGAGAGTCCTGCGAGTGAGATTCTTTCCTTTCGCATTCCCGACTTTTCTTTTACTTTTACTCACTGGTGAGTGGGCCAACATAAAGCCAACATAAAGTGGGTCCCGCGGGTTAGTGACTTGAAGCCACTCTATGATATGTAAAATGGCGCCGTTCAGTCGTCGTACTAGAAGCATCGGGTGGTTTGCGCTCCGACTCCGCCGGTTTTATATTCTGTTCCTTCCTGGTTAGGGTTTCCGTCTTCGCTCCGCTCATCCTTCCCGTCTCCGCTCCGCTCTCTGGTCACCATCTTCCCTTCCTGGTTAGGGTTTCCGTAATATGTTCATTTCTTTGTTTGTTAATTTCCCTCGTAAATTCATTATGTAATCCTATAGATATATTGTTTATGTTTCTGATGTAGTTCTTATTTTGTTTCCTCTTTAGTCCTCTTAAACTTTTTCTCGGACATCCTCTATCTCTCTCGCTTTCTAACTACCTCATTTTCCTCTATTTCTTCCAGATCTGTATCTATTTCTTATTCTAAACTGCGGTTTTTGTAGATGAGGAGTTTACGAACCCTAGATTTATCTTTTTTATATTAATAGCATGCTCGTTTGTTGCAAGATTTTTTTTTCAAGTTAGTTGGAGGCATCATTTCCTGCTCTTCCAAAACATTAGTTTGTTCGGTTGATTGTATGGGTTTTTTCTCTATTTCTTCCAGATCTGTATCTATTTCTTATTTCTAAACTGCGGTTTTTTTGTAGATGAGGAGTTTACGAACCCTATATTTATCTTTTTTATTTTTATAGCATGCTCGTTTGTTGCAAGATTTCTTTTTCAGGTTAGTTGGAGTCATCATTTCCTGCTCTTCCAGAACATTAGTTTGTTCAGTTGATTGTATGGGTCCAAATGATATTTGATCTTTATTTTCATTATTCTTTCTTGTGGTGTTGTAGAATCTGGAAGATACAAAGCACGGTTTGTGATGGATTCTGGTGAAGCTTCAAAAAGGCCTTGGTTGAGGATGCAGTTGATCTCGGACAAGCTTCAAAAAAGCCTAAGGTTGAAGATGCAGTTGATGTCGGAGAAGCTTCAAAAATCCCTAAGGTCGAAGATGCAGTTGATGTCGGAGAAGCTTTAAAAATCCCTAAGGTCGAAGATGCATTTGATATCCCCAAGGTATTTGTTTAGTTCTTATTCTTTTAATCATCTTGCATAGGAATAGACGCACTTACTAACTTTGATCCCTCTTGTTTGTAATTCAATTATCCAGAATGTATAATGTATACGGACCAGCTATGTAAATTCTAAGGATTACAATGGATATGTTTGGAATTGATGTTGGTCCCGTCGATACAATTGGAGAAGCTACGTTTAGTAAATGCACCTTTTTTACTAGCACATACGTTGTCGCTCATGGTTTGAACAAGTTTCTTGGTCACACAAAGTTCCTTGCCATGGAGAACTACCATCATGGAAGTGTTCTTGTCAGGTTCCAAGATCCTAGCGACCTGCTGAAAGTTACTGGCCACGTATTCAAGTATGACTTTTTTGGACCCTTCCATGTCAGAAAAGTTTACTATGTTGAAGCTCAACCTACCGATTATGCAGAGCTGTTAGATGCTTTTGTATCCAATTCCAACCTCTGAGTTGTGTGTGGCAAATTGTTATATCGTGTCGTCTTGGTTATGGTTATCTTGTAAGACTTTATTGTATCGTGTTGGTTATGGTTATCTTGTAAGACTTTATGTTGTTGAGTACAATCTAATGTACCATGTACGTGGTACTTGACTTTAATTATCTTCTGTTTGTTGTTGTACTCACCTCGTATTTATCTATGCTTTATAGTTCAGTTTAGCTAGTATCTGTGGAATTTACACGATTACAGATGTACTATTATGAGGACTGCCATATTGTATCTGTTTTTTTTGCTCATATTTTTGATCCTCTGTGAAATGTACATGTTTGCTACGAAGGGGGTACCAGATTGTTTTTGTTGATTTTCGTTCGTAATATATCTTCTCTGTGGTAAGTATATTTGCTATTAGTGTCGAGTACAGTCGACGTTTCAATAAAAACATTTATATTATTTTAACAAAAAGAGCTAATAATATTTTCTACAAGATAAAACATTCGTTCTGGAAAAATGAGAAAAAAATAAACCCAAAGAAAAAAGAGAAGAAAACAATAAATTTAATATTTATAATATACAAACATAAAAGGAAACATAAAAGAACCGAATTAATCCAAAACTAAGAAAAACCAAACCACAGTGAAAATCTGTAAAAAAAAACTCGGTTGAATTCAAAGAGCTAAGTGAAGAAGTAATTTGGGTTGTGCAATCGAGCGACACAACGCGACGTGAGCCATTGCGCTCCGCATTGAGCAGCAAATAGGAAACACCCATGGGGAGGTCATGTTATTTTTTTAAACGTGGACAAAAGTTATGCTCCATTCTATTAATTAAGGAGAAAGATTGCAGTAAAAGTTTCCGAATTATTGCAAGTTTACTCTCCCGACGACATCAAGATACCCAACCTTTTTGCGCCCGCTAAGACCCATAGTCTAGCTTCAATTCTAATCCCATCGACAATGACTTGCGAGGGTGCAAGCTTGTTGTTGAACACCCTATCGTTTCGCTCTTTCCAAAATTTTCAAGAGATGAGCATAAAGAGAGAAGCCAATGTCTTGGAATTTTGCCCCGTGGTCATCATGTTCCACCACTCTGGGAAAGAGAGGTCGGCCCATCGGTGGGTGTGAAGCTCGGGGATGCCCAACCAACCTTTGACCTTGTTCCAAAGATGAATGGTGAATCGACAATGGACAAAAATGTGATTAACCAACTCCGTGCATTGCTTGCATAATGGACAAAAGGCCACAACTTGGCCACCCCCACTTAGCCAAAGGGTCGGCCATTTGGCTAATCGAGGTCATGTCGTTTGATACCAAAAGATTTGAATGACTTCAATCTGCGTTGAAACAATTGCCTCACGTACACAAGAAATCACTCTCAGAGATCCAAAGAATATAGAAACTCAGGGGATTCCACATTTTTCAGAACAACTCTTACATCGGTCAAACTGCATTGTACTACGTGCTATGATATTTTCTACTTGCACGATTCAAACAAAAGCCTGCTGGAAGTGAAGGGTTTATCTGCCAACAGAAAGTTCAGCGATGTCCAGGTACACACTGAAAGACGGCTCACTCATTGCTCGGTCATACCGATGTGTGATTCAGACGCGTGAGCTGATCTGTTGACCAGCAAAATCTCAACCCTGTGATTTTGTTCTTGTGGGTGAGATCTTGTCGACGGTATGTCTGCAGAAAGTTTCTCTTGATGAAACCTCTAGTATAAACCCCAACTTGCACGCACATCATTGTTTAGGAAGTCTCTGGATGCTCAGTATTAAATCGTCCAGTGCTATCTACGCCTTTATATACGCATATAGACATGGCCGAAGTTAAAGGAAAAAAGACAGAAAAGGGCAGACGACACCAACATGCTTCAAGGTTTTGAGTTGGAGAAGATCTCATTCAGAGATCAAGTTGGTTTTGTGGGTCTTTGGTTGCTCGCATACAACGGAAACTCGAGGCTGTTCTGTCAGATAACAGCTAGGACTGCCCCGTCATGCAGTCCAGTACGATTCTCGCTGTGTCCACGGCCCATTTATTTTGAATCTGCAGAGAATTTCTGGCTCTGCATTATTAAGTTTGGCTGTTAACCTGCCATGCGACATATCGGCATTGTCTCAGTTACTGCTGCCTCGACACTGAAGGCTAGGCTGTTTTGGATCATTATTAGCTTCTCTGTCTGAGAACACCTGGAAGTTTTGGGCATGGCTCCACAAAACAATTTTATGTACATAGCTAATATGCTCTCTTTTCATTCGAGATGTATAGACTGATTTACAGGCAACACATGGGTAGATGACTAACCACATGGAAAACGAACAACCAAAGTACAAAAACCCATTCTGGATCCATGAGAGGTGGTACTCGGTAATTATGACTCTAGTTCTAACTAGGGATGTATATTCTATCACTAGACTAAGTATATACTTTTGTATCCTTTTCTGCTGTCCCTAAGAGAACCAAAAAATATGATCTTCGCACACACAATCTTGTGCTCAGCTGCAATGACCAAACCGTCCATGTGTCAAAAAAGCTTCAGTTCTTAGGGAAGAGTTGGATGTCAAAGCCATCCGGGAAGCCGAGGCCCGGGGTCCGGACTATGTTTCCTCCTTTCACCGTGCTCCATCTGACATGACAAAGATGCAATTGTTCAGGATCTGTTCTGTTCACAGAATAAGGTAGGTAGAGAGATCTCTGCATTTACGTAATTTACAGGTGACACACCATACCTGTATTTCGTAACCAAATTGTGGATGAATGTTGCCATCAACACCTTGGTGAGATCAGTTCCTACGCAGAACCGAAGGCCGCCTCCAAATGCCATGAAATGCTTCGTTCCACCGGTGATTTCAGGCTTGCCCTGTTCAACAACGACCAAATCAGAACCATTGTTTCAATGTGGATTTCTCTTGCTAAGCTTGTAGCACAATGCATGGTAGAGATACTGTTGTACATAGGCAAGGCACCCTGTTTGCCCTATATTTCATTCTGCCCTACTGGGAAATTGTGAAATAGCATATGAGGTTCGTCTACCGGATCAATAAACTGTGGGGCTAGAACCCTGAACCCCAAACATGAAAATAAATAACGGCCACAAATCTTTTTTTTTTACGATAAAGGGCGCTTTATTACTCAAAAGGTTTAAGCACAAAACCAGTTTGGCTTACTGCAAAGTCTGCAACTAACCAGCCAGACACTGTGCATATTTTTCCTACTTGAACAGGTGAGTACTTGTTTAGTTACACCATGTAGACATATATGCATCTGGTACTTTGACCTCCCTGTTAAACTACTGGGCAAGGAAGTTTCGGCGATGGTCCGGTTTCACATCCTGCATGGGCACCAACCGAATTCGTTCTTGATCTCTTTAGCCAAGTTGGTACTCGGGATCAGAACCTTGATATCTTATACTACTACTGGTACCCCTGCTAATAATTGGAACTCTGCAGTTGATTAAATTACTATTTTTTCTTGCAATTTCTGTTTTAGACTCGAGAGCTGAATGTATGCGAGTTCGTTTGAGCAGATCTAGTCATGGCCCTTCCAAGTTCATAGGTAGCTTCAAACAATAGGCCAGGAACAAACTGAACGACCAGAGACTTGAAAGGCCATTTAACGTCATGGCAGGTAGAACCCTAACCTATCGTATCGTCGATGAGATACGCGTGTTCAGCGTAAAAGAAGCAGAATACCATAGTTTCAGGGATCAAATCGAGACTACGAACCTGCCACCTCCATGGGTTGAACGCCAGTGGGTCTTCGTATATCTCAGGGTTCAAGTGCACTGCCGGTGGACACACCATGATGCCCCATCCTGCTGGAACTGTGTAGCCTGCGCCCAACACAAGGCAGAGTTAAGATTCTGTACAACTTGCTAACTTGGACCGTTTCTCAGAAGAGATGCCATGCATGTGCAGCGTGGAATTCGTGATCGTCATCGTACCTTTGATCTCAACGTCTTGCAAGGCCCTCCGGAAAATCCCTGGCACGATGTTTGCGAGCCTGACGATCTCCATAATGACCTTCAGAGAGGCAAAAAGAAGAAGCAGGGGCGTCAGTTTTAGAAATTCAGAGTTCAGAAACCACATGATAACAGGCATCTACAGGAACACTGCAGCATTTGCAACTGCATATACAATTAGCGGCGGTAATGTTTTTTACTCCCCATTTTAGAAACTTTTTTTTCCAGTTCTGCTTGTGGTGAAATTAATTAGGCTTGTTCTAGAAAGCCCCTGTACTAACTAAGATTATCTGTCAGCATCGAGCACTGGGCCTTGGTTAAACAATTAGGGAACACAAACCCTGCACTTACAGAGTTGCAGCGCCTAGAGCGGTGTTGTGCTCCTCTAACTTGCAATTAGCCACTTGAATTGCCCGTTCAATCCCATTATTTGTCAAAATATGAATATGTGATTGTGGTGGCAATATTAAGTACTAGCAGCTGTACTATCTTAACAAGGCAACTTGCACAGTTGCACTAGCTAATTTAAGCTAGGGTGTGCACGAATCCATGCTAGCTAGGCTCACCTGAGACGTGAATGTCATCGATTTGTACTCTGCCCATGTGACGGCGGCGTCCGGGTCCTCCCTGTTCCTGATAATGGCTTCGTGTTCCTCCTGCTTACGTAACAAGGTCAATTTGTCGCATCAGTTTTGCTTAAAAATCTGCAAGTTACTTGGCTTGTCTCGTCGAGCGAAACAGTAACTGTCTGTAATAAACAGCGAAGTGAACTCTGTGACAACACTAACCGTTAGCGCGTCGACGACCTTGGGGTTCTCGGCGAGCAGCTTGACACCGAGGGTGAGTGCCAGCGCCGTTGTCTCAAAGCTGGCGAAGAGCAGCACGAACATGAGGTCCAGCGCGATGGTCTCTGTCAGAAGCGGCTTCTCCCTCCTGAGTTCCTGGATCACGTGGTCGAAGAAGTCCTCGGACTTCCTCTCAGGATCGGCCATCCTCTCCTTCATCATGCCCTTGAGAACCTTCATCGCATTCTTCCTCCCCTGGAAACATATTCCGTCAGGTTCAAGGAATGCATGTGCGCAACCAGGACAAGTACATTTGTGCGTGCTCATTAATTTAGTGGTTGGCATGTGCACTGTTCACTTCTGAAACCGGTGCAGTTTGAAGTTATGCTTTTGTGCAACAGTGCTAGGATTGGTTCACAGCTGCAACTGGCTAGCTGCTGAGGTGAGTAGAGTCAGAGGGGAGCATGGGCAATTGGGTATACCTCCATGCATTCGTGGTAGGCGGTGCCGGGAATGTTGAGGGGGAACGATATTAAGCCGCGGATGAACGCCGTGAAGTTCAGCCTCAGGCTCTCCGACGACTCGGACGGCTCGTAGCCGATCAGCTTCTTGGCCGTAAGGTCAAATATCATCTGAAAAGAAGAAGACATAAAGGACCTGCATTAGTCATCTATATACGGCTCGAGCGCGACCGCAATCAAATGAGTTGGCATCAGTAAGCAGCCGCGCATGGAGAATTGGAGATCGATCGATCTTACGGTGGAGAGTCCTTCTTTGATGTCGACGCAGGGCTGGGCCGCCCACGAGGCGAGGCTGCCACGGCAGGCGGCATCGGTCTCGGCGAGCAGCACGGCCTTGAGGTTCTCCTGGCCGTAGAGGCGGAGCACCAGGGTCTTGAGGTACTTGTAGATGAAGCCGTGGAGGGAGCCGACGTTGTCGCGGCCGAAGATCTCGGTGAAGGTGTCCGGGTACCAGCTCTCGAACAGCTTGCCTTCATTCTGGAAGACGTAGTGGTTCACGTCCGGGTCCGCCGACACCACCACGGGCCGCCCAACGATGCTCGTCTTGAACATGCTCCCGTACTTCTTCACCCTGTCCCTGACGAATGGGGAGAGGCCGCAGGTCGGGTTGGGCGCGAAGAACTGCAGCGTCTCGCCGATGATGGGGAGGCCCATGGATCCCGGCGGGAGCGTGCCGGTGGATTTGGGGTGGCGCCACCTGTACACCCAGTGGAGAAGGGCGAGGACAGCAGCCAATGCTGCACCCCAGAGGGATATATAGGCCATGGCAGCCATGGCCTGAAGAAAGATCGTGCTATAGATTCTTGGGGACAGTGGGATGGTGGCGGTGGTGATCAGCCCGAGAGAAGCTAGCTCAAGATATGGCTGCATGTGCGAAGCCAAGGCTAGCAAAGAGAAGAGGGGTTATGTGTGGGTTTGTGGGGAGTACGAGCTGGGGGATTGCCTATATATAAGGTTGTAAAGGTACTTAATCACCATCCTTGAAGGCACCAAAAAAGAAGGCCCGTCCTTAGAAATGGGAGGGGAGAATTATTGCATCCGTACCCTTTAATATTTTCATTTACATATCAGCCCCTTTCACTTCACTAAAATTACTAAAATCAGGCTTAACTATGTGGAAAAACAATGTTTTTGGATAAACAAGCCCTTATTCATTGGTTGCCACGTAAGCCCCAAGGCCGGTACCACTATGTCTCCTGTTAACCGAAAACGATTAATTGAACTGCCTTTACGAATCGTAATAGGCACCCGCCTTTGCAAATGACGTATGAAGAAAATACGCCCTAGAGGCAATAATAATTTTTTTTTGTTTATTATTAATTTTATTTATTTATGCTAAAACTGCTATGATTTTTGAATATGAGATTCGACGGAAAACTCATAAGCACGGTAGAGAGATAAACACCAAGTTATTTCTAGTCCCGCCTCTGGGACTAACTCATATGTTGTATGATGATCACTTTCTCCTGATCATGACGTAGCTATTGTAACAAGGATGCTTATGGCAATGAGAGCACCTCGTTTGAGAAACAAGAGTATTGAACCTCCAATTCCATGATATACTACAAGATCCATTTCATCACCTGCTAGTATTGTTATCATAAGATTTTTATCATATACTCACGTCCTTAGACCATGATAATATTGAGTCCCTTCACATTGGATTACATTGATGCTATCAAACGTTACCCGAACTGGGTGGCTACAACAGTAGTCTTCAGGTACTTTGGAAATGTATGTCTAGGGAGACAATTGTTTAAGAGTGAGATTTTCTCCTCCTGGCCATGGAGAGATATGCTCCCTGCCCTCTCGGTATTACAATATCCATTATCGCCTGGCCAGACACATTGTGATTAGATCACAGGGATATCAAAATACAAAAACGAGAAAAATGAACATGCTGGTAACGAGGACGAGTTAGTATTGTGATCAAGTCGTTGCGTTACAAGGATATCAAAATATCTCGCATTGGGTTTTGTTAAGTATCGTGAAGCAAAAGGAAATTTTTATGGAAATAAAAGGTTCTCTCAAAATATTCTTGTATGTGGGTATTAATATGGATGTCTAGATCTCGTTATTAATTATTGACCGAAAGGTGTCCCGGGTCATTTCTACACATTACCGAACCTGTGGGATCACATGCTTAAGGATCATCATTTTGTTGAGTACTAGAATTGTTGGAACATGAGAGAACTACACCAAATAAAAGTTTTGGAAAGATTGACAATGTTTCAGCGAATAAAACCACGGAAAAATTCCAGATAGGCTCCATGGGCTGCGTACCTAGATAGTCGAGTGGCAGCCCCATGGGATGGGGAGGACGACCCACCATGCTTAGGTGACTTGTTGTAAAGGATAGTAAGCCCTTCTCCTCGATGCACATGGTAACCCCTCTCTTTGATGGACCTGGTAACCTCCTTGTTGATGTGCATGTGATTAAAGATGTTAAACCCCTCTCTGATGTGCCTATATATGTGGAGGAAAGAGGCAGCCATTGTACACACTTGTGGGCTGCAAGGCTGCCCCTCTCTCTCTCTCTCTCTCTCTCTCTCTCTCTCTCATTCTCATTGTTCCACAATTAATCTCTAGTGGTTCTTTGTTCTAGATATCGAAACGCTGCCGAATCGGTGACTCCGTACGCGTGTATACCGGCGGAGGGATCTTGTTTCGATCCTCGGACAGGAGGGATAATTCTCCTGTCTGGAGTTATAATCCTAGCTTCGGGAATCGGCATCAACGGGCTTCACCAACATCTTCTCTTCGTTGCGATAGTTGGTAAAGATTTGATCAAACCTACTAGCACTTTCATAGTAATCTTGGGCTTTGTTCATAGGAATTTTTTTTTTGGTTTTCTATTACGTTCACCAAAAGTGGTATCAGAGCAATCTATGAGTAGGTGCAGGTACGATGTAGAGCACATATTGATGTGCGGGCACTGAACAAAGTTTTTGGGCAGGTATTAGATTTGATCTTTAATTCGATGTTCTTGTTGCTTCCCTTGAAATTGCAATAATTTTGATCTTAGCGGCGTAGTGAGATTTTGATACAAAGTTCTAGCTATCCGTGGTCCTTCTGTGCTACTCATAGTATACTGATTGTTTGATTAATGATGTGCTTTAGTTTTTTGGTTTTTCTCACTATTGTTAAGAAAAATAAAATTTTGCGAAGGGCTTGTGGATGTGGTCTACACAGTGTGACGGTTAAAGAACAAGTTCAGCATGAGGCTCGAGATTTAGCTCACAAATGAATCTGGTCCGCTTGCATTGGGACACTGGGTTGGAGTTTCGCTCCCCGCCTGCCCGTGCGGACATAAACAGACTGTGTCAGTCCATTTAGGTCGGACTGGAGATCCTCTAATATTCTCGGAAAAGAGGGCGATGTTGAGACATGTAGCATACATGATACATGCAAGGTACATTGTTCTCCGTAACCTATCTTGCATTTGTTACACGTGGCGGCTACGAAATTGAAGTTCTGATTCGTGGGCTACTAGCCTATCACAACACAAGTGGTTGAATATTCACCGGCACGCCAAGCTGTGAAGTGGTACTTGGCATGAGCTCAACTTTGTCGTGCTGAACAGAACGTCTCTTTCTTTTCTTGGCTCTGTCCACATATATAAGTGTCTTAGTCTAAGCTCTTACTTTAGGCTTCATTAGTGCTAATATACTATTCGACCAGCTAGCAGGGCATACACTATGTGGATTACCTATGAAATTATATCCAGATTGCTAGCCTGAATCCAGCCCATAAGAACAGAATATATCAGATCAATCTTCCTGGAAACATCAGTAGAAGCGGTCCTGATCGATCACTGCATTCCACGCGTAAATTCGTCCGATGTGCCAAATAGATTCGACATGGCTGGTGTTGTTCTGTGGTTGTCCATCCATTCCCAGGATCTTATACAAGGGTTTTTCATTTGATGCCTTGTTAACCAAAGTACCCTACACGAAAAGGCAACCACAAGGAAAATGCCACACCAATTGTCTAAACTTTTTGCAGCATGCATGTGCTCAAGTTCGGTAAGGAGAACAGCCAGAATCCAGACAGTATATTTATGTACTCCCTCCATTGCACGAATGCTGATACTATACATCTAAATTTTGATAAATTTCAGAGAGAGTACTTCCTGGATCTCTTCTAGAACAGACGGAGGAAATTACAACTTTTTTCCTTCATTTTTCCTGATACTTTTTTACTCCTTCCGATAACTACTAACCGTCGCTAATATAGATATATATCTAGACATATTTTAATTTCAGATACATTTAAATTACAGACAAATAATATAAATGGGAGAGAGTAATGTTTTGTTTATGAGGAAGAACATGCATGCACCTTGCAACATGCGTACGTGTTCCTGGACGCTTATGGGTGCAGATCATTCCGTCCGTATGTGTACGAAACAGCGTGGGACGCGCACGTACAACACAAGTGGCCCCATACCGTACCATGAGTAACATGATAAACAGCGAAACACAAGAAATGGGCTTCTCCGCTGGCTTATTTAGTAATCAATCGTGAAGAATGAGATCCAAATCATGGAGTGAAGCGGAGCTGCAGCAGACTTGTACATCTGGATTGGAGAAGCATCGAAATTATAAATCTTATTATCCGGGTGGCAACTCTCGTTCCGTTCTCTTGCGGCTTCCTAAGCTGCAACTATAGAGATCGATGTTTTAGCATATGGGAGCATATGCTCTTTATTTTAAATGTATTTTTAAAATATTTTAAAATGCTAAAAAGTTAAAACCAAAAAATGCGTATATACATCTTCATGGGCTACGCGTTCACAAAATCGTTTCATGAAAAATCGACGTATCGTGTAGTATGTGTAAAAATGACAAAGTTCGATGCTAAAAATAAGGTTTTTCACAAGATAGTTTTTCTCCTTTTTTACATAGATCCCAAAAATTGACTTGATGAACGCACATGTATAGTGGAGATGTACATGTATATTTGTTTATCAATTTTTTCGATACTTTAAAATATGATTTTTTGTAGAGGGAACATATGCACCCGGGAGCCAAATAGATTTTCCGGAAACTATTGCTATTGTGCTTGTACACAGCGAAGGAAGGCGAGATGCTACTCACTGAATAATAATAAATCAGCGAGCAGGATTTTATACAAAATTTTGCGGCTAGATATAACAAAAACTGAAACTGTGTATGTCTAAAAAATAGTTGAAATATTGACATTGTTCGAACGACCACGGGGTCCGACTAGATTTCTTTTTCTAATATATTTTCACATAATTATTGGGAGGCATGAAAAAAAGGACCCCCGCATCACCCCCCTCACGTCGGGCGACTCGGGCTGCAACCCTAGTCGCCGCCTCCCTACCCCCCTCCCTGTCGTCGTCGGCGCGCGTGTGCGGGCAAAGCCCGTGAAGCTGTGGGCGGCGACAGACTCTCCTCTCGCGTCGCGCGCGTGGATTGTGTGCTGTATCGGCAACGTCGATCTCCGGCCGGTAGTGGGGCTGGTCTAAGGCCGACGACGTGGTGGGATTGATGCATGTAAAATGCATGCATAAACTTTATAGTTTGTTGACACATATTCCCACATATTTGCAACATATATGATGTTATATCCATGTTTTATATTGATTTTTGAGGATTTACCAATGATACTCTTTATTTAGGTTATAACTCCACGGGACAGGAAAATCCTGCTTTGTGTGTTTTTGACTTTCAGTGACCTTAACGAAGTTATATTGAGTTAGAATTTCGGTGATGCCAATATTTCATCAAGAGAGGCATATGAAGCGCTTGGACCTCACGAGATGGGCCAGGAGGGCCAAAAGAGGTCTGGTGGCATGTCCTCCTAGCACGCCCAGGTAGGGAGGACGTGCCCCTGATACGTCTCAAACGTATCTATAATTTCTTATGTTCCTGTTATCACCAGATTTTAACCGGATCAAGAGATGGGCCGTGATGAAGATGGGCTTGAAGGATATACACGTGGAGTATTCTGAATCGGCCTCGTGTATGAATTTGGGTTGAATTGCCCGTGTATCTGTACGTTATGGTAGATCGCATCTTAGTTTAGAATTAAGAGATAGAGTTTAGCCCGTACACGGTTAGGTGTACTTCCAAAGATAGAAAGTCCACGGACTATAAATATGTACCTAGGGTTATTGACAAAAGAGGACGATCACGTTCACAACAAACACAAACCAGACGCATCGCCACCCCTTGTTTCGAGGGTTTCTTCCGGGTAAGCATCATGCTGGCTAGATCGCATCTTGCGATCTAGGCATTATACGTTTATTCGTTATCTGGTATTGCTCATACTGAAGCGTTGTTGATGGCGAGTAGTACTGTTTATCTTAGGTGTTTTGGGGCTTGCATTGATGTTCTTATGATCTGCTTGCTTAGCTACGCTGCCCCTTGATATCTAGCTGCCCTTACACCTATTTTAGGTGTAAGGGCAGCGCCTTGCTTTGTCTTTATTTAGTAGATTCGATCTTACGGTTGCTCCTTGTTTTTCAAAGATTAGTTTAATATCATAGTTAGGCCTTGCAAACGGGTTGAACGATCCGTATGTGCGTAGGTAGTTTGCTGATCCTAGAGGGTTCCGGGAATCGACACCATGGGTTTTTAGGCCTCTTCTAGGGTTAGTTTTCCTATCTTACGTATCTCCAGGCTCAATCACGTGTAGGATGTTCCGGTTATGCGGTGAAAACCCTAAACGTCGTAGATCTAATTAGCTTAGTTTTGATAAAGCAAGAAACCCATGTTATTGCATATCTAACATGAACCATGGGTTGATCGGCTCCTTGAGCCGATCTATAACCCGAGAGCCGATCGAGGCTCATTTAATGTTTACGTGTCTACCATGGAAACTAATCGAAGCGATCAACACCTTCTGACGGTATATGTCGGGTGGCACGCCTGCATCCGGGACGTGTGCCGAGCACTGCGGGCCGTTGACCGAGGGACCAGGGCCCACGGCAGTCTTGGGAGCCTCCGGCTCTTCGTGTTGCTTAACCGCTGCCCGCCGGTGGGTTTTGGCAGGCAACACATTCTGGCACGCCCGGTGGGACACTCTACAACAACGACATCAACATCTGGAACCGAGATGGTCGGCACACCAGTCACGTACGACGAGCTAACTGAGGATCACAAGAAGAATTATGATGCGATCAAATCTCAGTTCGAAGCCGATCTCATCGGCTCTTTCGAAGAACCCGTTCACATGGCGTCAGGTGGAAGGGATTCTCACCCAAGGCATTCTCGACGGGGTAGACCTGTCTCTCCCTTCGAGGAACGCACCAGAGCTCTGCGCCAAGAAGTCAATTACATGGTGGCTCATTCTATGCACCGTTTTTCGAGAGCCTCTGAACTCTTTGGAGCGCATTGCGGTGCGCGTGGTTCAGGAAATCATGAAGCATCAGTACTCCCCTTCAGCACCTACTCTAGGGACTCATCAGGGAGAGACACCACTCTACACCAGACCGCAGCTGCCGTTCACGCTTGCCGCCTCAGAGCAACAGGCTTCACCGACATACGTCGTCTACAAGGTTGGAGGCGATCCTGGAGATTGCCAATTCCTGTCTGAGCCGCCCAAAGAAATCCCGCATGGATACGTGTGCACATACGTGCCTGACTGCAACAACTTCACGCGCACAAACCAGATTGCAGCGACAGGGATTTCAGCAGAGGAGTTTCTGGAGCAGATGCCGATAAACAGGCGTGGCTAGCTAAATATGCCACCGGAACTAGTCATGAAAGTTCGGCCCCTGCAGCACAAACAGTGGAACAGATCAGCACAATCTTGAGAGACCAATTTGGCATCCTGCCAAAGAGGAGGACAATCGGCTATTCCAAGCCGTACCCCAATGAATATGATTTGATTCCACTGCCACCCAAATATCGGCTCTCTGAGTTCTCAAAGTTCAGCGGGTCGAAGGATCTAGCTCAACCGAACATGTGAGTCGATATTTGGCACAAGGCATGATCTCAGCATCGACCCGTTACGTGTGAGATTTTTCGCGCGATCTCTCACTGGACCAGCCTTTGGGTGGTACACCTCGTTGCCACCAGATTCAGTCCGGACCTGGAAGCAACTCGAAGAGCAGTTCCACGTGCAATATCACTTAGAGGCTACCGAGGTTGGCATTGCCGACTGCAGTGCGACGAGCGAGAAACGGTGTCGAGTACATTCGGCGCTTCAGGACTGTCAGGAACCGATGTTATTCGGTTCGTTTGAGTGAAAAGGAAGTGGTCGAGCTGGCAGCATTGGGCCTCGCCGCGCCGCTCAAGGATATGGCTTTACAAGCAGATTACAACTCACTGGCGCACATGGTCCAGAAGTTAACTTTGTATGAGCAGCGCCATCCAGAGTTGTACCAAGACAAGTTCATCAAGCGCCCAATCACCCTGGTCGAGACAGCAGAGGTTGAGGACCCTGAAGACAGGAAGTAGCCGTGGCTGAATCGGGGGGCAGTCCCGTGTCCTGCAAATGGGTGAATCCACAAGGGCCTGCAAGAGGGTTTGACTTCGATATAAGCAAAGTTGAGCAGATTTTCGATTTGTTGCTCAAGGAGAAACAGCTGAAGTTACCCGAAGCCATAAAATCCCTACGGCGCAAGAGATGAATGGGAGACCATACTGCAAGTGGCACCACTCGTTTTCCCACACCACCAATGACTGCAAAGAGCTGCGTAAGCAAATCCAATCGGCGATAGAACAAGGCCGTTTGATCTTCAGTCAGTTTGCCATGAAAGTGGACACGCACCCGTTTCCGAGCGTCAACATGGTGGAGCTAGGTCACCCCGTGCAGCGTCAGCCAGGATTCTCATTTGGTATTAACATGGCAGGGCCTGTGCACCACCACGACAACGACAAGGAAGAAAACGGTCACTCCCGTGGCGAGGATAAAGAGGAGGCCGGTCCGCGCGACCGGCGCCGACATGAAGATAAACGGTACATCACCGAGGAACAAGTGAGAAGCGCGATACCAACGACCACTTTCCGCGCACCTCCTCAACAAGTATGAGCATCACGACCGACGACGCGATACAGATGACGAAAGATATCGTCGGTCTGATGCGAACAACAGAAAATCTCGTCGGTATAATAGAGACGACGAAGGGTATGAACGCCGCGCTAATGGGAGATCAAGGGAGCAAGAAGACATGGACATACACTGGGATTGTCCGTTCTTCAGGCATTGCTGGGATTCAGGAATGAGCCGATTGCCTACAATCGACAACTGCCCGGAACGCAGACAACAGAAGAAGGACAAGGGAGACGTTTCGGTGTTCGGCGTCTAGGGCCTCTCCCACCCCGAACAAAAGCTGAGTCATCTCAAGGGGAAGAGTTCGATGAATCAGATGACGAAGAAGAAGATAGATACCACGGGCCAAGGTGGTGCCCTGATGGACTCAGTCATTCCCAGAAGCGCAGGGTGCAACGGCTACGTAGTTTGGAGGAAGCCGAGGCACAGTACCTGTACAAGTTGAGGAAAGCTCGGCCCGATTTGGCCGTAAAATTCAGCAAACTTTGGAGGCGGATACACGTCCACCAAAGAAGGAATGGCGCCCCAAGCAAGCAAAAGCCGATGCAAAGACATCGGCTGGCACAAACATGGTGTTCATACTTCCGTCGGAGTTTTGTGCTCCAAGGATTCAAGAAGCGCCAGCTCGGTTTGACTGCGGCCCACGGCCATCATCTTTGAAAACCCACAAGAAAGGAGCTACAAACATCTGAAGGCCCTGTACCTAAGGGGTTACATCAACGGGCAGCCTGTCGGCAAGATGTTGGTTGACACGGGAGCGGCAGTCAATATAATGCCATACTCCATGCTATGACGTTTGGGACGCTCTGAAGATCTGATTAAGACCAATGTCACATTAAGCGACTTCAACGGCCAGGCGTCAGAAGCGCGAGGCGTTCTGAACGTGGACTTAACCGTCGGCCGAAAAACCATCCCTACGTCGTTCTTCATCGTTGACAGCAAGAGCACCTACGCGGTCCTGCTAGGGAGGGATTGGATTCACACCAATGTTGCATTCCATCCACGATGCACCAATGCTTGATACAGTGGGATGGAGATGAAGTGGAGGTCGTTCATGCAGATGACTCGATCGAGATCTCAACAGCTGACATGAGTATTTGGGACATAAACGACCAAGAGCCGATCTCTGGAGTTAGCTTGGACGGCTGTGACCGCATCGAGGTGACAAAAAACGGGGTGAGGCTGGTCTTATCCACCGGCCTGACCGAGTAGCAAGACAAAGTCGACGGACGTACGTGGCAAGGCCGATCCCTGCGATCGGCCCCAAAAAATAGAAAGCAATGATCTCACCTCAAGCATGTCACGTAGTCGTGGAGTACAGATAAGGTGTAAACCTTCATTCTGCAATGCAATTGCAAAGGAGGCCGATTCCAGCAATCGGCCAAAATTATCCTCTCCATACGTTTTGCCTGTGTTCAGCATCGATCTAGCAGGCGACGGAAAGCTAGGATATGGGTTTACATCAGCTGATGAGCTAGAAGAGATTGACATTGGTCCTGGGGATAAGCCACGACCAACATTTATCAGCAAAAAGTTAGAACCGCATCTGAGGGGCCCGATGATAGCTTTGTTGAAGGAGTACCCAGATTGCTTTGCCTGGGATTACACAGAGATGCCGGGGTTAGATCGGAGCATCATCGAGCATCGGCTCCCTCTGAAGAAAGGATTTCGGCCGTTCCAGCAGAGAGCACGATAGATGAAGGCCGAAATTTTAGAAGAAGTTAAGAAAGAGATCGAGAAAATGTTGAACGCGGGGTTCATCAGGCCATGCAGGTATGCTGAATGGATTTCTAATGTCGTACCTGTGGAGAAAAAGGATGGCCGATGGCGCGTCGCCATAGATTTTCGGAATCTCAATAGTGCCACTCCAAAGGATGAGTATCCAATGCCAGTAGCAGAGACGTTGATCAATGCGGCTGCTGGTCATAAGATCTTAAGTTTCATGGATGGCAATGCCGGTTACAACCAGATTTTCATGGCTCCAGAAGATATACACAAGACTGCATTCAGAGTGCCAGGATCAGTTGGCTTGTTTGAATATGTAGTCATGACGTTTGGCTTGAAAAATGCCGGTGCAACATACCAAAGAGCCATGAATCACATCTTTCATGATCTAATCGGCAAACTGGTGGAGATTTACATCGATGACGTGGTAGTTAAGTCTGTCTTGGTGGAAGGACACTTGGAGGATCTGCGACACGTCCTAGACCGAACTAGAAAATTCGGATTGAGGATGAATCCAAAGAAGTGGGCCTTTGGTGTCTCGGCCGGTCAATTCTTGGGTTTCTTGGTTCATGAACGCGGAATTGAGATCGGCCTGAAAAGTCAGGAGGCAGTGCGAACAATGAAGCCGCCTACCACAAAGAAAGAACTCCAGCGTCTCATCGGCAAGATCAACTTCGTCAGAAGGTTCATCTCCACCTGTCAGGACGAATTGAGCCGTTCATGGGGCTGGTGAAGATTAAATCTGATGACGAGTTCGGCGGGGGCGAACAACGCGAGCGTTTGACGAGATCAAGGAGTATCTGACGAAGCCACCTTTGTTAGTGCCACCCCAGCAAGACAGGCCATTCTACATTTACTTGTCAGTAGCGACACTTCTATCCTCAGTAGTGGTGCAAGTTTATGATGGCTGGAGAAAGTCGTTCTATCTCAGCAGAAGGATGTTGGATGCAGAAACGAGGTACCCCGAAATCGAGAAGTTGTGCCTTTGCTTATTTTTTACCTGCACCAAACTTCACCACATCCTGTGGACTGCGGAGATTGTTGTCATCTGCAAATCTGATGTCATCAAGCATATGCTGTCGGCTCCTGTTTTGAAAGGCGACTCGGTAAATGGATGTTTGCCCTATCGGAATTTGATATCCGGTATCAGCCTGCGAAAACATGATATAGCTGCACTGTCTGTACGTGCATGGGCTATGTTTTTTGATGGATCGGTTTGTGATGGTGGATGTGGCATCGGCATTTTAATCGTGTCGCCCCGGGGGGCAACATACTCCTTCTCCATCAGGTTACCTACCCCTTGCACCAACAATGTTGCCGAGTATGAAGCCATACGCAAGGGAATGGAGTTGCTATTAGAAGCCGGGGCAGAAGCAGTGGAACTTTTTGGAGACTCCAAATTGGTGATTTCCCAGCTCACGGAGGAGTACAAGTGTGAGAGCGAGTCGCTCTTCCCGTTATGGATGCAATGCCGTGAGCTGATGGCACAATTTAAGTATATAAACTTCAATTGGATCCCAAGGTTGCAGAATGCCGAGGCCAATGATCTAGCACAGATGGCGTCAGGCTACAAGGACATAGCAGATGGAGCCGATGTCCAGGCAGGCCTTGGAACCGGATGATTGGAGAGCCGATATCTTCAATTACTTGAAGGATTCGGCTCGGGGGGCACCTAAACGGATAAGATATAAGGCCATGAAGTACGTCCTTATTGGAGATGACATGTTCTATAGGACTTTGGAAGGCTTACTTCTCAAATGTTTGGGACCAGCCGAGTCGAATCGGCTCTTACATGAGGTACATGAAGGTGCTTGTGGGACTCACCAATCGGCTCATAAGATGAAATGGCTGATTAGGAGATCAGGGTTTTATTGGCCCACCATGCTTGAGGACTGTTTTAATTATTATAAGGGGTGTCAAGCATGTTAGAAGTTTGGAAGCATTCAGATGGTACCTGCATCAGCAATGAATCCCATCATCAAGCCATGGCCGTTTTGAGGGTGGGGCATGGATATGATCGGCAAGATACATCCTCCTTCGAGCAAAGGCCATGCGTGGGTATTGGCCATTACAGATACTTCACTAAATGGGTGGAGGCTGTCCCTATGAGGTCAGTGGCATCAAAAGATGTTATCAGTTTTGTGAAGGAACATGTCATTCACAGATTCGGGATTCCCCAGACTATCACGACCGATGGAGGTTCGATTTTCGTGTCCCATGAGTTTAGGGAATTTTGCGAGGAGATGGGAATTAAGTTGATCCGATCGTCTCCATATTACGCTCAAGCGAATGGACAAGCTAAAGCGTCCAACAAGAGCCTTATCAAGCTGATTAAGAGAAAGATCGACGAGTATCCTAGATGTTGGCACGAGGTATTGTCAGAAGCTTTGTGGGCTTACCGTATGTCATGTCATGGAGCGATCAAAACCTCGCCATATCATCTGGTCTATGGACAGGAAGTTGTGCTACCCTGGGAAATCACGGCTGGATCGAGACGTGTTGCGTTTCAGAATGATTTAACATCCGAAGAATATGCAGCCCTGATGAGCGATAGCATTGAGGATGTGACGGAGCTCAGGCTATGGTCGCTTGAGAAGATTAAGGAGAACAAGGCTAAGGTAGCTCGTGCATATAATAAGAAGGTGAGACCGAAGGAGTTCCACGTTGGTGATCTGGTGTGGGAAGCTGTATTGCCATTGGGAACTAAGGATGCAGATATGGTAAATGGTCTCCAAATTGGCACGGGCCGTACAGAGTCGACCAAGTTTTAAAGGTTAATGCATACATGCTCGAGCAAATGGATGGTGTGAAATTCCCAGTGGCTGTCAATGGCGCATCTCAAGAAGTATTTCCCAAGTATGTGGGATGATGGACAAAAATATGGGGGCCGATTCATGAAATCGGCCAGTAAAAAAAAATTAATTTTTTTTGGGAAAACAGCCGATGCTCAGACATCGACTTTAGATTAAAAACAGCCGATGCACAGACATCGACTTTAGAATAAAAACAGCCGATGTGCAGCCATCGACTATAGAGGTACAAAATATTGTGAGCCAGCATCAAGTTATTATCTGAATTTTGGAAATGTCTGCTTAAACCTGTCTAATTTGGTTTTCGGGTTGGCCCTATGAGCTTTTGATGGTGAGGGACCGATACGCTGCTATCGGTTCTTGGGGCGTTGACCTGCTTTGACCATTGGAAGATTCGAAATCGGACAATTGGAAAATCAAATTGGAAGAACATTTTCATTGATTCAAAGGGGGATCTTACAACGAAGAGCTAATTGCTCTCAAAAGGGATCATCTAGTGCCTAATGCACTATTACTAGCCCTGTTCTAGCCCCTAATCTACGGACCATCGCTGCCCTCGTCGTCGCCGTCGTAGCTACCATCGGCGCTGCTTCCGGCGAGGTCCTCGTCGCTGCTGATGAAGCCACCGGCAGGGGCTTCATCTTCCTCTTCATTGTCATCGTCCTCGTCGTCCGACCCAGCGCGGAAGCGCTTGGCCGGTGGGTACTCTTCGGAGGAGGAGTCCTCCTCCTCCTCCTCTTCCTCCTCGTCGGAGGAGAAGTTCCCCGCCTCCCATGAGAAGAGGTCGTCGTCGCTTGATGCCTCCAGCTCCCCGTCGACGAGGAACTGGAGGTCTTCCTCCCCGTCGGTGAGGGGTTCGTCGTCCTCCGACTCAATGGAGGAATCCTAGTCCCGTGCGTCCCAATACTCTGGGGCGCGGGCCTCGTAGATGGCCATCAGATTGACCTCCCGCTCGAGCTCGCTGGAGAAGGAGGACTGGAAGGATAGGCCTGAGGAGATGGAGAAGGAAGAGGAATCCATGGCGGCTGAGAAGGGTTTTTTGTTTGCCGATGGCTACTGTGGAGCAGGGGAAGAGGATGGCTAAGGAGCAACTGCCGGACGAGTTTAAATAAAGGGATATAATGAAAACAGTTCAATGCTGTGGCAATTTCGAGGATGCGTTGCTAAAACTGTCAAATCGTGCAGTACGGAGAAGTTGAGAAGGCGAGGCATCATGATGAAAGGGCACTGTAGCGGTTCAGCTCTGCAATGTTATGTAAATCATGGTGAAGAAAAAACATAGTGGTTTTGGAATTATTATTGCCAAAACCAGGGGGCATGTGTTATCACCAGATTTTAACCGGATCAAGAGATGGGCCGTGATGAAGATGGGCTTGAAGGATATACACGTGGAGTATTTCTGAATCGGCCTCGTGTATGAATTTGGGCTGAATTGCCCGTGTATCTGTACGTTATGGTAGATCGCATCTTAGTTTAGAATTAAGAGATAGAGTTTAGCCCGTACACGGTTAGGTGTACTTCCAAAGATAGAAAGTCCACGGACTATAAATATGTACCTAGGGTTATTGAGAAAAGAGGACGATCACGTTCACAACAAACACAAACCAGCATCGCCACCCCTTGTTCGAGGTTTCTTCCGGTAAGCATCATGGCAGTATACATTTATTCGTTATCTGGTATTGCTCGTCTGAAGCGTTGTTGATGGCGAGTAGTACTGTTTATCTTAGGTGTTTTGGGGCTTGCATTGATGTTCTTATGATCTGCTTGCTTAGCTACCCCTTGATATCTAGCTGCCCTTACACCTATTTTAGGTGTAAGGGCAACGCCTTGCTTTGTCTTTATTTAGTAGATTCGATCTGTTACGGTTGCTCCTTGCACTACAAGAAAAGTTCTGATAGACAACGTCTCAAAATCGTCCGCTAAGGGGTATTTTTCGTCGCCTATGGGCCTAACCCGACGATATGGGTTCCGTTGTGGAAACTGCGTCAGGCAAAGTCCAACGACGATTTTTTTCGGTCCGTTGGGCGCCTTCCGCCACGGAAAATCGGACCGTTGAAGTGTTTTCGGAGCTCCGTTGTGCCGACGTCATGCAATCGACACGTGGCGACGCCGTTAATCGCGCTAACGGCTGAACCCGTGGTAGATGGTAGGCCCACACGAGGCTGCCACGTCTTAAGGGCCGCGGATGACATAGTTTGACCGGTCAACTATATAGCTGGGCCGGTCCATTAGTTACGTGCCGGGCCTAACCTCTAATGTTGATCGGTCAAAAGTTAAATGGGCCGCCCATTTAACATGTGGGGTCCACCTTACAAGAATCGCCGAAGCAAGTGGGCGGGCCAAAAACACGGTGGGTCCCACTTGCCTGTTAAAAGGCGACCATTTAGTGTGGGGTCCACCGTATAGCAAGTGGGCCGCCCAACAAGCTAGTGGGCCGGCCAAAAACACAGTGGGTCCCTTTCTGTTAAAGGCCCATTTAGTGTGGGGTCCACCATATATCAAGTGGGCCGGCCCAACATAGTGGGCCGGGCCAAACACGTGGGACCCATCTTCTGTTAAAGGGCCGCCCATTTAGTATGTGGGGTCCACAATATAGCAAGTGGGCCGGCCCACCAAGATAGTGGCGGGCCAAAACACATGTGGGTCCCACATTCCTGTTAATGGCCGGCCCATTTGGTATGTGGGGTCCACCATGTAGAAAGTGGGTCGCCAACGAGATAGTGGGCGGGCCAAAACACAGTGGGTCCCACCATCTATTAAAGGCGGCCCATTTGGTGTGTGGGGTCCACCATATAGAAAGTGGGCCCATTTGGTATGTGGGGTCCACCATCTAGAAAGTGGGCCGCCCAACAAGATAGTGGGCCAAAACACAGGTGGGTCCCACCTTCCTATTAAAGGGTCGGCCCATTTACCATGTGGGACCACCATAGAGCAAGTGGGCCGGCCCAATAAGCATGTGGAGCCCACTATCAAAACCGGCCGCCTAAGAAGTGGGCCGGCCCAAAATGAAAGTGGGTCCCACACTACTGTAAGTGGGCCAGCCCAATCTGTTGTAGGGCCCTACTTGTTTGACTAGTCAACTTGCATTAAATTTCATGAGCCTAAAATCTGATTTCAATGATACACACAATTACATACACAAATAAAACAAATAGGAAAATTACAAGGCAATTAATGTGCCCAAATAAAAAAATTACATAGAATCATTGAGGACTTCTATTAGCATCATCAATAACACGTTGACATTTGGCAATCGCCTTGATTGAATCTTGTGTACTCTTTGTCAACATATCAGCTACAGATCTTAAAGCAGCAATACCATGTCTTTTATAAAGTACAGCCTTGAGATATTTACTGTCCGATGAAAGAAATGGTCTAGGTTGACGGCTATGAGAAGATGCATCAGAAGAAAGATCAGAACTTTTTGTGGGCCTCACAGTTAATGAAGATTGCTTCATCACAACTGCATTCTGATAATAATGCAAAAAGAGTTAAACGATGAACTATGCAAACATTTATTATGCAATGTAGATATAAGATAATAACAAGTTGCATAAATAAGACATGTATGGAACTTGTACTAAGCACAAACTTACATCATAATGTTGCACAGGGTCGCTACAGATCCTTTTTTGGCGACTATCTTCTAATGATGACTGCTTCATTAAACAAGCATTCTGGTAACATTGTAAACATAGTTACAACAATTAACTATTCAAACATGTATTACGCAATGTAGAGATCAGATAACAGCATGTAGCAGAAATAAGCACAAGATAAGATAAGATGCATGTACTAAGCACATACTGGCTCACTGCAGGTCCTTCTCTTGCGTGCACTAGTCGTGGTCAACATGCCTATCATTTTAGGTTCAGCCATCAAGTGAAATGCTAATCCTCCTGCTCCATTGTCCTTAATCTGTGTTTAGATATCACATTTAAGACCAAGTCAGCTGGTTTCAAATAACAAAAAACTTGAGCTGCCAAATGAATAAGCCAATAGTTACCAGATATCAAATTAAAACCAACTAGATGTTGCTTTGCATGAGATACGAATTTCAGACATTCAGATTTAGAGTAGGGTAATGCCAAGGTTTTACACATAAAGTAAACTGGCATTAAGAATGACCAAATGTCAGGTTCAAATCACCCTCGAAGTTTCTCCAAGACAAGCATATCAAATAGGCAGAAACATAGTAAAGCATGAATGGCATTGCTATGGCAGGGTTCCAAGTGTTAATCTCTTGCATAAGGAACAATGCATATAGGTTATAGATAATAACGGAAGTAAACTGCCAAAATTACCAACCACGAACTCAGATTCCAACCTTACCTAGCGTCCCCGCTGTTAATGTTGGATGTTCTAATAAGTGGTTCGCATGATCAATCCCAAGGAAAAATAACATTGACAAGTCAGTCTACGATAATACAAAGACCAGACATGCACGCAGCAATAACTATATAAGCTAAAGACGAGGTATAAGAGCAAGCAGATTGGAAATGCACATAGCATGATTATAAAAGCAGTGTGAGAATAGCAGACACGAGAAAACAGCTAGCGGTGAGCTAATGACGTGGTATAAGAACAAGCAGATTGGAAATGCCCATAGCACGACTATAAAAGCAGTGCGACAATAGCATGCAGTACAAAAACAGTTGGCAGCAAATGAATGGGTACAAGGCTATAAATATGTGGATGCACACAGGTGTCAGTAGAATGAACAGGATGGTAGCGACCGGATAATGCTTTTGTACTGTACAACATTTAAACAAACTTCATGCGAAGCAACACATCAAGAAAGTTAACGGCATATGAGATCTGCAAATAACTACACAAAACATGGCTAAAGAAACACCGCGATCTAACGGGCCAGCGTACTAACCAAGCTGCGGCGGGGTGGACGGGGGCGGCAACTTGCATTCCAGCGGCGGCGAACGCGGGAGACGATGAATCGACCATGTTTCAGTAGAAGCGGGCGTTAGTGAAGCAGATCTGGTTGGCTGGCAAGGTATTCGGTGAAGTTGATACAGCCGCTGCGGCGAGGTAGTCGGTGGGAGAGGTCGGCGGAAGCAGATCCGTCGGTGGCGAGGTCGGCGGTGAAGCAGATCCGTCGGTGGCGAGGTCGGCGGTGAAGCATCCGTCGGTGACGAGGGCGGGGAGCGGATCTGGTGGGTGGACAGCCAACACGATCAAGGCTACGCTGTGGAGGAGTATGCCGGCGGCGGCGATCTAGTACTGTAGAGAGTCAGAGCTTTGGCTTGTGAGAGTATTTTTGAGCTAATGGGGCGAATGGTTGGTGGGTGGGTGTGGGCCTGTGGGGGGGTTCGGGATCTAGGCAAGATATTTCATTGTTACCGAATGAGCCCTCCATGGTCGGTGGGTTGTAGCTTCCGGACCAGGGTTAAAAGGGTAAAACTGGTCACGGGATTTTCGAATGGATGCGGCGGGATGATTTGGCGCGTGGCCGAAATTTTCAGTTTCAAGCTACGAGCAGAACGACAAAAATAATGTTCTTCCCCAGGGAGCTCTCATTTCTTCCTCTTCTCTTTCTCTCTCGAGTCTCTCCCACTCCCCCGGCTCCTCTCCCCCTTCTCTCCGGCGGCCTCGCCGGCCGGAGACGAGGCCGACTTCTCTCTGTATATTGTACACCCTCCGAACTAAATTAATTGATTCAACTTTCCTTAGACGTGTATGTATCTAGAGTAAAAACATGTGTGGATACATCCATATTTAGATAAGCAAAGTTGAGTCAGCTAATTTGGATCCGAGGGAGTTAGTGTTGTTGTAAGCTTAGATCCAGTGTTTCCCATGAGCAGAATGGCGCAATGGAGTCGGGGATCTCGTCATCGGCTTCAGATCTGGCCTATGGTGAATCTGGCGGATCTTGCCGGCCAAACCCCGATCTGGTGCCATCAATGTGATGGCGCTAACGGTGAGGCTTGCTTTGGTCAGTGCTTCAGATCTGGCCAATGGGGAAGTCAAGCTGCTAAAGTTCACAAGCTCGGGGCATACGACGGCGTCATCCGTCTTGCCCGTGCACATCTTGGACTTTCAGCGACCCTTCTCAGAGCCAATATGCCGTTGCTGAGGCCCTTCTTCTCCTTCGTCCTGGCGACTACCGGCGACACCGTCCCAAGTGGTGCGTCCCCGGCGACGGAGTTGCTGGAAAGGATGCGGAGCAGAGATCTGATGTGCGGTCGAGAAGGACTCGATTGATTTTCTTCTATATGTTTTGGGGTCCTTTTTGTAAAGTTGCAGGTTCTATTAGTTATTGTCTAGTACTTTTGGTCCTCTATGTAATTTTTTGGACTAGTTTCCATTGGCACTGATAAACTTGAATTTTGACAAGTTCACGAGGAAAAAAATTCCTTTGCACATATGGCCTATCATGTATAAACATTCTTGAGATTTAAACTATATGTAATGTGCCATGCATTAACCCTAAACCATATATATGTAACTAACCCTAGCTGATCAAACCCTACTTAATTAAAACAAATAACCCTAAACTATACGCATGCACTTTATGCGCAAAGGCGCGGGTGCCTCTAATAATGTGTGTGCGCACTCGATCGATGATCCCTAAACCTTATACAACCCTGAAACCCTAATCCCTAATCCCTAAACCCTAAACACTAAACCCTAGACCCTAAACCCTAACCCTAACCCTAAACCCTAATTAAACCCTATATATAGGCCAACGACACTTAATTGTGCATCAAGCAGGCCAGGGGTGCCTCGCGGTCCTCTAATTAAATTAAATGTGCCATGCATTAACCCTAAACCATATATATGTAACTAACCATAGCTAATCAACCCTACTTAATGAAAACACATAACCCTAAACTATAGCTAGCTATAACCCGATCTAATAAAAACATGCTCTATATATAGCAGCTAGCTAGCAAACCGTAGATTAACACCAATTAATATATACATGGCCTATATCGATCATGTTGTATAACATATCCCTGAGATTCATTAATTAATTATATAATTATCGTGATAAATTAATTAACTTTAATTTTGACAAGTTCTCTCGAATGAAAACACATTTGATTAAGTTGCCTCATAATATATATATATATAATTAGTGTGCATGCATGGCCTACCATGCATTCGTGCATATATTTTAATGTATATTTGAACATATTCTTGGGGATTTCAATCTCTCTCTCGATCATCTATATATCGTTGGTGGCCAAAAAACACACATATATATATATGCATGCAATTTATGCGTAAAGGCGCGGGTGCCTCTAATAATGTGTGTGCGCACTCGATCGATGATCCCTAAACCTTAAACAACCCTAAAACCCCTAAATCCCTAATCCCTAAACCCTAAACACCCTAAACACTAAACCCTAAACCCTAGACCCTAAACGTACCCTAACCCTAACCCTAAACCCTAGCTAATCCTAAACCCCAATTAAACCCTATGTATATGCCAACGACACTTAATTGTGCATCGATCGAGCGGGTCATGGGTGCCTCGCGATCCTCTAATAAAATTAAATGTGCCATGCATTAACCATAAACCATATATATGTAACTAACCCTAGCTAATCAACCCTACTTAATTAAAACACATAACCCTAAACTATACTAGATATAACCCGATCTAATAAAAACATGCTCTATATATAGCAGCTAGCTAGCAAACCGTAGATTAACACCAATTAAAATATACATGGCCTATATCGATCATGTTGTATAACATATCCCTGAGATTCATTAATTAATTATATAATTATCGTGATAAATTAATTAACTTGAACTTTGACAAGTTCTCTCGAATGAAAACACATTTGATTAAGTTGCCTCATAATATATATATATAATTAGTGTGCATGCATGGCCTACAATGCATTCGTGCATATATTTTAATGTATATTTGAACATATTCTTGGGGATTTCAATCTCTCTCTCTCTCGATCATCTATATATCGTTGGTGGCCCAAAAAACACACATATATATGCATGCAATTTATGCGTAAAGGCGCGGGTGCCTCTAATAATATAATGTGTGTGCGCACTCGATCGATGATCCCTAAACCTTAAACAACCCTAAAACCTTAAAATCCCTAATCCCTAAACCCTAAACACCCTAAACACTAAACCCTAAACCCTAGACCCTAAACATACCCTAACCCTAACCCTAACCCTAACCCTAAACCCTAGCTAATCCTAAACCCCAATTAAACCCTCTGTATAGGCCAACGACACTTAATTGTGCATCGATCGAGCGGGTCATGGGTGCCTCGTGATCCTCTAATAAAATTAAATGTGTCGTGCATTAACCCTAAACCATATATATGTAACTAACCCTAGCTAATCAACCCTACTTAATTAAAACACATAACCCTAAACTATATATACTAGCTAGCTGCTATAACCCGATCTAATAAAAACATGCTCTATATATAGCAGCTAGCTAGCAAACCGTAGATTAACACCAATTAAAATATACATGGCCTATATCGATCATGTTGCATAACATATCCCTGAGATTCATTAATTAATTATATAATTATCGTCATAAATTAATTAACTTGAACTTTGACAAGTTCTCTCGAATGAAAATACATTTGATTAAGTTGCCTCGTAATATATATATAATTAGTGTGCATGCATGGCCTACAATGCATTCGTGCATATATTTTAATGTATATTTGAACATATTCTTGGGGATTTCAATCGATCTCTCTCTCTCGATCATCTATATATCGTTGGTGGCCCAAAAACACACATATATATGCATGCAATTTATGCGTAAAGGCGCGGGTGCCTCTAATAATGTGTGTGCGCACTCGATCGATGATCCCTAAACCTTAAACAACCCTAAAACCTTAAATCCCTAATCCCTAAACCCTAAACACTAAACCCTAAACCCTAGACCCTAAACGTACCCTAACCCTAACCCTAAACCCTAGCTAATCCTAAACCCCAATTAAACCCTATGTATAGGCCAACGACACTTAATTGTGCATCGATCGAGTGGGTCATGGGTGCCTCGTGATCCTCTAATAAAATTAAATGTGCCATGCATTAACCCTAAACCATATATATGTAACTAACCCTAGCTAATCAACCCTACTTAATTAACACACATAACCCTAAACTATACTAGCTAGCTATAACCCGATCTAATAAAAACATGCTCTATATATAGCAGCTAGCTAGCTAGCAAACCGTAGATTAACACCAATTAAAATATACATGGCCTATATCGATCATGTTGTATAACATATCCCTGAGAATCATTAATTAATTATATAATTATCGTGATAAATTAATTAACTTGAACTTTGACAAGTTCTCTCGAATGAAAACACATTTGATTAAGTTGCCTCATAATATATATATAATTAGTGTGCATGCATGGCCTACAATGCATTCGTGCATATATTTTAATGTATATTTGAACATATTCTTGGGGATTTCAATCGATCTCTCTCTCTCTCGATCATCTATATATCGTTGGTGGCCCAAAAAACACATATATACGCATGCACTTGATGCGTAAAGGCGCGGGTGCCTCTAATAATGTGTGTGCGCACTCGATCGATGATCCCTAAACCTTAAACAACCCTAAAACCCTAATCCCTAATCCCCTAAACCCTAAACACCCTAAACACACTAAACCCTAGACCCTAAACACCCTAAACACTAAACCCTAAACCCTAGACCCTAAACACCGTAAACCCTAAACCATAAACCCTAAACCCTAAACCCTAAACCCTAAACCCTAAAACCCTAAACCCTAAACACTAAACCCTAAACCCTATAAACACCCTAAACACTAATTAAAACCTAAACCCTAGACCCTAAACACTAAACCCTAAACCCTAGACCCTAAACACCGTAAACACTAAACCCTAAACACTAATTAAACCCTAAACCATAGACCCTAAACACTAGACCCTAAACCCTAGACCCTAAACACCCTAAACACTAAACCCTAGACCCTCTAAACACAGTAAACACTAAACCCTAAACCCTAGACCCTAGCTAAACACCCAAAACACTAAACCCTAAACCAGCTAGCTAACCCTAAACCCTAATTAAACCCTATATATATAGGCCAACGACACTTAATTGTGCATCAAGCAGGCCAGGGGTGCCTCGCGGTCCTCTAGTTAAATTAAATGTGACATGCATTAACCCTAAACCATATATATATAACTAACCCCTAGCTAATCAAACCCTAGTTAATTAAAACACATAACCCTAAACTATACTAGCTATAACCCGATCTAATAAAAACATGCTCTATATATATAGCATGCAGCTAGCTAGCAAAAACGGTAGATTAAAACCAATTAATATATACATGGCCTATATATCGATCATATGTTGTATAACATCTCCTGAGATTCATTAATTAATTATATAATTATCGATGATAAATTAATTAACTTGAATTTTGACAAGTTCTCTCGAATGAAAACACATTTGATTAAGTTTCCTCATAATATATATATAATTAGTGTGCATGCATGGCCTACCATGCATGCATTAATTCGTGCATATATTTTAATATATATTTGAACATATTCTTGGGGGATTTCAATCTCTCTCTCTCGATCATCTATATGTCGTTGGTGGCCAAAAAACACACACATATACGCATGCACTTTATGCGCAAAGGCGCGTGTGCCTCTAATAATGTGTGTGCGCACTCGATCGATGATCCCTAAACCTTAAACAACCCTAAAACCCTAATCCCTAATCCCCTAAACCCTAAACACCCTAAACACACTAAACCCTAGACCCTAAACACCCTAAACATGTACTAAACCCTAAACCCTAGACCCTAAACACCGTAAACCCTAAACCATAAACCCTAAACCCTAAACCCTAAACCCTAAAACCCTAAACCCTAAACCCTAAACCCTATAAACACCCTAAACACTAATTAAACCCTAAACCCTAGACCCTAAACACTAAACCCTAAACCCTAGACCCTAAACACCGTAAACACTAAACCCTAAACCCTAAACACCCTAAACACTAATTAAACCCTAAACCATAGACCCTAAACACTAGACCCTAAACCCTAGACCCTAAACACCCTAAACACTAAACCCTAGACCCTCTAAACACAGTAAACACTAAACCCTAAACCCTAGACCCTAGCTAAACACCCAAAACACTAAACCCTAAACCCAGCTAGCTAACCCTAAACCCTAATTAAACCCTATATATATAGGCCAACGACACTTAATTGTGCATCAAGCAGGCCAGGGGTGCCTCGCGGTCCTCTAGTTAAATTAAATGTGACATGCATTAACCCTAAACCATATATATATAACTAACCCCTAGCTAATCAAACCCTAGTTAATTAAAACACATAACCCTAAACTATACTAGCTATAACCCGATCTAATAAAAACATGCTCTATATATAGCATGCAGCTAGCTAGCAAAAACGGTAGATTAAAACCAATTAATATATACATGGCCTATATATCGATCATATGTTGTATAACATCTCCCTGAGATTCATTAATTAATTATATAATTATCGATGATAAATTAATTAACTTGAATTTTGACAAGTTCTCTCGAATGAAAACACATTTGATTAAGTTTCCTCATATATATATATAATTAGTGTGCATGCATGGCCTACCATGCATGCATTAATTCGTGCATATATTTTAATATATATTTGAACATATTCTTGGGGATTTCAATCTCTCTCTCTCGATCATCTATATGTCGTTGGTGGCCAAAAAACACACACATATACGCATGCACTTTATGCGCAAAGGCGCGTGTGCCTCTAATAATGTGTGTGCGCACTCGATCGATGATCCCTAAACCTTAAACCCTAAATAAACCCTAATCCCTAATCCCTAAACCCTAAACACCATAAACATTAAACCCTAAACCCTAACCTCCTAACCCTAAACCCTAAACCCTAATTAAACCCTATATATATAGGCCAATGACACTTAATTATGCATCAAGCAGGCCAGGGGTGCCTCGCGGTCCTCTAATTAAATTAAATGTGCCATGCATATATATGTGTTTAATTTGGGGATTTCAATCGCTCTCTCGTATGTAGCTCTCTCTACCTCTCTCTCTCTCTCTCTCTCTCTCTCTCTCTCTCTCTCGTTGGTGGCCAACAACACACACATGCACTTTGTGCGCAAAGGCATGCGCCTCTAATAATGTGTGCGCAGTCGATCGATCTAGTTTTGATTAATCATAGCACACAAATAAAGAAGTTGTATTTGAATCCACACAACCTATTAAAACACATAACCCCTAACATGGCCTAATTAATTAACCCTTCTCGATCTCTACCTAATTAGTGGAAATTGCACAAAATCAAAAGGGGTCCCTCACTAATTATGCATATCTGCTAGATTGTGATAAACTTTTGCCACATATATATTTGGTGGATGGGTGCATCTTGGCATGTAAACAATTAGTGTTTGCAAATGGCGTTGTCAAAATTTATGTACAAATGATTTCTTTCCATCCAAAGTGCATAAAATGGGAGTTTTAATGAAGAAAGTACAAATAAAACAGCTCAACATGCTTCCACACCCCGATTTTCACACGAAGTAGAGCATATTTAAAGGATAATTCCAGAGTTTTACTATTTTTCAAGCAACTTTGCTAATTTTCCCCCACTCACATGACTTTATGTCGATTTAACGAAAATATGGCGAATTTAAACTACATGGGCGGGATAGTTTGAATTGTGCGCGCGGCAAAGGGAACCGCCTATTCCTCAACCTTGTGCACGGCAAATTACACACGCAACTCCATTAAACGCCACCTACCAACCTTAATTATCACCCCGGCGGCCCGGCCGCATGACCCCCCACCCACCCGTACACAACTTATCCCCGTCCGTGCGAAGAGCTTCCCCTCCCCGTCCCGTCCGTGCGAAGAAGAAGCTTCCCCTCCCCGTCGTTCTTCTCGAGACGCACCGGCGGTCAAGTTGATCCACGGTAGGGCTGCTATCTCTAGCTCAATCATGTATCGGGCAAGACAGCCTAACGATTTATATTTTCTTGATGCTGCTAAAAAAATTCGTCAGTATGCTCGAACTAATTGGCACTTTATAGTTTTCCGCTCGATTTGTCATCGATCAATTTGTTCATTTGCGTGGGCATATAGAGTCAGTTCTGCACTCGATCCGTTAATTTGCTGAAATGCCATGGCAGAGTTTTGTACACGATCTGTTTGCTAAAATGTCGATGGGCATTTTTTGTTTTGTACTCGACATGATTGCTGAAATGCATAATCATGTAGTATAGTTTTGTACTCGATGGATATACATTTCCTACTTCGCCTTAAATTAATCACCAACCACTGTATCTCATAATTAAACAGATGGACAGAACTTGGAAACTGCATGGACACTTATGTTCCCCTTCATATATAAATGGTGTTCAACCCTTTATGGGGTTTATTAGAGCTCATGATGGTCACAACCTGGACGTGTATTGCCCGCGCTGCACATGTATGAATGGTGAGAAGAGGCCTCACCCTGTAGTGGCAGATCATTTACACATTTTTGGGATGGACCGCACATATGTTAGGCGGGTTTAGCATGGTGAACCATATAATGATCCTTTAGCAGGAGAAGCAGATCTTGCTCACACTGTATGTGTGCTGGCATATGTAGTTAATTATTTATATTGATGCTGCCGCTGTTTCAATCAATAGTTTGCATTGCTGTGCAAGGTTCTGTACTCAAATTTAACTTGTTGCAGATGGATGGACGGGAAGGAGAGAAAAAGCGCTTGCTTCAGGAAACGGGTTTCAGCTCTGGGACATGTGCTGTGCCAGATGAGAAGGTAAATATGTAAAACGGCATTTGTTCAGGTTGCATCCCTTAGATGTTTGTCTAATCGGTTGATGTACTAATTGCAGAAGCATAGAGTTAAAGAGGTCTCTCAGTTTGATGGGAGATTTGAAGATGAATCTCAGTTTGATGCACCTGTGGATGGTACCGATGACGAGCCTTTCATAGACGAAGGTCCTGCACCTGAGATTATCCAGCCTACAGAAGGAGGCCGTGGACCGAGTACACAGCTTTGCGTTGAAGTGGATGCACGCCCGGAGATCATCACGGGCGTCCCGGTAGTCTCAAGACCACCCAGCCCCGATGCACCTGTGGATGGTACTGATGACGAGCCTCTCATAGACGAAGGTCCTGCACCTGAGATTATCCAGCCTACAGAAGGAGGCCGTGGACCGAGTACACAGCTTTGCGTTGAAGAGGATGCACACCCGGAGATCATCAGGGGCGTCCCGGTAGTCTCAGGACCACCCAGCCTGATGCAAAATGTTGAGCTACTTTATGATTCGTACTCTTATGTTCTGGTGCTGTAGTATGTTATGATTTGTACGCCTTTGGCGCTAGATTAAGCATTCAGTGGATGATCGCGTTGCAAAATTCGACACCCACACAATCAGTTCATCGTACAAGTAGTAGCACAATTACTTCTACAGCGATTCCTGCCAGCGCATTAGTTGGTAGCATGAAACACTTTCAGGTACTCCCCTCTGATTCATATTAATGGACTCAATTCTGTCTAGATATGGATGTATCTAGATGCATTTGTTAACTAGACTAACAAACTTGAGTCAGTTAATATGAATCCGTGTAAACCGCCCAAGTCCTCGAGCAGCTAGTTTATTGACTCTGGACTCCAAGCCTCTCGCGGCAAGCCATCGACGAAGCTTTGACCAGATCTTGGCCCGCAATTTTTTGTGTGTGGCGAATAGCAAAGCTTTGACCAGTTCCTCTCGGGATACAGCACGCCGGTGAGCTTGCACGGTTGCCATGAGCACTTTCCGGCGGAACTTCCTTCAGCGCCCTCAAGCCGCTGCTGCGAGACAGCACGCAGTGCCTCGAGGTGGACGGAATTCTGGATCTCAGGGCGGGTGGTCCGCATCGTCCGGGAACGATCTCCAGCGGGTTAACGAGGACATGCATGGCGGCCAGGGGATTTGTTTTTGTTTTTTTTTTTGGTTTGAGCTTGGGATTTGGGGTTTTTTCGGATAGGGGAGGAGGAACCGAGGAAGAGGAAGGAACAGCCGCGTGCTTGGCGCGTGGCGGTGTGCTTGAATTTCGAATTTTTGTGAAATGTTTCATTTCCCCGCTACAATTCGGGGGTTTCTTGACGCGCCAATGCGTCCCGCCGGCAGCTTCAAGTAAATTTGGGGTGCCACACTATGGGCCCTAGTTTCAGTGAGACATGTAATGACTAGTCACATCAGTAAGTTCACTGTGTAATAAAATATGTTACCCCTCCCCTTTATGTAGCACCCCTTCTCTCCCGATCGAGTGCCGATGGCCGACGGATGCAAGCCGCTAGCTCGATCCCCTCCTTTCGCCTCCACCGTCCAGGCATCCAGCTTGGAGGGGCAAGCTGCATCTAGCCCAAGCGGATTAGGTAGGACTAGTAATGTTCTCTCCTTTCTCGAGATCGGTTCTTTTTTCCTCTCCTCGATATCTTGCGCATCTCTTTCCTATTCTGGGCAAAGGGGTGTCTTTCTGGTCACCCTCGAGCTGGGAGTGATTGATGGGGGTGGGGGCGGGGGCTACCTTTGCTTGGATTGGGGTGTTCTTCCTTTATTTGTCGACATTTGCAACCTTTGTAGTTTCTGCTGATCCTCACTGTATCTTTTGTCAGCTTGTACAGGAAAGGCAAGACCTCGGCGGTGGGGGCAATGGAGCGTAAGGCCACCACGCATGTGGGCAGTTGGCTGAGCCTGAGCTGCGTCCCCAGCCCCGCGAAGCAGGTACTCCGTTTGCTTATCCACTCTTTACCTTTTAAGTGTCTCTCTGGTCTCTGCATCCTCAATCTGTTCCTGTTCTGGAATATGCTTAAAGTAGCACATGTCTTCAGCTGTTTGTGCGTAAAGCCTCTGTGACACCATGCTCTATATTCTCTGTATCAGGTTGGTACCTCCAGGTTCCGTGCTGAGGCTATGGGGAACGAGAATAGCGCCCCACCTGCTGCAGGAGCATGGCCCGATCTGCAGCACAAGAAGCGAAATGCCACTGCCGAGCTGGGCAGGGACCGCCCAGGGGTAATTTTTTTTAACCAACTTACCATGATGTAGTCTGAATCTGATACTCCCTCAGATCCAAATTAATTGACTCAACTATCTGTAGATACGGATGTATCTAGATGTGTTTTAGCTCTAGATACTACTGCCTCCATCCCAAAGCTTTGGGCTTATATTATTTTTAGAAAGTCAAACTATACCATGTTTGACTAAGCTTTTACCAAAAATCAGTAACATGCAAAATACAAAATTAATATCATTAAATAGATAATAAAATATATTTTCCTACGGTATCTACACAGTATTATATTTGTTGATAGAATGTTCTAAAATTTTGGTCAAACTTTGCTTGTTTTGATTTCTCAAAAATAAATAAGGCTTAAGCTTTTGGATGGTGGTAGTACATTCATATCTAGACAAAGCTGAGTTAACTAGTTTTTTTGTCTGTCCATAGCTAGTGTTCACGCTGCAAAAGGCTAAGAGCATCCACTATATGCATCAGTCTATCTCATACAGTAATTCAATATCACTGCTGAGGTCTGCCTTTTGTTTTGCTATTCATATGCAGACTGAAACTTTAGGGCCTTTACTCAAAAGGAAGATCAAAACTGCGGCTGATCAGGCTGCCAGTATGTTGATGCCGCCCCCATCTTCTAAATGCCTCTACAAGCACAAGGCCACGCACCAGCTGGGTGGTGATCTTTTAATGAATATGGTATATTTTCTTAATCCACAAAACATGCCTTGATTTTTCTCTGTTTATTGTCGGTTTTTTCTATGCTTGCCAAAAGTTTACAACAACAACAACAACAACCAAGCCTTTCAGTCCCAAACAAGTTGGGGTAGGCTAGAGTTGAAACCCATAAGATCTCGAAGCCAAAAGTTTAGAAACACCAAATTCGTTTGCTTACAATCATCATACAGTAATGTTCATCTACTCCAGTTCCCCTAACCCAACATAAAATGATGTTAATTTCGATTTTTAGATTAAAAGAGCACCATTAGGCGCTGTTAATTACGACTTTGAGATTAAAATGTCATTTGCAATTGTTAATTACAATTTTGAGACAATTGGTTAGTTTAACCTCGATCTCTTCTGCTCTCCATTTTTCCCAACCGAACAAAAATGTAACCATTCCATTCCTCTGAAATGGAACCATTCCATTCCATTCCACGCTGTTTCAGAACCGAACACACCCTTGCATTGTTGTGAACTGTTGTCCATACACGGCCATACCCTTCCACTTACATCTAGCACTATATGCATCAGTCTGTCTCAGAGTCATTCAATATCACTGCTGAGATCTGTTCCCATTCTTATGCAGGCTGAAACTGCGCCTTTACTCAAGTGGATGCAAAATGGGGCTAATGAGGCTGCTGTGAGGACGATGGTGCCGGCACCATCTTCCGAAAACCTCTACAAGCACGAGGCCATGGGCCAGCTGGGTGGTGACCTTTTAATGAATCTGGTATATTTTCTTAATCCACATACATGATTTCATTATTATCTGTTTAATTACTGTTGGCTTTGTCTAATGCTTACCAAAAGTTCAGAAACACTGCGTTTGCTTACAATCATCATACACTAATTTTTCACTTTTCAGTCTGTCTCATCCAGTATATAAACTGTTGATTTCCATTGGCTTCTTTTGTAATCATTTGCATTGTTGTCAACTGTTCTCTATGCACAACCCTATTCTTCCACTTACACCCCGCACTATTTGCATCAGTCTATCTCATAGATTTATTAAATATCAATGATGAGTTCTGTTGCTATTCATATGCAGGATGAAACTTCTGTTCCTCTACTCAAATGGATAAAAAATGATCCTGATGAGGCTGCTGTGAAGACGATGGTGCTGCCACCATCTTCTGAAAACCTCCTCAAGCACAAGGCCACGGGCCAGCTGGGTGGTACCCTTTTCAGTAAGCAGGTATATTTTCTTAATCCTCATACATGATTTGATTTTTGTCTGTTTATTGCCGGCTTTGTCTAATGCTTACCAATAGTTCAGAAACACACACACCTATTCTTCCACTTACATCCAGCACTATATGCATCAGTGTCTCATAGATTCATTTTATATATCACTGCTGATGTCTGTTGCTCTTCAATTTTTATATGCAGACTTCATTGGTCAAAAGGATTGCAACTGCTGCTGATGAGGCATCTGCAGAGGCTGCCACCAAGTTACTGTCAGCCCCACCTTCTGGATGCTTATATAAGCTCAAGTCCAAGGATCAGCCGGGCCGTAACCATCCAAGGGTTCGGGTATATTTTCTTAAGCCACATATACATGCCATGATTTATGTCTGATATTATCACCGGCTCTGTCTAATGCTTTTTGGAATTCGGAAACACCAAATTAGCATGCTTATATTCATCATACACTAATTTTTCACTGTTCAGTTTGTAACATAGTGTTATGCACTTGCTTGTCAACATTTGCATTGCTCTGAACTATGCACTTTACACAACCTAATTCTTCCACTTACGTTCAGCGCTACGCACCAGTAGTACCTCCCATGTTTCCTTCACCATCCCGATGCCGAGCTTGCGGGAATATGGCGGGCCCATGTACATACCCCGCATATAACACCTCCTATGGCTCTATCTACCTTTCTAGTAGCTCCTTCACAGAGTTACAGGTATGTATTCTCAGTGGTTTAGCATGAATTGGCATATAGTAAAGTCTTGTTTTTAGTCTTCCTGCTTCTTACATTTGTATCAATTTTCACATGCAGACTGTACCTTGTGAACTTCGTCCAATGATTAACCAGATGTGTCCGCATGAAGGATCTTTCACTATGCATGGCAATGGCAAATTGATGAACACCTACACGGTCTATGAGGTGTATGTCTACAAGACGCAGGCCATCACATATTTGTATGGACATGATTGGAGAAAGTTTGCTTTTGACTACGGTCTGAAGAAGGGCGACGAGCTGAGGATCAGAAACTCAAACGGGCAGATATACGTAACTGCTTACAGAGTTGGAGACACTTCCAAATATATAATATGTAACTTTTTTCTACTCATATCTTTTGATAACTGCATTCTGAGCAGTTGTTCTAAACCATTCCCTCTGTTCTAGCTTGCTGGGTTTAACATGATCAAAGCTGCAGATCCCCTGATGGAACAGGAGCGGATGTCACAAAGGGCAACCACACCAGCACCTGCACCGGCTTCCCACTCTCCTGCATCAGCACCGGTTCCTGTACCAGCTCCGTTTCCTGCATCTACCCAGCAGTCCCCTACATCAGCATTGGTTCCTGTAGAGGCCCCATATACTACACATGCCCAGCAGGCTCCTGCATCAGCACTGGTTCCTCTGCACCGCTGCACCTGCCCAACAGTCTCCTGCATCAGCACCGGTTCCTCTAGAGGCACCGTTTACTGCACCTGCCCAGCAGTCTCCTGCATCGCACCAGCTCGTGTACCAGCCCAGGCTCATGCACCTGCCCCAGCCAGATCACCGAGGTCTCAGCTCATTGCTGTGGCCACCCGTGTGGTGACCAGGACGCATCTGAAGGCTATGTTCGTGAGTATATGACAGCATAACTGCTCTTATCTTGATGTCTTCTCTGCTCAAAGTCTCACATGGTTCAGTGCATTGGTGCCATTGACTAATTTTTGGTGGTATCTCTTGCTTTGAATCAGAAATTGCCTAAAAGTATCTCCAAGGATCTCAATGCTGGCCGAAGGGGCAAGATATCCCTCGTCATGGAGAGTGAAGGTCTCACCGTGGAGGGACGGTACTCTGTCAGTCCCACAGATGGCCGCTTGGCTGTTACTTCCAGGTGGAAAAAGTTCATTGACGGTGCCAAACTTCGCATTGGATCAAAGTTGAAGGTCAAGATCTTTCGATGCCGCTGTGACATGCTGGTCATAAAGTTCGCGGTTGTCTAGTTCTGTTGTCCCATGAGCCCTTAGCAAATGCATTTGTAGTTATACTTATATAAGGTTATCTTATCTGAACTGCTAATTAATTGTATGGGTGGTAAAACTCTGGCAAGCTTTTGCTCTTAGCAAGTATGTATGTATGATCAGCTATTATGATAACTAATGTTTGTGTTCATCTTAATTTGCATTTCCCTTTTAGAAAAAAACTTAATTTCTATTTTGGCTGACCTGTTAGAGAACTATCAGATTGAACCCACAACATGATTCATATAGATTCATTACACCGAGCCACATGTCTTGACCTTGCGATACACTACTTCCATTAATTAGTGCAAGAAGGCTTACCTGAGCTGCCTGAACCATGGCAGATTCGAATCCACCTTATCTATCTAGAAATACAACCTTTGCAGAAAGAGGATTTGCAGTATGGGGAGGCTGACATTGGGGACCCATGAGCCAGCAGCGTCGTCAACGTTTTAAAGGTGGCAGGAGATCGAAAGAAAAAATAAGCCAAAAATCAGTTGTTAAACAAATTCAAGAAAAGAAACATTTACCTTTCTGAGAGTATGACATGTGGGACCCATGAGGCAGCAGCATCCTCAACTATTTCAAGGCGGCAGGGGATCAAAATAAAAAAGGAAATAGCCAGAAATTAATTAGGGTAAAAAATAAATCCATCAAAGGAAACTTTTATTGTTCATAGAGGATGACATGTGGGACCGACTTGCCAGCTGCGTCGTCATCGTTTCAAAGGGGGCAGGGGATCAAAAGAAAAAGACAAATAGCCAGAAATTAGGGAAAAAAATAAATCCAACAAAGAAAACTTTTATTGTTCATAGAGGATGACATGCGGGACCCATGAGCCAGCAGCTTCCTCAACGTTTCAAAGTCGGCATGAGATTGAAAGAAAAAGTCAAGTGACATAATATCAGGAGCCAAAAATAATCCAAGAAAAGAAACTTTATTGTACATAGAGGATGACATGCGGGTCCCATTTTGTAGCAGCGGTCTCAACGCTTCCAAGGCGGCACAGGACCGAAAGAAAAATGAAGTAGCCAGAAATCAGGGTGTGAAAAAAATCCAAGAAAAGAAAGATTTTAATTGGGCTGTATCTGGACATCTGGGCCTTCGAACTATACCGCTGGGCCTTTTGACTCGTACAATTTCAGCCCACTCCAAAACAGGAAAGGTCGGATTTTTCTCAAAAAAAACAGGAAAGTCCTATGCTTCGCAAAAACAAAAAACAAGGAGATTCAACATATAAGTTTGTTTATGTAGATATAAAGATTTAATTTATCCGTTTGCAATAGCTCAGAGCGAAATACAACGTTTATTGTCTGCAAAATAAAATATCACATGTTTCTTGTACGGGGAGGCTGACATCGGGGACCCATGAGCCAGCAGCGGAGTCAACGTTTCAAAGGCAGGGGATCGAAAATAAAAAAGCCAAAAATCAGTTGGTAAAAAAATACAAGAAAACAAAACATTTATCGTTTCGAGAGGATGACATGCGGGACCCATGAGGCAGCAGATCCTCAACGTTTCAAAGTCGGCATGAGATCGAAAGAAAAAGGCAAGTGACATAATATCAGGAGCCAAAAATAATCCAAGAAAAGAAACTTTATTGTACATAGAGGATGACATGCGGGTCCCATTTTGTAGCAGCGGTCTCAACGTTTCCAAGGCGGCACAGGACCAAAAGAAAAATGAGGCAGCAGCATTCTCAACAATTCCAAGGCGGCAGGGGATCAAAAGAAAAATAAAGGAAATAGCCAGAAATTAATTAGGGGTCAAAAATAAATCCACCAAAGGAAACTTTTATTGTTCATAGAGGATGACATGTGGGACCGACCTGCCAACAGTCCTCATCGTTTCAAAAGGGATCAAAAGAAAAAGGCAAATAGCCAGAAATTAGGGGTAAAAATAACTCCAAGAAAGGAAACTTTTATTGTTCGTAGAGGATGACATGCGGGACCCATGAGCCAGCAGCTTACTCAACGTTTCAAAGGCGGCATGAGATCGAAAGAAAAAGGCAAGTGACCAAATATCGAGCCAAAAATAATCCAAGATTTATTGTACATAGAGGATGACATGTGGGTCCCATTTTGCAGCAGCGGTCTCAATGTTTGTAATGCGGCTTGAGATCAAAAGAAAAAGAAAGTAGCTAGTAATTAGGGGGTGAAAAAAAATCTAAGAAAAGAAAGTTGATGGACATAGAGGATGACATGCGGGTCCCTTGAGCCAACAGCTTACTCAACGTTTCAAAGGGGGCAGATCAAAAAAAAAAGGCAAGCCAAAAATCAGAGGTGAAAAAAAATCCAACAAAGGAAACTTTTATAGCACATAGAGGATGACATGCGGGTCCCATGAGCCAGCAGGTTCCTCAACGTTTCAAACGTGGCATGAGATCGAAAGAAAAAGGCAAGTGCCCAAATATGAGGAGCCAAAAATAATTCAAGAAAAGAAAGTTTTATAGTACATAGAGGATGACATGCGGGTCCCATTTAGCAGCAGTATCACCGTTTGAGAGGCGGCAGGGGATCGAAAGAAAAAGGCAAGTGCCCAAATATGAGGAGCCAAAAAAATCCAAGAAAAGAAAGTTTTATAGTACATAGAGGATGACATGCGGGTCCCATTTAGCGAGCGGTATCATTTGAGAGGCAGGGATCGAAAGAAAAAGTCAAGTGACGAAATATGAGGTGCCAAAAAAATCCAAGAAAAAAGTTTTATAGTACATAGAGGATGACATGCGGGTCCCATTTAGCAGCAGCGGTATCACCGTTTGAGAGGCGGATCGAAAGAAAAAGGTAAGTGACCAAATATGAGGTGCCAAAAATAATTCAAGAAAAGAAAGTTTTATAGTACATAGAGGATGACATGCGGGTCCCAGTAGCAGCAGCGGTATCACCGTTTGAGAGGCGGCAGGGATCGAAAGAAAAAGGCAAGTGACCAAATTTGAGGTGCCAAAAATAATCCAGAAAAGAAAGTTTTATAGTACATAGAGGATGACATGCGGGTTTAGCAGCAGCGGTATCACCGTTTGAGAGGCGGCAGGGATCGAAAGAAAAAGGCAAGTGACCAAATTTGAGGTGCCAAAAATAATCCAGAAAAGAAAGTTTTATAGTACATAGAGGATGACATGCGGGTCCCGGCAGCAGCGGTATCACCGTTTGAGAGGCGGCAGATCGAAAGAAAAGGCAAGTGACCAAATTTGAGGTGCCAAAAATAATCCATGAAAAGAAAGTTTTATAGTACATAGAGGATGACATGCGGGTCCCAGTTAGCAGCAGCGGTATCACCGTTTGAGAGGCGGCAGGGGATCGAAAGAAAAAGGCAAGTGACCAAATTTGAGGTGCCAAAAAAACTCCAAGAAAAGAAAGTTGATTGCACATAGAGGATGACATGCGGGTCCCATTTAGCAGCAGCGGTCTCAACGTTTCCAAGGCGGCAAGGGATCAAAAGAAAAAGGAAGTAGCCAGAAATCAGGGGGTCAAAAAAATCCAAGAATAGAAAGAATTTTGGTTCATAGAGGATGACATGCGGGACCCATGATCCTGCATCGTAAACGGCTCGTTGAACGAGATGGCGCGATGTAGAAAAAAACAATGCCAGAGAGGCTGCCATCTGGGCCCTACATCCCTCGGCGGTGCGGATTTGCGTTGACTCGGCCGGCGAACCCGAGATTTCGAGATGCACCACGTCCCGGGCCACCATACGCCACGTTTTGGCCGCTTTCGTCGGGCTAGGTGGCCTCAAAAACGAGAAAAAAAAAGTTTTGACATGCACCACGGAGGGACCAAAATCGTCGGCCATGGTACACCAGCAACCACGGCGCGACTTCAACTTCGTCGGCCATGGCAACTTTTCTTGTAGTGTTGTTTTTCAAGGATTAGTTTAATATCTGCATAGTTAGGCCTTGCAAACGGGTTGAACGATCCAGTAGTGCGTAGGGTACGGTTTGCTGATCCTAGAAGGGACGTTCCGAGAATCGACACCATGCTGGTTTTTAGGCCTCTTCTAGGGTTAGCTCTTACGTATCTGCCAGGCTCAATCACGTGTAGGATGTTCCGGTTATGCGGTGAAAACCCTAAACTGTCGTAGATCTAATTAGCTTAGTTTTGATAAAGCAAGAAACCCATGTTATTGCATATCTAACATGAACCATGGGTTGATCGGCTCCTTGAGCCGATCTACAGGGTAACCTGAGAGCCGATCGAGGCTCATTTAATGTTTACGTGTCTACCATGCAAGAAACTAATCGAAGCGATCCAACACCTTCCTGACCAGGTATAGGTCAGGTGGCACGCCCTTGCATCCGCCAGGACGTGTGCCAGAGCACTGCGGGCCGTTGACCGAGGGACCAGGGCCCACCAGCAGTCTTGGGAGCTTCCCGGCTCTTCGTGTTGATTAACCGCTGCCCGCCGGTGGGTTTTGGCAGGCAACAGTTCCATGCTAGTTTTATGACAATACTCACATGTTTTATATACACTTTACATCATTTTGATGCATTTTCCGGCACTAACCTATTAACAAGATGCCGAAGCGTCAGCTCGTTTTCTGCTGTTTTTGGTTTCAGAAATCCTACACGAAATATTCTCGGAATTGGACGAAACAAAAGCCCACGGTCTTATTTTCTTCCTAAGTCCGAAGAGGAGACGAAGAGGCGGCCACACCTAGGGGCGCGGCCCGAGCGCGCGCCGCCCTATGGGGTGGGCCCTCGGCGTCCCCGACTCCGATGACCCACAAGTATAGGGGATCGCAACAGTCTTCGAGGGAAGTAAAACCCAAATTTATTGATTCGACACAAGGGGAGGTAAAGAATACTTATAAGCCTTAACAACTGAGTTGTCAATTCAGCTGCACCTGGAAAAGCACTAGTAACAGGGGTGATGTGAAAGTAGCAGTAATATGAGAGCAGTAGTAACAGTAACACAGCAGCAGTAATAGCAATATGAGAGCAATGGCACCAGAAAATAGTTGATACTACTTTCAATGACATGAAGAACGAGTATATGATGATGCGAGATGGACCGGGGTTCCCAGCTATCTACACTAGTGGTAACTCTCCAATAACAAGTGTTGGGTGAACAAATTACAGTTGGGAAATTGATAGGATTGATAAGGCATTAAGAAAGAACATCAATTCATTAATCATGTAGGCATGTTTTCCATATTTAGTCGTACGTGCTCGCAATGAGAAACTTGCACAACATCTATTGTCCTACCAGCCGGTGGCAGCCGGGCCTCAAGGGAATCTACTGGATATTAAGGTACTCCTTTTAATAGAGCACCGAGCAAAGCATTAACACTCCGTGAAAACATGTGTCCCTCACATCACCGCCATCCCCTCCGGTTTGTCTCACTTCGGGGCCTTTGGTTCCGGACAGTGACATGTGCATACAACTTGTAGATACAATCTAAGCAATAATTATAGAGCTCAAATCTAAGATCATGCCACTCGGGCCCTAGTGACAAGCATTAAGCATAACAAGATTGCAGCAACAATAACTTCACAAACTTTATAGATAGACTAATCATAATGTATCATCCATCGGATCCCAACAAACACAACACCGATTACATCAGATGAATCTCAATCATGTAAGGCAGCTCATGAGATCATTGTATTGAAGTACATGGGGGAGAGAATACCAACTAGCTACAGCTAGAACCCGTAGTCCATGGGGGAACTACTCACGGAGCATGATGGAGATGGTGGCGTTGATGGAGATGGCTTCCGGGGGCACTTCCCCGTCCCGGCAGGGTGCCGGGACAGAGACTTCTGTCCCCCGAATTGGAGTTTCGCGATGGTGGCGGCGCCACAGTCTTTCTGGAGTTTCGTCAATTGGTACGGTGTTTTTAGGTCGAAAGGGATTTTATAGGCGAAGAGGCGGCGCAGGGGGCACTGGGGCTCCACACCACAGCCGGCGCGGCCCAGGCCAGCCGCGCCGCCCCATGGTGTGTGTGGCCCTCTGGCCCCTCTCCGACTCTTCTTCGGTGTTGGAGCCTTCCGGAAAAATAGGAGGTTTGGTCTTCGTTTCGTTGAATTCCGAGAATATTGCCCGAACAGCCTTTCTGGAACCAAAAACCAGCAGAAAACAGGAACTGCACTGTGGCATCTTGTTAATAGGTTAGTTCCGGAAAACGCATAAAAACATCATAAAGTGCAAGCAAAACATGTAAGTATTGTCATAAAACAAGCATGGAACGACAGAAATTATGGATACGTCGGGGACGTATCAGCATCCCCAAGCTTAGTTTCTGCTCGTCCCGAGCAGGTAAACGATAAAAAGAATAATTTCTGTAGTGACATGCTACTTACATAACCTTGATCATACTATTACAAAGCATATGAAATGAATGAAGTGACTCAAGGCAATGATCTATAGTTGCTAACAAATAGATAACATATAGCAAAACTTTTCATGAAGAGTACTTTCAAGACAAGTATCAAAAGTTTTGCACAAGAGTTAACTCATAAAGCAATAAGTTCAAAGTAAAGGCATCGAAGCAACACAAGGGAAGATATAAGTTTCAGCGGTTGCTTTCAACTTGTAACATGCATATCTCATGGATAATTGTCAACACAAAGTAATATGATGAATGCAAATAAGCAAGTATGTAAGAATCAATGCACAGTTGACACAAGTGTTTGCTTCTAAGATGGAAGGAAGTAGGTAAACTGACTCAACATAAAGTAAAAGAATGGCCCTTCAAAGAGGAAAGCATCGATTGCTATATTTGTGCTAGAGCTTTGGTTTTGAAAACATATAGAGAGCATAAAAGTAAAGTTTTGAGAGGTGTTTGTTGTTGTCAACGAATGGTAGTGGGCACTCTAACCCCCTTGCTAGACAAACCTTCAAGAGCGGCTCCCATTTTATTTTATTTTGGGTGGCACTCCTTCCAACCTTTCTTTCACAAACCATGGCTAACCGAATCCTCGGGTGCCTGCCAACAATCTCATACCATGAAGGAGTGCCCTTTTATTTTAGTTTTATTATGATGACACTCCTCCCCACCTTTGCTTACACAAGCCATGGCTAACCGAATCCTCGGGTGCCGTCCAACAATCACATACCATGGAGGAGTGTCTATTTTTGTTAATTAATTTGGGACTGGGAATCCCATTGCCAGCTCTTTTTGCAAAATTATTGGATAAGCGGATGAAGCCACTAGTCCATTGGTGAAAGTTGCCCAACAAGATTGAAAGATAAACACCACATACTTCCTCATGAGCTATAAAACATTGACACAAATCAGAGGTAATAAATTTTGAATTGTTTAAAGGTAGCACTCAAGCAATTTACTTTGGAATGGCAGAAAATACCACATAGTAGGTAGGTATGGTGGACACAGATGGCATAGGTTTTGGCTCAAGGTTTTGGATGCACGAGAAGTATTCCCTCTCGATACAAGGCTTAGGCTAGCAAGGTTGTTTGAAGCAAACACAAGTATGAACCGGTACAACAAAACTTACATAAGAACATATCGCAAGCATTATAATACTCTACACTGTCTTCCTTGTTGCTCAAACACTTTTACCAGAAAATATCTAGACCTTAAGAGAGATCAATTATGCAAACCAATTTCAACAAGCTCTACAGTAGTTCTCCACTAATAGGTTTAAACTACATGAAAAAACTTAATCATGATCTACTTGAGAGCTCAAAACAATTGCCAAGTGTCAAATTATTCAAGACATTATGAGGCATTTTCTATTTCCAACCAAATACCAATAAGTATTGTAGCTTCCAACTTTTATCATTGAACATTAAAAGTAAAACGAAGAACAAGTGTTCATATGAAAAAGCGGAGCGTGTCTCTCTCCCAAACAAGGATTGCTAGGATCCATCTTTATTCAAACACAAACAAAAATAAAAACACACAGACGCTCCAAGTAAAGCACATAAGATGTGACCGAATAAAAATATAGTTTCAATAGAAGAAACCTGATAAGTTGATGAAGAAGGGGATGCCTTGGGCATCCCCAAGCTTAGACGCTTGAGTCTTCTTGAAATATGCATGGATGAACCACGGGGGCATCCCCAAGCTTAGGCTTTTCACTCTTCTTGATCATATATCATCCTCCTCTCTTGACCCTTGAAAACTTCCTTCACACCAAACTTCTCATAAACTTCATTAGAGGGGTTAGTACTCAAAAAAATTGAATCCACCTTGGTCCTGTAGTGGCACATTGCAAGAACTCAATAAAACATTAGCTACAGCTCTCCACGTCTAGAAAGCCTCACTTAAAGTCCACAAGAGACAATGCAAAAACAGAGACAGAATCTGCCAAAACAGAACAGCCAGTAAACATGAATTTTAAAATGGTACTTCCGTTGCTCAAATCAGAAAACTCAAAACTAATGAAAGTTGCGTACATATCTGAGGATCACGCATGTAAATTGGCAGATTTTTCTGAGTTTCCTACAGAGAAATAAGCCCAGATTCGTGACAGATAGAAATCTGTTTCTGCGCAGAAATCCAAATCTAGTATCAACCTTCGATTAGAGGCTTCACTTGGCACAACAAAACACAAAACTAAGATAAGGAGAGGTTTCTACAGTAGTAAACAACTTCCAAGACACAAATATAAAACAAATTACTGTAGCAAAATAACACATGGGTTATCTTCCAAGAAGTTCTTTTCTTTATAGCCATTAAGATGGGCTCAGCAGTTTTAATGATGCACTCGCAAGAAATAGTATTTGAAGCAAAAGAGAGCATCAAGAGGCAAATTCAAAACACATTTAAGCCTAACATGCTTCCTATGAAAAGGAATCTTGTAAATAAACAAGTTCATGAAGAGCAAAGTAACAAGCAAAGGAAGATAGAACAAGTGTAGCTTCAAAAATTTCAGCACATAGAGAGGTGTATTAGTTCCATGAAAATTTCTACTACCATATTTTCCTCTCTCATAATAATTTTCAGTAGCTTCATGAACAAACTCAACAATATAACTATCACATGCAGCATACTTTTCATGATTTCCAAACACATAATTTTTATCAAGTTCAAGAATAGTGGAATTAAAACTTTCAAACTTACTTTTATTAATAATATAACAAGGTAGGTGATCAATCTCAATAGATATGGGACTCATAGAATAAGTCAAGAACTCTCCAATCCCATTTTCATTAGTAGTACAATTAATATTATCAAGTAACATAGGACCATCATCTAGAGCTTTATCATAAACATTTGCCAAGCAAAATTCTTTAGTACCATGCATTTCGACATCAGGCACAAACAAAGCATTATCATAAGATTTATCAAAGTAGCATGGATTATCATATATAACAGTAGCATAATCATTCTCACAAGTATTACTCATAGGTATTATTTCAAGAGAATCCACAGGAACATAACATTCAACCTCTTCCGGTAAGCATGGAGGACAATCAAATAGTGTAAGAGATGAAGAGTTACTCTCATTAGAAGGTTGGCATGGGTAGCTAATCCATTCTTCCTCCTTTTGTTCGTCGCTCTCTTCTTCTTTTTCATCCAATGAGCTTTCAAGTTCATCAATTTCCTCCTCTTTTTCATCCAATGAGCTTTCAGGTTCATCAATTTCTTCTTCCACAGGTTCCTGCAAATTGTGAGTGCATTCTTGTGCATTAATGTGTCTCTCTTTATAATCAAGGATATAAGGATTCCTACTGTAGCATTCTATGCAAGAATTAAGGATAGTAGAGACATAATCTTTAAGGCCCTTACAAACAACACAAGTTTCATAATTCTCAACCATGAAGGATTCTATCTCGGAGGCTCCCATAAATAAGACAAATTGTTCTACCTCTTCGAACCCATAATGAATATAGCAATTCCGATTATAGTTCTTAATTAAAAATTCCTCACTAAAGCCACATTGAAATTTAAGATGTTTAGTATCCTGTTGAGAGCAACAGTTTATATTATGGCGTTCAAGCAAGATTTCAGCAATTGTATTCAATTTTTCTATCATAGCACTCATTATTTTACCAGTTCTTGATTCTCTATAATTATTATAACATTCTATAAGCTCCAAGTAGGTTATTGGTTCTCCCATAACAGCAGTTTTTAATTTTTAGGTTTTTCAAATTTTTATGGATTTTCGGGTATATAGGGAAAATAAAACAAGACAAAAATAAACTAGACAAAAGTAAACTAAGCAAAGTAAAACTAGACAGAAATAAACTAAGCACAAATAAACTAGACAGAAATAAACTAGCAAGACAAAATAAGATAAAAGCGGAGAGAGAGGTAGAGTGTACTCCCCAGGTGAACTTATGAGTAGAGCTATGCCTCCCCGGCAACGGCGCCAGAAAATAGTCTTGATGACCCACAAGTATAGGGGATCGCAACAGTCTTCGAGGGAAGTAAAACCCAAATTTATTGATTCGACACAAGGGGAGGTAAAGAATACTTATAAGCCTTAACAACTGAGTTGTCAATTCAGCTGCACCTGGAAAAGCACTAGTAACAGGGGTGATGTGAAAGTAGCAATAATATGAGAGCAATAGTAACAGTAACACAGCAGCAGTAATAGCAATATGAGAGCAATGGCACCAGAAAATAGTTGATACTACTTCCAATGACATGAAGAACGAGTATATGATGATGCGAGATGGACCGGGGTTCCCAGCTATCTACACTAGTGGTAACTCTCCAATAACAAGTGTTGGGTGAACAAATTACAGTTGGGAAATTGATAGGATTGATAAGGCATTAAGAAAGAACATCAATTCATTAATCATGTAGGCATGTTTTCCATATTTAGTCGTACGTGCTCGCAATGAGAAACTTGCACAACATCTATTGTCCTACCAGCCGGTGGCAGCCGGGCCTCAAGGGAATCTACTGGATATTAAGGTACTCCTTTTAATAGAGCACCGGAGCAAAGCATTAACACTCCGTGAAAACATGTGTCCCTCACATCACCGCCATCCCCTCCGGTTGTCCCGATTTCTGTCACTTCGGGGCCTTTGGTTCCGGACAGTGACATGTGCATACAACTTGTAGATACAATCTAAGCAATAATTATAGAGCTCAAATCTAAGATCATGCCACTCGGGCCCTAGTGACAAGCATTAAGCATAACAAGATTGCAGCAACAATAACTTCACAAACTTTATAGATAGACTAATCATAATGTATCATCCATCGGATCCCAACAAACACAACACCGATTACATCAGATGAATCTCAATCATGTAAGGCAGCTCATGAGATCATTGTATTGAAGTACATGGGGGAGAGAATACCAACTAGCTACAGCTAGAACCCGTAGTCCATGGGGAACTACTCACGGAGCATGATGGAGATGGTGGCGTTGATGGAGATGGCTTCCGGGCACTTCCCGTCCCGGCAGGTGCCGGACAGAGACTTCGTCCCCCGAATTGAGTTTCGCGATGGTGGCGGCGCCCGGAGTCTTTCGGAGTTTCGTCAATTGGTACGGTGTTTTTAGGTCGAAAGGGATTTTATAGGCGAAGAGGCGGCGCAGGGGCCTGGGGGCTCCACACCACAGGCCGGCGCGGCCCAGGCCAGGCCGCGCCGCCCTATGGTGTGGTGGCCCTCTGGCCCCTCTCCGACTCTTCTTCGGTGTTCTTCCGGGAAAATAGGAGGTTTGGTCTTTCTGTCGAATTCCGAGAATATTGCCCGAACAGCCTTTCTGGAACCAAAAACAGAAAACAGGAACTGGCACCGTGGCATCTTGTTAATAGGTTAGTTCCGGAAAACGCATAAAAACATCATAAAGTGCAAGCAAAACATGTAAGTATTGTCATAAAACAAGCATGGAACGACAGAAATTATGGATACGTCGGGGACGTATCAGCCTTCTCTCCATCGCGAAAACCCTATTACCGAGAGCCACGATACGGAAAAAATTCCAGAGACGCCACCGCCGTCAATCCCATCTCGGGGGATTCAGGAGATCGCCTCCGGACCCCGCCGGAGAGGGGAATCATCACCGTAGGGCTCTACATCACCATGCCCGCCTCCGACCGATGCGTGAGTAGTTCATCCTTAGACTACGGGTCCATAGCAGTAGCTAGATGGTTGTCTTCTCCTCTTGTGCTATCATGTTTAGATCTTGTGAGCTGCCTATCATGATCAGGATCATCTATTTGTAATGCTACATGTTGTGTTTGTTGGGATCCGATGAATATTGAATACTATGTCAAGTTGATTAATTGATCTATCATATATGTGTTGTTTATGTTCTTGCATGCTCTTCGTTGCTAGTAGAGGCTCTGGCCAAGTTGATACTTGTGACTCCAAGAGGGAGTATTTATGCTCGATAGTGGGTTCATGCCTCCATTGAATCTGGGACAGTGACAGAAAGTTCTAAGGTTGTGGATGTGCTGTTGCCACTAGGGATAAAACATCGATGCTTTGTCTAAGGATATTTGTGTTGATTACATTATGCACCATACTTAATGCAATTGTCTGTTGTTTGCAACTTAATACTGGAAGGGGTGCGGATGCTAACCCGAAGGTGGACTTTTTAGGCATAGATGCATGCTGGATGGCGGTCTATGTTCTTTGTCGTAATGCCCTAATTAAATCTCATAGTAGTCATCATGATATGTATGTGCATCTCTATTCTGTCAATTGTCTAACTATAATTTGTTCACCCAACATGCTATTTATCTTATTGTAGAGACACCACTAGTGAACTGTGGACCCCGATCCATTCTTTTACATCTGAATACAATCTACTGTTCTCTCGTTGTTCTTCGCAAACAAACATCATTCTCCACACCATACATTTAATCTTTTGTTTTCAGAAGCTTGAGATTGACAACCTCACTGTTAAGTTGGGGCAAAGTATTTTGATTGTGTTGTGCAGGTTCCACGTTGGCGCCGGAATCCCTGGTGTTGCGCCGCACTACACTCCTCCACCAATAACCTTCACGTGGCCTTCATCTCCTACTAGTTCGATAACCTTGGTTTCTTTCCGAGGGAAAACTTACTGCTGTGTGCATCACACCTTCCTCTTGGGGTTCCCAACGGACGTGTGCATCACGCGCCATCAAGACTGTTTTCTGGCGCCGTTGCCGGGGAGGTCAAGACACGCTGCAAGGGGAGTCTCTCACATCCAATCTCTTTACTTTGTTTATTGTCTTTCTTTACTTTATTTTATTTACTGTTTTGTTTGCTTTCTTTATATCAAAAACACAAAAAAATTAGTTACTTGTTTTACTTATTTAATTTGGTTTGTTTAGTTTATTTTTATTACTGTTAAAATGAATACTCCTGAGAACACTAAGTTGTGTGATTTCAATAGCACCAATAATAATGATTTTATATGCACTCCTATTGCGCCACCTTCTACTACATCAGAATTTTATGAAATTAAACCTGCTTTACAAAATCTTGTTATGAGAGAGCAATTTTCTGGTGTTAGTACTGATGATGCTGCTGCCCATCTTAATAATTTTGTTGAACTTTGTGAAATGCAAAAGTATAAGGATATAGATGGGGATATTATAAAACTGAAATTGTTTCCTTTCTCCTTAAGAGGAAGAGCTAAAGATTGGTTGCTATCTTTGCCTAAAAATAGTATTGATTCATGGACTAAATGTAAAGATGCTTTTATTGGTAGATATTATCCTCCTGCTAAGATTATATCTTTGAGAAGTAGCATTATGAATTTTAAGCAATTGGATAATGAACATGTTGCCCAAGCATGGGAGAGAATGAAATCTTTGGTAAAGAATTGCCCTACCCATGGACTAACTACTTGGATGATCATCCAAACCTTTTATGCAGGATTGAATTTTTCTTCGAGGAACCTATTGGATTCAGCTGCTGGAGGTACTTTTATGTCCATCACTTTGGGTGCTGCAACAAAGCTTCTTGATGATATGATGATCAATTACTCTGAATGGCATACTGAAAGAACTCCTCAAGGTAAGAAGGTAAATTCTGTTGAAGAAACCTCTTCTTTGAGTGATAAGATTGATATTATTATGTCTATGCTTGTTAATGGTAGATCTAATGTTGATCCTAATAATGTTCCTTTAGCTTCATTGGTTGCTCAAGAAGAGCATGTTGATGTGAACTTCATTAAAAATAATAATTTCAATAACAATGCTTATAGGAATAATTTTGGTAACAACTATAGGCCATATCCTTCTAATAATGGTCATTCTTATGGTAATTCTTACAACAAAAGTAGGAGTACACCCTCTGGTCTTGAAGTCATGCTTAAAGAATTTATTAGTACACAAACTTCTTTTAATAAATCTGTTGAGGAAAAGCTTGGTAAAATTGATGTTCTTGCTTCTAAGGTTGATAGTCTTGCTGCTGATGTTGATCTTTTAAAATTGAAAGTTATGCCTAATGAAGATAAAGATATTAAGTCATTTGCTACAGCAAACGCTATCCAAGTTCGAATTAATGACAATATTAGAATGATGGCTGAATTGCATGCTAGGTGGGAAAGAGAAGAAAAAGAAAAACTTGCTAAAGAGAATAATGTAGTTAAAGTTTGGACTATTACCACCACTAGTAATGTTGATGCTTCACATGTTGCTAAACCTCCTACTATCAATGGTAAAATAATTGGTGTTGGCAATGTTTCTACTCCTAGTACAAAGCGTGCAAAATTGCCTGAAACTGCTGAAACTGTTTGTGATAAAAGTGCTGAAATTTTTCAGAATGCTGTAGATCATAATGGTTTAGATTTTGATAATTGTCATATTTCTGAAGTTATTAAGTTCTTACAAAAACTTGCTAGAAGTCCTAATGCTAGTGCTATAAATTTAGCCTTTACAAAACATATTACAAATGCTCTCATTAAAGCTAGGGAAGAGAAATTAAAACTTGAAGCTTCTATTCCTAGGAAGTTGGAAGATGGTTGGGAGCCCATCATTAAGATGAAATTCAATGATTTTGATTGTAATGCTTTATGTGATCTTGGTGCAAGTATTTCTGTTATGCCTGAGAAACTTTATGATATGCTTGACTTGCCACCATTGAAAAATTGTTATTTGGATGTTAATCTTGCTGATAATTCTATAAAGAGACCTTTGGGGAGGATTGATAATGTTCATATTACGGTTAACAATAACCTTATCCCCGTTGATTTTGTTGTCTTGGATATTGAATGCAATGCATGTTGTCCTATTGTTTTGGGAAGACCCTTTCTTCGCACTGTTGGTGCTATTATCGATATGAAAGAAGGAAATATTAAGTATCAATTCCCTCTTAAAAAAGGTATGGAACACTTCCCTAGAAATAGAATGAAGATGCCTTTTGATTCTATTATTAGAACAAATTATGATGTTGATGCTTCTTCTCTCGATGTTACTTGATTTGCACTTTCTGTGCCTAGCTGAAAGGCGTTAAAGAAAAGCACTTCTTGGGAGATAACCCATGTTGTTTTTATTTTTACTACTGTTTTGTTGAGTCTTGGAAGTTGTTACTACTGTAGCAACTCTCCTTATCATGTTATTGTGCCAAGTAAAGTCTCTAATAGAAGGTTGATACTAGATTTGGATTTCTGCGCAGTAAACAGATTTGTCTTCTGTCACGAATTCGTCCTTCTCTTTGTAGAAGAATAAAAAAAATCAGAGAACATTCATGCACGATCCTCAGATATGTACGCAACTTTCATTAGTTTTGAGTTTTTCCATCTGAGCAAGTTAAGTGTCTCAAAAAAATTCATCTTTACGGACTGTTCTGTTTTGACAGATTCTGCCTTTTTATTTCGCATTGCCTCTTTTACCGTGTTGAGTGGATTTCTTTGTTCCATTAACTTTCAGTAGCCTTGGGTAATGTCCAAGTGTTAAGAACGATTGTGTCCTCTCTGAACATGTGAATTTTTATTATGCACTAACCCTCTAATGAGTTTGCTTTAAGTTTGGTGTGGAGGAAGTTTTCAAGGGTCAAGAGAGGAGGATGATATAATATGATCAAGAAGAGTGAAAAGTCTAAGCTTGGGGATGCCCCGTGGTTCATCCCTGCATATTTCAAGAAGACTCAAGCATCTAAGCTTGGGGATGCCCAAGGCATCCCCTTCTTCATCGACAACTTATCAGTCACTTCTAGTGAAACTATATTTTTATTCCGTCACATCTTATGTGCTTTACTTGGAGCGTCTGTTTGTTTTTATTTTTGTTTTTGTTTGAATAAATTCGGATCCCAACAATCCTTTTATTGGAGAAAGACACGCTCCGCTTTTTTCATATCGAACACTGGTGTTCTTAGCTTTACTTTAATGTTCATGGCGAAGGCTGAAAACCGCTTCGTTGATTGCTATTTGGTTGGAAATAGAAAATGCTTCATGTGGTAAATGGTATATGGTCTTGAATAATTTGATACTTGGCAATTGTTTTAAGCTCTCAAGTAGATCATGTTTAAGCTTTTGCATCATGTAGTTTAAACCTATTAGTGGAGAACTACCGTAGAGCTTGTTGAAATTTGGAGTGCATGATTGATCTCTCTAAGGTCTAGATATTTTCTGGTAAAAGTGTTTGAGCAACAAGGAGACAGTGTAGAGTCTTATAATGCTTGCAATATGTTCTTATGTAAGTTTTGCTGTACCGGTTCATACTTGTGTTTGCTTCAAACAACCTTTTTAGCCAAAGCCTTGTACTGAGAGGGAATGCTTCTTGTGCATCCAAAACCTTGAGCCAAAACTCATGCCATTTGTATCCACCATAACTACCTACTATGTGGTATTTTTTTGCCATTCCAAAGTAAATTGCTTGCGTGCTACCTTTAAAAATTTCATTCTTTGTCTTCACAATACATAGCTCATGGGAAAATAGCTTAAAACTATTGTGGTGATGAATATGTTGCTATGTATCTTAGTTCTTATAAGTTGCTTGTTGAGCGGTAACCATGTTTCTGGGGACGCCATCAACTGTTACACCTTTGTTGAATATCATGTGAGTTGCTATGCATGTTCGTCTTGTCTGAAGTAAGGGTGATTTATCATGATTAAATGGTTTGAGTATGCATATTGTTTGAGAAGAACATTGGGCCGCCAACCAAAGCCATGTATCATGGTGGAAGTTTCAGCTTGGACATTAATCCTCAATCTCTTATGAGATTATTATCTGTTGTTGAATGCTTGAAGCATTAAAAGAGGAGTCCATTATCTGTTTTCTATGTTGTCCCGGTATGGATGTCCTCAAGTTGAGATATATCAAAATCGAGAAATCAAATGCGATTTATCTCCTTGGACCTTTGTACAGGTGGCATAGAGGTACCCCTTTATGACACTTGGTTGAAACATATGTAATGCAATGATAATCCATGGAAATCCGAGCTAATTAGGACAAGGTGCGGCACTATTGGTATTCGATGCATGAGGCTTGCAACTTATAGGAAGTTTTATGCATAACACATATGAATTATTACTACCGTTGACAAAATTGTTTCCATGTTTTCAAAATAAAAAGCTCTAGCACATGAGTAATCCCCGCTTCCCTCTGCGAAGGGCCTTTCTTTTACTTTATGTTGAGTCATTTACCTACTTCTTTCTATCTTAGAAGCAAACACTTGTGTCAACTGTGTGCATTGATTCTTACATACTTGCTTATTTGCATTCATCTTATTACTTTATGTTGACAATTATCCATGAGATATACATGTTACAAGTTGAAAGCAATTGCTGAAACATAATCATCCTTTGTGTTGCTTCAAAACCTTCTATTAAGAATCTATTGCTTTATGAGTTAGCTCTTATGCAAGTCTTTTTATGCTTGTCTTGAAAGTACTATTCATGAAAAGTTTTTGCTATATGATTCAGTTGTTTATTCATTATCTTTTTGTTAGCAAACCATTGTTTCGAATCACTTCATTCATCTCATATGCTTTACAATAGTATTGATCAAGATTATGATAGTAGCATGTCACTTCAGAAATTATCCTTGTTATCGTTAACCTACTCGAGGGCGAGTAGGAACTAAGCTTGGGGATGCTTGATACGTCTCAAACGTATCTATAATTTCTTATGTTCCATGCTAGTTTTATGACAATACTCACATGTTTTATATGCACTTTACATCATTTTGATGCATTTTCCGGCACTAACCTATTAACAAGATGCCGAAGCGCCAGTTCCTATTTTCTGTTGTTTTTGGTTTCAGAAATCCTACACAGGAAATATTCTCGGAATTGGACGAAACAAAAACCCACGGTCTTATTTTGCACGGAGCCTTCTAGAAGTCCGAAGAGGAGACGAAGAGGGGCGACGAGGCGGCCACACCCTAGGGGGCGCGGCCCCACCCCTAGCCACGCCTCCCTATGGGTGGGGCTCCCTGCGCCCCCCGACCGCCCCTTCACCTATATATTCTCTCCGTCGCGAAACCCCTATTACCGAGAGCCACGATACGGAAAAGTTCCAGAGACTCCGCCGCCGTCAATCCCATCTCGGGGGATTCAGGAGATCCGGCACCCTGCCGGAGAGGGGAATCATCACCGGAGGGCTCTACATCACCATGCCCGCCTCCGGACTGATGCGTGAGTAGTTCATCCTTGGACTACGGGTCCATAGCAATAGCTAGATGGTTGTCTTCTCCTCTTGTGCTATCATGTTTAGATGTTGTGAGCTGCCTATCATGATCAGGATCATCTATTTGTAATGCTACATGTTGTGTTTGTTGGGATCCGATGAATATTGAATACTATGTCAAGTTGATTAATTGATCTATCATATATGTGTTGTTTATGTTCTTGCATGCTCTCCGTTGCTAGTAGAGGCTCTGGCCAAGTTGATACTTGTGACTCCAAGAGGGAGTATTTATGCTCGATAGTGGGTTCATGCCTCCATTGAATCTGGGACAGTGTGAAAGTTCTAAGGTTGTGGATGTGCTATTGCCACTAGGGATAAAACATTGATGCTTTGTCTAAGGATATTTGTGTTGATTACATTACGCACCATATTTAATGCAATTGTCTGTTGTTTGCAACTTAATACTGGAAGGGGTGCGGATGCTAACCCGAAGGTGGACTTTTTAGGCATAGATGCATGCCGGATGGCGGTCTATGTTCTTTGTCGTAATGCCCTAATTAAATCTCATAGTAGTCATCATGATATGTATGTGCATCTCTATTTGTCAATTGCCCAATCGTAATTTGTTCACCCAACATGCTATTTATCTTATTGGAGAGACACCACTAGTGAACTGTGGGACCCCGGTCCATTCTTTTACATCTGAAATACATCTAATGCAATCTGCTCTGTTGTTCTTCGCAAACAAACATCATTCTCCACACCATACGTTTAATCCTTTGTTTTCAGCAAGCGGTGAGATTGACAACCTCACCGTTAAGTTGGGGCAAAGTATTTTGATTGTGTTGTGTTCCACGTTGGCGCCGAATCCCCGGTGTTGCGCCGCACTACACTCCTCCACCAACAACCTTCACGTGGCCTTCATCTCCTACTGGTTCGATAACCTTGGTTTCTTTCTGAGGGAAAACTTACTGCTGTGCGCATCACACCTTCCTCTTGGGGTTCCCAACGGACGTGTGCATCACGCGCCATCAGCCCCCAACTCTCTTTTGCTCATCGACCATCTGATTCGCTTGATTCTTTCGCTCACGGACTTCGTTTGACATAAAAACCTATATAAAGGATTTTTGGAGGCTTCCTCGAAGAGCGCGGCAATAATAGAAACACCGAAACAAAGCTAGAACCAGCAAAGATTTGAGAGGGAAACTCCGCTGGAGCCGCCACCGGAGAAATCTCCACCTTCTCCAACATCTGCACTGTCATCATCATGATGAAGAGGGAGTAGTCCACCTCTGGACTATGGGTTTGTAGCAGTAGCTTGATCTATGTCTCTCTTGTTCTTCATAGATGTAGTAACATATGAGCTGCCAAACATGATTATGGTCATATATGTAATTTCTCTGTGGTGGACCTTTATTCTATGATATTGATATATGAGATTGGAACCTATTATGTGTAAGATGTATTGATGGATGCATATCATGTACCCCATTCTTAAATGCTTATTCTGATCCAACTTGTATGCAAGAACATGAGTGGGGAGAAGTATGTATTACATGGAGTAGCATGGTGGTAGTGATTGAATAGTGACAACAAATTCATGATCTACTATGATATTTACCTTCCTTCTCCTGCCTCACTAGGAATAAAGTGAATACATGTGCTATATTTATTACTTGACATCGTGGTAATCTTGTTTGTTCAAGGTAGCATATGTGATATTCAAACATTATGTGATGGTGCTTGATGTAGTGTAGATCAATCACCGTTGGGGAACCCCAAGAGGAAGGTGTGATGATCACAGCGGAAAGTTTTCCCTCAGTAAGAAACCAAGGTTTAATCGACCAGTAGGAGAAATGCGTGACTGCTGAAGGTGTTGCTAGTTGACTTGTGGCAGGGCGCACTACTGGCGTCAGCAACAACGTGGAACCTGCACACAACATAACCACAATGCTTTGCCCCAACTAACAGTGAGGTTGTCAATCTCACCGGTTTTGCTGAACACAAAGTATTAAACGTATCAAGTGGAAAGAGAACAATGCTTGCAGAAAATAAACAGAACAGGATTGCAGTAGCTGAATTTATCAGTGTAAAAGAAAGAACCGGGTCCACAGTTCACTAGAGGTGTCTCTCCATAAAGATAAATAATATGTTGGGTGAACAAATTATAGCTGGGCAATTGACAAAATAAAGACCATACACGACAAGATGATTACTATGAGACGCATTACAACATAATACATATACCGTAATCCAACTGCGTCTATGACTAATAATCCACCTTCCGGTTATCATCCAAAACCCTTCCAGTATTAAGTTGCAAGCAACAGATTATCGCATTAAGAAATGTGTGTAAAGTAAACAATAGAATTACCCTTCGATAAAATATTGTTGTTTTCTCCCTAGTAGCAACATCACATCTACAATCTTAGAAGTTATTGTCACTCTTACAGAAAACTAGAGGCATGAACCTACTATCGAGCATACATACTCCCTCTTGGAGTCACAAGCATTTACTTGGCCAGAGCAACTACTAGCAACGGAGAGCATGCAAGATCACAAATAACATATGAAAAGTATATATAATCGATCTCAACATAGTATTCAATATTCATCGGATCACAGCATACACAACATGTAGCATTACATAAGGATGATCTTGATCCTATTAGGTAGCTCACAAGATCTCAACATGAGGCACAGATTAGAGAATACAACCATCTAGCTACTGCTATGGACCCGTAGTCCAGGGATGAACTACTCACGCATCACTTCGGAGGCGGGCATGGTGATGTAGATGCCTCCCATTTCCTCCCGGCAGGTGCCGGGAAGAGCTTCGAACCCTCCCGAGCCAGGGTCTGTAATGGCAGCCGCAACAGAACTTTTCATGGATGGAGGCTCGGGTGTTTAGGTTTTTCCCGAGATCGCGAATAAATAGGTGGAAGGGCGAGGTCGGTGGAGGCCAGGGTGGCCCACACCACCCCTTGGTGCGGGCCTAGGCCAGGCCGCGCCAACGCATGGTTTGGCCGCCCTGCGCCTCCTCTTCGTCTCCCCTATGGACTCTATCTTCATTACGGTAAAATATTGACTTCGGCTTTTGTTTCGTCCAATTCTGAGAATATTTCCTATACAATTTTTCTAAAATACAAAACAGTAGAAATAAAACTGGCAATGGCAATCAATAATAGCCTAAAAATATGTAAAAGTGCAACAAAGTGTGAGAAACGTATATAAATTGTAAAACAAGCAAGCATCAAAAATTATAGATACGTTTGCAAAGTATCATTATGTCATATTACCTTTGAGGAGCTAAAGGCAAACTATTTATTATCTAAAGCCCTATAACTCACTTATATTGTCTTCTATGCAAAGCTAGGGACTATAATGTGTGTGAAGTGATTTGTGCTATAAAACTGTAAGTGCTGCAAATGAAATGCAAGGAGTAAAACTAGTGCAAGAAAAGTAAATTTAGGTGAAGTGGAGTAAGGTGAAGTAACTCAAGGGAGTAAGTGTTCAGGCAAATTTCCATTTCATTTGTGTGGTTGTCACAATTAGTGAAGCTTAATATAGTCATTTTTAGTGTTTCTTTTAAGAAGGATCCACGAATAGGTGGAGCCACATACATGAGCAAATACACCTATAGTGATTGATCCCAAGGTCAATTAAGATCAAATATGGGAATTATTAAGACATAAAGTTCAACCACTGCTGTAAGTTTAAAGGTGCCCATAGTTATACCCCCGTTGATTAACCATGAATTAATATAACATGTATCACTAAGACTTGGGATTCGATTTGTGTCAAACTCCGTCTACACTCACCCTATCAACATGCAACAGTGACAACCTTGTGCACCCCCAACATATGTGTGCACTCATATGTTATTACAACAAGATCATCATAGAAGATAACACATACTTGTATGCAACCAACAACAAACTATATCACAATTACCATGAACAAATCAGTACTCAAACATCAACACAGAGATATAATAGATCATGAGAAAACAATATATTACCTCATACATCATGTTTGCCAAGAGATAACAGTGAGGGCGATGGAGATTTTCTGTATATGGCGATGGAGATGAGCCTTCCCATCGGGGAGAGGCGGCGCCGGTGTGGAGGAGGCGACGGCGCAGGGCGGCGGCTGCCCTAGAGGAGCGGAGTCCCCTTGCCCCTTCTTCTTCCTTGGCCATGATGCTGATCTTGAGGAGCTTATCCCCTTGCTTGGCGGCAGCTGCCAAGGAGGGGATTTTCATCACAATGAATGGGTGCCTCCAAAAGTAGGGTTTCCTCTCAATATATAGAGGTGGAGTGCAGTCTTGGCCATAGGATGGATGCCCCTTTGATTAGAGGACTCTTGCGCACATCTAGAGCCTCCTAGGACTCCACTATGTCCTTTATGAGCCCATGAAGGCATGACTTGAACAAATCCCTTAAATATGGAAAGAGTTTGAGTCAATCACATCACAAATTTTTGGGTTTCGAAACTGTCTCTGTACCCTTATGTAAAATAGATCCACATATTGCATAAAACTCCCTTTGAGGCGTTCTTTACATCAAACGAAATGTATGGAAATTAGCCACAACTTCTATTTCTAGGATTTTTTCCATTTCAGTTCATCTGCGGGTCCTTTCTGGGGGATCTTTAAAAAGTGTCATGTAGGGACATATTTCAAAAAAATTGCAGATTTTGCCATAATGAGCGGTTTCCTTCCATATTTGCCCATTGCCTACACAACAAACTTCAAAACAAGAACTTGTGCACTTTTGCAACTATTAATAGGTTAGTCTCAATAAATATAATAAAGTTGCATAACAATAGTGATTTTGACACAATAAACTATAAAGTTCATGTATGCATTTTACATGCATCAAAGTTCCACCAATATTATGCCATTGATAACTTCTTAGTGTCCACTACAACTTAAAAAAGAGAGTAGACAAGTGAACTCATGAACACCGGCCAATTTAAATCATTAGAAACACCTTTTCAACACTTCTACCTTGCTTTATATTTTATGCTGTTATTTAATCCGAAAATTTTAAAAATACTATCTCTACATACACACACACACAATCTAAATACCACTAGCCTCTATTTGCTTTCATCTAGTTTACTTAAGTTGTTTACTTTACTTACTTTTATCCTTATATTTCCTATTACTAATACGAAACCTTGTGAACGAGACTGGTGGGTGACAGCATGGCGGCCTTCGGATACCCAATAAAGACGGCGTGCTGGCGGACTCCTTCTCCACTGGAGGGGCGATGACCCACAGGTATAGGGGATCACAATAGTTTTCGAGGGAAGTAAAACCCAAATTTATTGATTCGACACAAGGGGAGCCAAAAATATTTATAAGCTTTAACAAATGAGTAGTCAATTCACCTGCACCAGAAAATAGACTTTCTTGCAATAGTATATCAGTAGTAACAGTTTTATAGCTGTGGTAGTAGTGAAGTAACAGCAGTAGCGAAATAAAAACAACAGTATTGATGATTGCAGAAATGAGAATTAAAATACTGTAGGCACAAGGATGGATGAACGGGCGCTGCATGAATGAGAGAGTCCATATAATAGCAAGACATAGGCCTTGCATATAATAATGATATAAGCATCCTAGCTAGTATAAGATAACCATAGGCGTGTGTTCCTATTTAGTCGTGCGTGCTCGCAATGAAAAACTTGGCGACATCTTTTGTCCTACCAAACATGGGGCCTCTAGGGAAACTCTGGTAATTAAGGTACTCCTTTTAATAGAGTACCAGACCAAAGCATTAACACTCCGTGAACACACGTGATCCTCACATCATAGCCATCCTCTCCCAATTTCTGTCACTTTGGGGCCTCGGGTTCCGTACAACAATATGTGTATACAACTTGCAGATATGATCACAAACAATAATTATCATCATGAATCAATAAGATGTTCAGATCTGAGATCATGGCACTCGGGCCCAAAGTGACAAGCAGCTATGAATAGCAAGTTGCAACAATGTCAAAAATACTAACAACAGATACTAGGCACTATGCCTATAACAATCTTATAGCTATTACATGACCAATCTCATCCAATCCCTACCATCCCCTATAGCCTACCGCGGGGAATTACTCACACATGGATGGGGGAATCATGGATGGTTGATGGAGAGGCCTCGGTGATGGTGATGATCTCCTCCAAATCCTCGTCCCGGCAGGGTGCCAGAACGGAGTTTCTGGTCCCTGGATTGGGGTTTCTGGTGGCGGCGGAGCAGTGATGCGCGTGATGTACACGTCCGTTGGGAACCCCAAGAGGAAGGTGTGATGCGCACAGCAGCAAGTTTTCCCTCAGAAAGAAACCAAGGTTATCGAACCAGTAGGAGCCAAGAAGCACGTGAAGGTTGTTGGTGGAGGAGTGCGGCGCAACACTAGTAAAACCGGCGCCAACGTGGAACCCGCACAACACAATCAAGATACTTTGCCCCAACGTAATGCTGAGGTTGTCAATCTCACCGGCTTGCTGAAAACAAAGGATTAAGCGTATCGAGTGGAAAATGGTGTTTGTTTGCAAAGAACAACAAGAACAATGATTGCAGTAAATTGTATTCAGATGTAAAAGAATGGACCGGGTCCACGTCACTAGTGGTGTCTCTCCAATAAGATAACTAGCATGGTGAACACATTACATGTGGGCAATTGACAAATAAAGATTCAATACATATCAATGATGATTACTATGAGATTTAATCAGGGCATTACGACAAAGTACATAGACCGCTATCCAAAGATGCATCTATGCCTAAATAATCCACCTTCGGGTTAGCATCCGCACCCCCTCCAGTATTAAGTTGTAAACAATAGATAATTGCATTAAGTATGGTGCATAATGTAATCAACACAAATATCCTTAGACAAAGCATCGATGTTTTATCCCTAGTAGCAACAACACATCCACAACCTTAGAACTTTCACTGTCCCAGATTAAATGGAGGCATGAACCCACTATCGAGCATAAATACTCCCTCTTGGAGTTACAAGTATCAACTTGGCCAGAGCCTCTACTAGCAATGGAGAGCATACAAGAACATAAACAACACATATATGATAGATTGATAATCAACTTGACATAGTATTCTAGATTCATCGGATCCCACCAAACACAACATGTAGCATTACAAATAGATGATCTTGATCATGTTAGGCAGCTCACAAGATCTAAACAATGATAGCACAAGCGGAGAAGACAACCATCTACCTACTGCTATGGACCCATAGTCCAAGGATGAACTACTCACGCATCAATCCGGAGGCGGGCATGATGATGTAGAGCCCTCCGGTGATGATCCCCTCTCCCAGGTGCCGGAGGCGATCTCCTGAATCCCCGAGATGGGATTGGCGGCGGCGTCTCGGAAGGTTTTCCGTATCGTGGCTCTCGGTATAGGGTTTCGCGACGAAGGAAGTAGGCGGCGGCGGAGTCGGAGGGTCACGGGGCCCCACACGCTAGGGCCGCGCGGCCCCCTCGGCCGCGCCGCCCTAGTGTGGCGGCGCCCGTGGCCCCACTTCCTTTCCCCTCGGTCTGGAAGCTTCGTGGAAAAATAGGACCCCGGGCGTTGATTTCGTCCAATTCCGAGAATATTTCCTTTGTAGGATTTGAAACCAAAACAGCAGAAAACAGCAACTGGCGCTTCGGCATCTTGTTAATAGGTTAGTGCCGGAAAATGTATAATAATGATGTAAAGTATGTATAAAACATTCAAGTATTGTCATAAAAGTAGCATGGAACATAAGAAATTATAGATACGTTTGAGACGTATCAAGTAGCAGAACTCTTTCTGGAAAAACATCGAACCCCAATGCATTCGCAGGTCAGGGGCTTTATATAGTGTGAAGGAGAGGTCGAGAGGGTGGCCGAGGCGGCCAAACCACCCCTAGGCGCGCACCTGGCCCGCTCCTAGGGTAGGTGTGGGCCCCTCATGGCCCCCTTCCGTCTTGTCTTCTGGCTCCGTGAGTCTTCAGGTGAAATATTGATTTTGCGATATTTTTCGAGAATTTTCCTGAAAGTTGGATTTCTGCACAAAAATGAGACACCAGAGCAATTCTGCTGAAAACAACGTTAGTCCGTGTTAGTTGCATTCAAAACACACAAGATAGAGGGCAAACAACAACAAAAGTGTTCGGGAAAGTAGATACGTTTTGGACGTATCAACTCCCCAAGCTTAGCTTATTGCTTGTCCTCAAGCAATTCAGTGACAACTGAGTGCGATAAAATAAACTTTCACGAACCTATTTGCTTCATATGACGTATATATTCTCACTACATGATCAAATACTTAGGCAATTCATACTAAGAAGCATACAACTAAGGCTACTCAATTGTTATGCAAGCTATGAAAAGATATGAGCACAATAATAAGCAACATGAAACATAAGTATCTGCAGGATTGCAATATTCATAATATGATATGATAAAGTGGTATCTCGCTTGCCCTATTTGTGGAGCAAAACATAAATGCCGCTAGAGCTTTTCATTTCAAATGCAATAGGAGTGCTGAAAATATATATTTTGAGAGGTGTGCATGTCTATGTCAACCACTAGCATTAAATGATTTATCATCCCTTCATATAGTGACCTCAAGAGCGGCTCCCATGTAGTTGTTCAATGCACACCATTATTTAGGATCTCTCTAGTACATAATGTGCGGAGGAGTGTTTGTTTATTTTATATTTTGTTTGGGATGGGCACCCAGCGTCTTGCTCTTTTTGCAATATTATAGACCAACACATTATGCATGCTAGTCACGGTATGAAGTCATGAAAGGACAATAAAGCACTTAATACTTCCTCATGAGCTAAAACAAAACACAAAACATGTGGTAATTTTGAAGGTTTTAAAGGTAGCACACAAGAAATTCATTTTGGAGTGGGAGCGAAATACCACATATAGGTATGTATGGTGGACACAATTGGCACTTTGATTTTCAGTGGTTGGAAGCGACAATCAAGAAAGTAGTAGCTGTCATAATCATGCTTGCGACAGATAAAAATAATGGAAGCATAAAAGTAATACAAGAACTCCGAGGCAAGATAAATCATCGAGGCTTAAATGACTTTTATTTAGTCTTATGCATGCTTGAGCATGTGCCAAGTCGATTCAAATGAAGCATTCAGAGGAGGATACCACAATGTCATACCGTTATATGAATAAAGAAATGCAAGCAAACATCTATATGACATGTTACCTACTATTAGTAAATTGGAACTAATCATGAGAGAGCATAAACTACTGAGCATCATTAAGTAGCATACACCTTACACAAACAGACTAAGCATGTCCACATAAATGAGTATATGTACAAAAATGAAAACAAATAGAGTTCATACCAGCCTCTCACCATAACTCGAATTGTTGTGATCGTCATTATTGCTCTTCACTTATGTGACTTGAATGATATGAAATGATAACCATGCTCCAATGAAGTCAAGGAACACCGTTGAACCCTGCAACAACTTTACAAAACCAAAGAAGAACAACAAATATTTTTGAGTTTTTGATTTTTTAAATCACACACAAAGCAAAATCTTTTTGGATTTTCGAATAGCAAACCATAAAGGGAAAATGAAGCGAGCTAAAGAAGAAAATGAAGAGAAACAACAGAAATGTTTTTGCAAATTAAAAACAAGAACAACAAAACGAAAGAAAACTAACATAAACACGCAAATGCAACAAGTCGCGGAAATCTGCCAACCCAGAACAACAGGCAAAGACCGATTTTTTCGAAAATGTTCTATAGCTCAGCTTGAAAAGTGCTCAACTATCGAAAGTTAGATAACAACCTGGGGCATATGCTTAAAAATTGGGAGCTCAAAATTCCATTCTGGCTATTTATACAAATTTTTATGGTGACAGCACATAATCTGTTTTTAGACAACAACTTCCCAAATTCTTACCTCCTTCCTATTAGAGGTCATCCTTGGTATAAAAACAAAATAAATAAGCTAAGGAGAGGTTATTATAGTAGTAAAAAATTCCAAGATTCAATAAAAGATAAATTAAAGAAATAAACTAACAAGAACAAAAAGAAAGCGAAACACGGATATACAAAGTTCTGACGAAATATGATATGTAGATGAGCGAGATGTCGGTATACCTCCCCCAAGTTTAGGCTTTTGGCCTAAGTGGAGATCAACCCCAGGGTTACCAAGCATCAAAAGAAATGTTACCCCTGTAATACGACGAAGAAGCACCTTCTTCATGGTATGAACTCGAGGGCGGCCCGGTGTAGTGCATGGTGTAGTCATCAGTGGCCGCCTCCTCGTCCTGGTGCTGCCCATGGAATCCAAGAAGTCGCAGCTGATCGTCCAACTCCTCCTTTGAGTGCGACCACGGAAACCTGTGAACACTAAACAAACCATATTGTGGCAAGGTAACCTCCCGGAGAGCAAATGCTTCAAATTTCAGCAGAAAATATAGGCTGAGCAAGGAGATCAAAAATTCGAGAGGAAGAACAGCAAGAACACGGGTTTGAGCAATGGGGATGTGTTTTTTCGGGGAGAGAGTGAAAATGGCAGAGGAGGGAGCAAGTGGAGGGCCAGGGGCCCCACACCAGGCCTTGGCGCGGCCTGGGTGGCAGCCGCTCCACCACATGGTGTGGCCGGCTGGTGGGTCCCCCTGGGCTGCCCAGGTGCCTCCCTGCCCCATTTCATGCGTAAAAAATTTAGAGATATTTTCTGGAATTTTTCGAGAAACTTTATTTTTGGACAATTTTCAGAATTTGAATAATGATTCTATCGCAGGAAAACAATTATGGAATGATGAAGAACCAAATCAAAACCAAATCTACAACAACTCTAAGACATTCTAATGTAAAATAAATCAATGGTACATAGGTGAAAACATAGTTTCATTAATTCAAAATTACTTTGTTAACAAGGTTGATCAAATCTTGTTATCAAAACAATTTTATATGAATCAAAACTCTGCATTTCACAATATGATTATGTTACCTCAATCTTGATGGCTTGGGCAAAGGCAAATGAAATTTCCCAATTTTGATGGTATCAACATTAATAATTGAGTTTAGACCATAGTCCCCATCAATCTTCTTTGGAACATAAACCGTGTGCTCTTTGTCCTCGACATTGAAAGATACTTTTACTTGGTTGCAATTAATAACAACCCCTGCAGTATTAAGAAAAGGTCTCCCAAGAATAATAGACATATTATCATTTTTAGGCATTTCCAACTTGAACAGTTAATATCATACAACGATGAGCAACTTGAACAGGAACATCCTCACATATACCAACAAGAATAGTAGTAGACTTATCAGCCATTTGCAAGGATATATCAGTTGGTATTAATTTTTCTAGATCAAATCTTCTATAGAGAGAAAAAGGCATAACACTAACTTCTGATCCCAAATCACATAAAGCAGTTCTAACATAATTATTTTTGATGGAGCTTGGAATAGTGGGTATACCTGGATCACCAAGCTTCTTTGGAACCTTACCATTAAAAGAGTAATTAGCGAGCATAGTGGAAATTTCTTCATTTGGAATCTTCCTTTTATTAGAGACATATCTTTCATATACTTTGAATAAGGAGGCAATTTAATAGCATCAGTCAAAGGAATTTGCAAAAACAAAGGATTCATCCATTCACATAACTTGTTATCGTGCTCTTCTTCCTTCGATTTATCTTTCTTATCAGGAAAATGCATTGGTTTTTGCACCCAAGGTTCTCTGTCACTGTCATGTTTAGTAGCAATGAAATCTTCCTTAGTGTATTTTGTATTCTTAGTGTGCCTTTCAAGTTCTTCTTCAATTACCACTTTCAGTTTCAGCATCAGAAATAGATATACTATTAGGATCCTTAGCAGGTTCAGAAGATTCTACAACAGTTTTATGTTTCTTCTTCTTTTTCTTAGACTTAGTCCTAGTATCATAAACTCATTGAGAATCTTGTTCAATTCTCATTGGATGTCATTCAGGATATAAGGGATCCTGAGTAGAAACACTACTTCTAGTTCTTATTTCATAAGCATGTTTTTCTCTAGAAGCATTAACTAGCAAATCTTTTTGCCCTTTGGTGAGCTGATCAATTTGAGTTTGAACCATATGGAAATGTTTAACGAGCATTTTAACATAATTAGAGGTTCTTTCCACAATATGAAGCAAATTATTTATAGCTCTAGAATTTTCCATTAGGTGATATTCCACTCTCTTATTAAAATTATCTTGATTGACAATATAATTATCAAATTCATCTAAGCACTGATCAGGAGGTTTGGAGTATGGAATATCTCTACTATTAAAGCGTTGGAGAGAGTGTACCTTAATAGTGGAAGAGCGAGGGATTGGCTTACATACTTCTTCTATAGGTGGTAAATTCTTCACATCTTCAGATTTAATACCCTTCTCCTTAAGAGATTTCTTGGCTTCCCTCATCACTTCATCATTTAATTTATCATTCCCCTTTTCTTCGGCGTTGGTATTGGCTCTGGTGTAGTCCAATGATCATAATTTTTGCTTATTTTAGCCAATAATTCCTCAGCTTCAGCAGGAGTTCTTTTCCTGAAAACACAACCAACACAACTATCCATGTATGTCCTAGATTCAACGGTTAGTCCATTATAGAATATATCAAGGAGTTCATTTTTAGCTAATGGATGTTTAGGTAGAGCTCTAATTAAAAAACAAAATCTTGCCCAAGATTCAGACAATTTCTCTCCTTCTATCTGCACAAAGTCAAAGATTTTCTGCAAAGCAGCATGTTGAGCACTAGCAGGGAAATATTTCTGAAAGAAAGCACTAACCAAGCCAATAGGACTATCAATAGATCCACGAGAAAAATTATGATACCAAATTTTAGCTGCTCCTTTCAGAGAGAAAGGGAAAATTTTAGTGACAAAGTACGTGTGTATCTTCATATGATCGGAGAATAAATTACTCAGAGTAGAGAGTTCATTCATATGTTTCATAGCACTTTCATTTTTAGTACCACAGAAAGGTTATTTCTCAACAATAGATATGTAAGATAAATCCAAAGAGAATTCATAATCCTTATCTCTAATATTTATGGGAGATGTGGCAAATTTAGAATCAGGAGACAATTTATATCTAACAGCTCGTCTTGCAAGAAGACTTTTCATAGCACTTGCATCTCTAGTAGCATGCCATTCATCAATAAAGTCATCATCAAGTTCAAGATAAGTTTCATCAAGATCATCGCTAGGAACCCCCTAGCTTGAGGTGAACTAACATGTGTAATAGTATTTTCATCATTTTCAATTTGCTTAGCTCTAGCAATTCTAGTATATAGGAAAGGACCTAGCGAACCACTCTTATCAAGCACAGTAGAAGCATCATCAAAATCATCAAGAGCATTATCAGATTCAGCAGAAGTAGCAGTAGCATGTGGTGGAGTAAGAAGCTTACTCATAACAGATGGCGAATCAAGAGCAACATATGTGTTCAGAGTTGTACCTCTTCTTGTAGTAGATGGCAATATAGGGAACTTTGATTAAGGAGCTTTCCCCATAATGAATAAATTGCAGCAAACAATATCACCTTCAAGTGGGCTTGTAAATAAAGCTATTCTCCCCGGCAACGGCGCCAGAAAATAGTCTTGATGATCCACAAGTATAGGGGATCGCAACAGTCTTCGAGGGAAGTAAACCCAAATTTATTAGTTTGACACAAGGGGAGCCAAAGAATATTTATAAGCTTTAACAAATGAGTTGTCAATTCACCTGCACCTGAAAACAGACTTGATCGCAACAGTTTATCAGTAGTAACAGTTTTATAGCAGTGGTAGTAGTGAAGTAACTGCAGTACCGAAATAAAACAGCAGTAGCGATGATTGCAACAGATAGCAGGATTAAAATACTGTAGGCACAGGGATGGATGAACGGGCGCTGCATGAATGAGAGAGTACATATAATAGCAATACATAGGCATTGCAAGTATTAATGATATAAGCATCCTAGTATAATATAACCATAGGCGTGTGTTCCTATTTAGTCGTGCGTGCTCGCAATGAGAAACTTGCACGACATCTTTTGTCCTCCCAGCCCGTTGCAGCGGGGCCTCTTGGGAAACTACTAGTAATTAAGGTACTCCTTTTAATAGAGTACATGAGCAAAAAATTAACACTTCGTGAACACACGTGGTCCTCATATCATAGCCGCCCCCTCGGGTTATTCCAATTTCTTTCACTTTGGGGCCTCGAGTTCCGGACAACAATATGTGTATACAATTTGCAGATATGATCACAAACAATAATTATCATCATGAATCAATAACATGTTCAGATCTGAGATCATGACACTCGGGTCCAAAGTGACAAGCATTAAGCATAACACGTTGCAACAATGTCAAAAATACTAACAACGAATACTAGGCATTATGCTCATAACAATCTTATAGCTATTACATGACCAATCGCATCTAATCCCTACCATCCCCTACAGCCTACAGCGGAAAATTACTCACACATGAATGGGGGAATCATGGATGGTTGATGAAGAGGCGTCGATGATGGCGATGGCGATGATTTCCTCAAATTTCCCGTCCCGACAGGGTGCCAGAACGGAGCGAGCCCACTTGTATGCATTGCCTGATGCAAAGGCCTGGGTGCATATCCCCATTTTGAGGAAAAAAAAACTAGCACATGATAAGCCTCTGCGATTAATATATGACCAACGTCCGACGCATCACATATATATACATCTAATTACGCAGCGGTCATGTGCATGCATATGTACTTACTTAACAATAAGTTCAACGACCAGTGTAAACGTGTTGCTCAGAAGTACCAGCAAGCTATATAAAATCACAGCCCTCGTTCTCGCACCTTTCAACCAAGAAACGGGAGCCAGATCCATGGAGGACGACGCTGCTCTACTTGCAAATATTTCCAGTTCATTTCGCTCGGTAAGGACAGCACCGAGACAGCGCGTACCCAAGCATTCCGGTCCAGCTGAGTGATGGCTCTCAACTTAAACTCCATCTGCAAGTAGACTTTCTCATCTCGGAAGTCCCATACAGAGGGAAAGATAAATTAATCAACTGCGGACGGCATGCATGAGCTAGGCGTGGTGTGTTAAGATAACTAGAAGGACCCTGCGCGCTTTGCTGCGCCCATTTATTGATACATGCATTATAGTTCTTTAGACAGTCTGTGGTTGTTTCCCCACTTATTATTAACTGTTCTCCCATGGATGCCAAGTTCCTTGCCCTTTGTCACTGTTTTCAATGCCAAAATAAAATTGCACAAGCTCAGACAGCAGATCCAGCTAGGTTGAAAGGAAATGCAACACATGAAAAAACTGGCATTGTCGGCCAAGAGAGGCCTAAAGCAAAAAAAAAAAATCTGATCAATTGCCAGAACAAAGATTGATTAAGTTGTAGTTTAAGCAGAAACCAGGTATATGCAAGTATGAAAAGTGGTTGCAATATCATGATCTATATGAAAAGAGTAATAAGGGCAAGTGCACGTCCAAGGACCACTGGACATAAATTCAGTTATATCAATAAAGCGCAAGTAATAAATGTTGACAGCTTATAACCGAATAACATGAAGCTGAAGTTTAAGAGTACCTGACAAAAGTAGCATTCGAAGTTACATCAGATTAACCATCTTAGACACAAGCACAGAATAAAGAAAAACACCAGATTAAGTAGCAGCGCGTACATGATGAATGTTAAGCTCAATACTCCTCCCCAATTTGGTGCATACGATGAGTAGCACAAAATCGGTCCTTTGCATTCTCATCGTGAAAATAACCAATGTGATAAGAATGCCCTTAAGATAAAACACCTTCAAAGCCCTATGGAAATGCCTTGTTATTTTGTCAGTATAAATAAGAAATGTTCCCATGCTATAATATTGATAATAATAAGTAACAGAAACATTGGATGGAAAAAATAAGAGGTAAAGAAGAGTATTCAAAACTCAAAATGAACTCTAGCAGACATACTGCATGCACAATATGAAATTTTGCATATCCTAATAGCATTGTAAGTCTATCACTATAAGATGACTACACTTGTATGTAATTCAAGTTATGGCCGATGAATACACCGTTCATACCGGAGGGATCATAAATCAATGATGCACATGATGATTCATTAGGTTGCGACAGGAACCTATGTTTTGTACTTCACTAACAGAACCAGGAAAAGTATGATGGTATCTATGTTCATTCTGGAATCGGTATCCATAGATCTTGAGGTCAAAAGAGAAAGTTTGCAACATAAATGTAGCCAAAGATGGGTAAAACAGAACACAACTATTAGTTCAACATAGAGTTTATGTGAAGGAATCCACAATAGCGCCAATAGCATCCATGTGCGCTACACATATGTTCCCATAGTTATAAAACAACCATGCATGGTCTATACATTATTCATAGGCAGGCAACTTGGTTGTTGAGCCGGTAACAACCAATGGTAGTAAGTTTAGTTTGTACAAAAATACTAAAATGTAAGGAACAAAAAGTATATACTTCATGTAACAGTAAACCTTGAAATTGATTATAGTATACGGAGTTTTGCTTGTGCAGGTATGAACAAACATATAAAGCTTTTTACATGAAGAGAAACTAAATAAATTAAGGATCGTACATCACCAAATCAAATATTAAAGTCCAAAGAAAGGATGGGAATGGAACCTCTTAGTTACGTTGACCATATGATTTTGCTATAAACTAATATCGGCCAATGCTGTTGGCAGGACCTCTCCATTCCTGAAGCACAAGATATTATTCTAAACCAATGGCTCCAACCAATAGTAAGAGTATTAAGGTGGTAACAAATAAATACAAAGAATATTGGATGGAGCTAGTAAGGGTATGAATTCAGATAGCAGAATTGTGTAGAGATACTGTTTCATTCCCGTAAACATAGCTAACCTGATGGAGATTTGGAGGCGCACAGTGCACACATTTAGAAAAAAAATTAGTTCTTATTAGGTGATGCAAGAAATCCCTCAGATCGACACAGAACTATATTGTGTTACTCTAAGACAAATCCCAACTTTATCCCCAAGGCACAAATTGGATACTCTGATCCTAAACACAAAAATAAATCCTGAGACCATACTTTCTGTGACATATGGATCTTTGAGAACACATCAATCATTGCAGAAGAATGAGCGAAACATAACTAATGGTTTATGAAGAGAACATTTCTAGTGGCAACATAGTGCGAGTGCATAGCCACACATATATGGTATGAATAAGACATACACGATTGTCTGCAAAATCGTTAATATGTTTCCTTCATTCATCAAATGTGATTTGTATGTGTAGATGAAACTATACCAGGAACACAAATGTTCGAGAAATTAATTCAAACACTTCTAAGAAAAGCCTGGAGGTTGTACACCTGATGGCTTTCACAATTAGTACTATTTTACATACTCCCTCCGATCCATATTAAGTGTTGCTGATTTAGTACAAAGAGTTTGTACTAAATCAGCGACAATTAATGTGGATCGGATGGAGTATAACATTAGAAATTGTTCAAAACCATTTTTCGAAATGGGGCATACCCCGGCCTGTGCATGAAAGTGATGCATATGACCTCTTTATTTCAAAACCAATTGTACGCTGCTACTTCTGCAGATGAACTTATTAGCTAGTATATAAGCAGCACCAAAGACATGATTCCACATTTCGAAAATAAAAAAATACTTACCCATTGATTATCCCAGCTATTTTTAATAGGATTGTTTTCAATCCTTGCAACACCATCCTGCTCCGCTGCCTTATCCGTAGTAGTGGATTAGAATGTAGTTCTTCTCACTGTTCCATCCGGAAATATACCGGAAAGTAATAAATAATTACTACCACTGAAAAAACATTTAAATCATAATAGTGATGTGTAGCAGTATTGGCATCCCTTCAGTGGGAAGCCTTGGAGAAGTGTTGGGCGAAAGTACAAAGAGGAAAAGTGAAGAAGCAATTATTAATTGGAAATTTTCACAAATCAAATATGGGGCTGAGAAAAACTCAATAGTACAGGAGCAAGTATCCACCCATGTGAAAAAAACTGAACCCTGATTCTTGCACAAACTACCTGTGCTGACAGGATGAACGTATCGGATATAGCAGGTAGAAGGGAAAAAAATATATCGATGGCTACTTCATGACATTGTATCATTGTTTGCATACACACCCAAAGATGTTCGAAACATATCTGATAGCCATACATCATATACCTTTGGACCTTTGGTAATCAGCATACAAGCTGATGGGAACAGCATATCGATTTCTTCATGGCAATGATCTAGGCAAGCGGTGCAGGTAGAGAACAACCATTGCTGTGAAGGACTAAGAATAGTCGGTGACAATACAGAAGCACCTAGCATGCTACATGATTAGGACCAAATAAAGAGGAATTAGGTGGTAAAGAACATATATCATGGAAATAAACATCTGATATATGCACAACACCTAGAATATTGATGGTCAGTATTTAGCTTCAGTAACACAATCAATACTGGATTTATTAGGTTCAGCCTTTGTCTTTGAGTGCTACGCAATATGCATAACAAGACCAAGATTCTGTAGGGCTTTGTTCTAAGCTAAATTGCTTTTCTTATCGTACACACAAGGGAAAGCTTCTCTGTTTCTCCTCGTCAGCGACTTCGGCACCCAGCCTTTGAGGAAAGCATCACCGGGCCACTGCTCTGCTTCTCGTCGCCGGCGACTTCGGCACCCAGGCTCTGAGGAGGCGCATAGAGGAGGACGAAGAGTCCGTCCTGCAACCAGGAGGGGACCACAGCCAACATGGTTAGCATCATCTCCATCACCGTCGGCCTCAAGCTCGTAGGGGTCATGGGGAGCTGTGCGGAACTAAATCTACTGACTACTGAGAAAAGGGACTGCAGACCAACAGCCGACCACGGCAGTCCAAAAAGAACCGAATCAAAGAACGCCTCCGCCTCCAGACTAAAACCAAAATACACCCAAGTCGTCGGAATCCGCAGCCGCTCGAACCTTAAACCCATGCGGTAATGGTAGCAGCGTGACTGGATGGGACATGGGCGAGAAAGGAGGCCGATAGATCTCATTACCTTCATAGGAGAGGATTCGGCGGCTGATGGCGATAGTACAGCGGAGGGGAAGGCGGCGACTCAATTTATGACGGCGGAACAAAATCAGGCAAGATGCAGTCCCTCGACGAATTTCAGTCTGTGAGACAACAATCTCAATACGGCTGGGGCACTGGCTGCCATCTCAAGCCGCGACCAATGGAGGAACCAACAACAAATGGGCGCGGGCCGCGGAGCCGCAGGCAAGAAACAACGAAAGAAGGATGAACCCGCCGCCAAAGCAACCCAACCAACCCTAGTGCTTGGCCTCGCCGACACGTCGACACATGCGACCGTAGACACGTCGTCGAACGGAGAAAAACGCGCGACCATCCTTCAGGTGGGACCCATGACAACGACAGGCAGATCAACCAGAATCGCTCCCAATACTGGGAGCTTAGAGCTCTTAGAAGATAACATGCGCCAACTCCTCGTCGTTCTTGGCGTGGCATGATAGTTAACCACACAGCCACAAAAGGGTTGAAAAATAAATACAGTCTAGATCAACTATTTTGTCACCGGTGCTTCGCAACCCCTACCCGGCGTCGTCCAGCCCTAGGTGACAAGGGGGGCGACGATGATGGAGGCTTGCGAGCCCTGTGGGAAGCTGACATCAGCGTTGACGCCTACGGGCACCAACACTTTTTTGGTGGCATCGTCATGGCTCTGTCGCGTGCATTTCCGGATAAACCCTAGATCTAGCTTTTGGATCGGGCGGCGCTGCAGCTATGACGTTCCCTCCTTGGGACCGTCACCTAGGGGGTTCATGAAGTCCTCAGTGTGCTAGTTGGTGCCGGTGGTGGTCGCCGCTCAGACATGGTGCTATACTGCTATGTACACCGTTGTTTACACTTTTTGGTCGACGTCTCCTAGCTAGGTTTAGTCCCACTATTCACTCGCCGACTCTTAGATGTTTATGGACGGACGATGCGTTGTTTTGTGCCTTCCTGGAGTTGCTGACTTGCGGTTGGTCTCGTGAAGTTCCATTCTTTCGATTGCGATGTTGCCTAGAAGCTCGGTGTCCCTCCTAGCCGCCTCCTAACCATTCTTGGCTAAAGACGGTACGACGCGAGTTCTTGTCGTTTGGTTGGTGTGGATTTTGCTGTAAAGTGTCTAGCATTCTGTTTGTATCATGTAGCCCTTTAAATGTTGTAAATATGGTACATTTTCGAGGATGTAGTTTAAAAAAATACAGTCTATACGTGCGGATACGACTTGGCAAACGGAGAGAGAAGACCCGATCTGTCCCACGATCCCAACTGCCGAATGATAATGCGCGAGTTTCTTCTGAAGCAAGGCATAATAGATCTAGTGGATGAATATTAATTCGGAGCAGATCAGTGCCACGGATGAATGCTTTTATATACACGAAGACGAAGGGCAAACAGAATTTTCTGCTGGACCATTCACGGCCAATTGGCAGGCTGCAGCCACGTAGGTGAACCCACTAGCTAGCAGTGTATCCTAAATTCCTAATTGATTTTTGTCAAGCAGCCATGTTGGATCGCGTGGTGGCCAGGTCAGGAATTCAGGATCAGAGCTGATGGGAGGAGGATCCACGGAGATATATATGGCTGGATGTGAATTCGACGCAATATTGGAATGTAGATTGTGTTTATTGACGCATGTTTAGCAATATATGTCGTTCTACGGTGCTCCTATATATAATACAGTTATACATATTTTAACAACAATGCTACACTTACAGGCTGTTTCTACGGGATCCAAGTTACGGGCAAACATGGAGGATGATGGTGGGGTTTTAGTTCCTAAAATGATGGAAGGGTAAAAAATAGCACCAACCGAATTGCTCCACCGAAACCCTTTCTGCGGCCGGATGAGCAAATTTGCTCCTCTAAGTGGCGAAAACGGCTCTAACTGAAGCCTCTAACCGAAGCCGCAAAATCGGTTAGAGTAGCAAATATAGGATATTGACTCCTATAATCTTCTTCCACTCTCTCAATATACTCGGCCGCGAACTCGACTCCAAAAATTTCCCCTCCCGCCTCGCCGCCGACCATCCCGCCCAAAATCGTCGCCAGTCGTGGCCGGCGCCGGGATTCTCCCCTCTCCTGACCGGAATGTCACCGGAGCTTGCTTCCGCAGCCCCGCCGGGAGTTTCCTGCCGACGCGCCACCGCCGGAATCGACCCCCGCGACGCCTCTGATGCCACGGAAACGGTTGGTCACCACCGGCGTGGCACGGTCGATGGTATCGGCCGCCTAGACCACCTCCAACTCCAAGTCATTCAAGGCCACGGCGAAGGCGGGGAAGGTGGGTCGGCCGCCCCTTGCGCCGGTGCTGAGCGGCCCACGGGCGCAGAAGCCGACGGAGGTCATGAACCCAAGCACATTGGATGACAAAGCTAGGAAATATTGGGAGATTGCTCATGTGAGGATCTTGGCCCTAGAAAGTGGTGGTATGGTGAAGGCCTCACTTTTGGAGCTAACTTGATCTATTTGATGTATTTTAAATTATATTTATGCACGTTTGTGTTATGGATATGTGCCATGTGGTGTGGAGATTTGAAAATGATGATGAAAAATTTTTGGTCCTCAAGTTTTTTTGGGATCTAATCTGGTGGCCGAAGTTTAGAGGAGAAAAAAAAATGGAAATCCACTTTAGCGATCCGTTCGTAACAAAGTCCCCCGTAAGTCTAGAATTATTGATATTTTAATGTTATTTTGGTGCGTACGCGGAAATGCAAACGAGCAGAGTGCATGCACGATGAGCGTACCAGCTCCAATCCGCAAAAACGAGTGAACGGGTGACGCCACTGCGTCAAGCAGCTGTCCAGGGCATGATCAGGAGATGAGAGGGATGGCTGGAAGTGCCAGCCACGAGAACGTGGCATTATTTCCCTTTTCATTTCATGACGATTGGAGCCTTGGAGGGGCAGTATCGGAGCTCCCACCGACGAAACAATACAATGGCCCCCGTCAGAATCGTCGAGAGAAGACGGCTGGCTACTGTGCCAGTGTACAAATTAGTCAGACTTGTGCATATAAGTTGCTACCAAACTGAAACTATCGTGTAACTTTCTGGTGAACGAAACCATATTTGGGTGCCGCCTCCTGTCATGCTCGGGTGCACTGCCAGGACCCGATGGTTCCCTTCTTTGTGTTATGCTAGTGTTAGCCCCCTGCCTCCTGTTTTGGCATGCTGCCACCGTTTTCTTTTTTTCCTTCTGGCTAAGCTGTTGCCGTAACGTCGTAACGTGTGTAATAACCTGTCTAAACCTCTCCAGGCTTTATTAATTTAAAGTCAGACTTTAAAGCCTTTTATTTAAAAAAAGAAACCATATTTAGCCTGTGGCAATCCATATCCATGGCATGCATGCCAGGTACCAAAACTCAATCCATGATTAAGTGAATTGAATCTAGACCGTATCGGCCATGTCATAGACACAAAAACATTAGGGAAAAAAATGGTGTTTACGTCTCTACACAATGGGCAGACTGTAGATTTGACTTCTCAACTACGGCACCAAACATCTTGGACAAATTTCATATTACTTGCCACTAATATGAATATACGTAGAACTAAAATCTATCTAGATACATCTATATTAGTGGCAACTAATATAAATCGGAGGGAGTACTGAATAATAGCATGCACAATGGTGGTTTTACTACACGTGACGTACCTAGTTACCACAGATAGCAGAAAAAATAGGAAACAGTTTACGAAGAATGAAAGAGAATCTGAAAAATCCGTGGCATAATCAACAAATCAAAAAATTAAATAGAAACTCTTAAAATTTGAGATAAATAAAATATAAAAAGCATGAATTTCAAATTCTAGAATATTTTAGAAAATATATTTGAAAGTTAAAATTGTGGGTATGAAAATATATTCACATCCATGAGGATTTGAACCCGGGTGGTGAGCATGGAAATCGACAGCCTAACTAGTGCTTGAGCCAAAAGCCTGATAGTGGGGGCTAGCCTCAGACTTTAGTTTTCTGGGAGGGGAGGGGGGGGTGAATAGGATTTACAAGATAAAAGTGAAATGTGGTAGACTCAACTAAGTGCAACAAAAACAACTAAAGCAAAAGCAAGATAGAAATAAGTTATATGCAACACATGTGATAGCAAGATATAAATATTTCAAGCACGATAGCTATCACAAGGAAAATAAATTCGGGTACAGAGATAACCGAGACATGTGAAGACGAAGATGTATTCCTGTGTTCCCTCACACAAAGTAAGGTACATCACATTGGAAAGATGCGGGCTACCATGAAGGTCTACTGAACGTCACAAAGGCTCACGTTCTTCTCCAAGATAATTCCATGAATGAAAAAGGCTTTTCCCTTATGGTTAGCTTTTTCTCCACTCTAGAGATGGCAATCTCCACAACCACTTCACAACCTCCATGAAGGAGAAGCCCGGGCCTCTTCACAATCTTCCACGAAGAGGTCGCCGGAGCACCAACCGTCAAGCCAACTAGGAGGAACCCTCCAAGAGTAACAAGGTCATGGGCTCTCACTCGAACTAATCGTAATGGAGAGCTGAACACTTATGCAATGATGTAAAAGCAAGAACAGCTAGGGTGCTCAAATCATTCGCACTCAAATCCCACCAAAGCAACAAATGCTACGAAGAAACTAGAGAGGAAGAACAAAGTAGGAAATAAACAAATGACTGCAAGATCTAGATCCCAAGAGTTCCCCTCACTAGAGGAGGAAAATATTTTAGTAGATTGTAGATCTAGATCTCCTCTTCCAAATCCCTCAAGAAGATGCAAAAATCACATGAGGGAAGGGAGAGGAAGCAAACTTTTGAGCTTCAACAATGGAGTATGAGACAGAGAAAATAAAATTGACCTTACCTCCTCAAGGAGGAAGAAGGGATATTTATATTCTAAGGGGGAAATTGGCCATTTGGGGAATTAATGCGACCCAAACCTGCAGCGCCGGGTCTTTCGATGGACTAAATCAGCACACAAACCGGCAAGCCGGAATCTTCGCCGAAATTATGTCAACACGCAAGGCTGGGCCGGTCCGAGACCGGCGCACTATTTTCAAAACGGCCCGCCAGAACAATTCTGGTTTCGCTGGAATCACTCTTTGATATGCCTTTCATCACATACCGGAGCAATCCGGCAATGCTGAGAATTTCCAATAGGGAAACAGGCACCGCCGGTTTGTGCGCCGATTTTGCTAGAACCTCTCAAACTGCAGTTTTCTCGAAAGAACTAAACTTTGAATAACTCCCCGAACTTCGATTAAGATGAAACAAATTTTGTTGGAAATATTAAGAATCATCACATGATATTTTTACACAATTTTAGAAGTGAAACCTCTCAACATCAAGAAATGGTAAAGACGTCCAAACTCGAAAACGCAGTAGCAGATGCATACAGATTCCGTCTTCCATGAACTTGGGCTTGTTGAAAAGCTAGTAACAGGCTCAAGAACCTAACACAGAGAAACACCAAGAAGCAACAAGAACATAGAGATGAAAAGTATGCAAACAATTGAGCTTCCTAAGATGATGCAATCAAGTTACCCAACTGAAAGCTCCTCTTGATGGTGCGGTTACCTATCCTATAACCCGGTCTCCAAAAAACCACCTGAGACCGGTAAAAGGAAAACCTAGCAAGGTTATACCTTTGCCTTGTGCATCTCGCTTGATCTTGATGACAACGCCTTAACCTCCATTCAAGCCAGAATGCCACACTTAATCATTGTTGCTTGTGAAGACCCAAAATTTCTCCCACATGTGCCATTATGAGATAGCTTAATTAGCCACATCTTCACATGTCCATTATCATCAAATAGACGGCAAGCTTTAAGAATTATCTTCTCGATATGATCATCTTGAACTTGAACTTGCTCTTCTCAACCTTGATGATATCCATACTTGATGCCATTATCCCATGGACTATATGAGATCATATTCTTGGTGCATACCCATGGCAAGATCCCTAACCCACATAGACAACATAAATGCACATATATAGTGGGTTAGATCATGAAGCATAATTGATAATGCTTACTATCCACAAGATCACATGATACAAAGTGGTACAATCTTTATGTTTCATGTGTTAACCAATTTGAATTCAATCTCCACTCTTAGTTTTGGTCAACCTTGTATCTCCTCATGATTTATCATAATATCTCGAGGTACAAAGATAACTCTTCATTTGATTGCATACTCTAAACCTTAGTCATCCGTAGCTCAACTCATGAGACTATCATGACACTGGCTTAGATCCAAATTTTGATTTCTTCTCTTGAAATCAAACACTCAAGATCTTGATCATATAATATTCTTCTCTTCAAATCAATGATCTTGATGTCAATACCCAAAGTATATCTTTATTTTCATGACATACACACTTGAATCCAACATATGGACTACAAGAATTTTCTATGGAATATTCCTACATACAAATTCAATGAAAACATTAGTCTGTAAGAATTGTCATTAATTACCAAAAACATACTTAGGGACAATGTACCCTTACATCTAACCAAACTTGCATTTGCATCAGGTAGGGTTTACTAAATCTCAACACTGGAAATGCCCACGCTCGTTTGAACACCATATTCCTAGTCATGAGAGCTAGACTCACTTCCTAACTCATAAATAAATTGGAAACATTTGCGAAAAGTTACTAAACTTTTGAGACGTTATAACTCCTGCATTAATTCTAACTTTTTTTCATATATCTTCTTTTTAGAGCCTATGATGTTCTTATGATATACTCCATGAATTTCAATTAAAAAATCTAAAAACTAGTTTTTAACATTCTCCTGACTTAAAGACTAAACTATATTTTTATAGATTATTTTGCTTCTTACTTTATGTGTTGAACTATGAATAGTTTGTATGGCTATGATTATTTTTTCTCACATATTACTAAGGCTAAGGCGGGAATTAATTTTTATGGTATTTGAGGTGTGAGCATAAGTATTTAATATATTAGTAGAGGAAACGTTCATATTACCTATGAGGTGAAATGAGTGATTATGTGTATGGTATTAGTAAGGGATAACGACATATTTTCAAATGTGTGTTGATACAAAATGATGTATTGTCTGATGTGAAACAAAGTTTCAAGCCTTTATCATCCTGGTCATATGAACTATTCATGCACGATTAAAACATGTCCATGGTTAATAAGATATTTTTATAAGCTAATAAGATTGGATTTTTCTAACACAAGAGGACATCCATGTTGCTAAAAGTACGATTGGTCTATAATAGTGCAACGTGTGATCCGGTGTCTCCCCTCCATCCCAATCCACCACCAAAGTTGAAGGGGTAAGTTCGCCCACAAAGGGGTGTCATGAGATCCTAGCTGTCCATAGAGGCAAAAGTTTGGAGAGGGGACAGATAATGAAGAAAAATCCAGTCACGATTGAAACTATTTATTTCGAATGAATTAGTAACTTAAATTTGTGCAGTCATTGCAAAAACTATGCATATAGCTAGCTTCTAATATTTTGGAACTGGCTGCAGGTATTAGCAAACAACTAAAGACTAATATACAGGTGGGTGTGAGAGCTCTATGTTGACCCGTGTGGAACTATCGTAATGGTATTCTTTTTAATTAAGACACATCTTCTTGTTAGGGTAATAGACTTATTGTATTACCAGGGGGCCAAAGGCCACAATATGTAGTACATGTACAGGTGCAAATATGCAGAAAACCCCTTAACACATGGGGAAACTACAATATACAAATATATACTCTAACACCCCCCCCTCAAACTCATGGTGGATCCACAACACTGAGTTTGGAGAGTAAGAAGTCATGCTGCGCTCGAGTTTGTGCCTTTGTAAAGAAATCCGCCAACTGCAAATCTGAAGGCACATAATGAAGCGCAACAATCTGATTCTGCACCTGAGCACGTGTATAAAAAGCATCAACACCAATATGCTTGGTCAGCTCATGCTTGACCGGATCACGTGCAATAGTGATAGCACCTGTACTGTCAGACAAAAGTGGAGTGGGTGTCGTAACAGAGACCCCAAAATCTGCAAGCAACCACCGTAACCAGGTCACCTCAGCAATCAACAAAGCCATAGCCCGCAGCTCAGCCTCAACACTCGAACGGGAAACCGCTACCTGTTTGTTCGTCTTCCAAGCAACAAGCAAACCACCAAGAAACACACAGTAAGCAAAAACTGAACGACGATCCGTAGGATCACTCTCCCACGTAGCATCCGAGTAGCACTGGAGATGGAGAGAGCCGGAACTAGGAAAGAAAAGGCGACGAGTGATCCTGCCACGAAGATAACGTAGGACACGGAGGAGATGACTGTAGTGAACGGTGGTAGGAGCTGAGACAAACTGACTCAGAATATGAACATGATAAGATATATCAGGACGAGTGACAGCAAGCTAAACAAGACTCCCAACAAGATGGCGATAACGTGTGGGATCAGGAAGAGGATCACCATCAGTAGGACGAAGCTTAACATTAAGCTCCATAGGAGTCTCAACAGTGCGCTCATCCCCAAGAGCAGCACGAGCAAGAAGATCCTGAATATACTTTTCCTGAGAAATAGAAAGCCATCAGAAGTGGAGGAGACCTCAATCCCAAGAAAGTAGCGAAGAGGACCAAGATCAGTCATAAGAAACTGATCACGAAGACGAGCCTTGACAAAGGCAATATACTCAGGATCATCACTAGTAATGATCATATCATCAACATAGAGAAGGAGAAGAGTGCGTCCACGAGGAGAAGTGTGAACAAATAGCGCTGGATCATGAAAACTAGGAGAGAAACCAGCAGCAGTCACCACAGAGGCAAAGCGCTCAAACCAGGCACGAGGGGCCTGTTTTAGGCCATAAAGAGAACGTCGAAGACGACAAACCATCCCATCGGGAACAGAATACCCAGGAGGAGGCTGCATGTAAACCTCCTCACTCAACTCGCCATTAAGAAAAGCGTTCTGAACATCAAGCTGGGACACAGACCAGCGTCGAACAGAAGCAACAGCAAGAAGAGTACGCACAGTGGTCATATGAGCCACAGGGGCAAAAGTCTCATCATAGTCACGGCCGTTCTCCTGCTGAAAGCCACAAGCCACAAGATGCGCTTTATAGAGCTCAAGAGATCCATCAGAGCGGGTCTTAATTTTATAGACCCACTTACACGTGATAGGACGAACACCAGAAGGGGGAGAGACAAGATCCCAGGTGCTAGTGCGCTCAAGCGCATCGATCTCCTCGGCCATGGCAAGCTGCCATTCAGGATGACGCTCGGCATCCCGATAAGAAGTCGGCTCGGAGACGACAGAGAGACGATACTGACTAGGAGAGTAACGGTATGGAGCACGAATCTAACGAACATGCCGTGAAGAGGGAAGCTCATCAGCGGAAGACGACTCATCAGAAGAAGAGGAAGAAGGAACAGCAGGGGAAGGGTCCGAAGCCGGAGAACGAGGAGAACTAGGGGAACTAGATGGAGGAGAGGATGGCGCCAAAATCGAAGGGGACGCATCAGAACTAAGAGGTGGAGGAGAAGGGATAGCGGGAGGTGCATCAGGAAAAAGAAGAAAAGAGATATCATCCATCGGGTAAGTACCAGAGGTGGGGCGAGGATAGAAGGGACGCGTCTCATCAAACGTGACATCACGAGAGATGCGCACCCGACGACCAACGGTGTCCCAACAGTGATAGCCCTTATGCTCATCACTGTATCTGAGAAAAACACACTGAGCAGACTGAGCGGTCAGTTTGGTGCATTCGCGAGGAGGTAGAAGGACATAGCAAACACAACAAAATAAACGAAGAGTCGAGTAGTCTGGAGAGCTACCAGAGAGACGCTCAAGAGGAATGCCACCTTGAAGGGCAGCAAAAGGCTGAATGTTAATGAGGTAGGTCGACGTAGCGACAGCCTCAGCCCAGAAATGCGGCGGAAGAGAGGAAGCAATCATCATAGCACGGGTAGTCTCAAGAATATGACGATGCTTACGCTCGGCGACACCATTTTGAGCATGGGCGCCGGGACACGAGAACTGAGCGAGGGTGCCCTGCTCAGCAAGGACACCACGCAGGTGCTGGGAGATATACTCACCTGCAGAATCAGCACGAAACACACGAATAGGCGTGGAATACTGAGTACGAACCATGGCCGCAAAGCGTTGATAAATAGAGAGCACCTCACTGCGAGAGCGCATAAAAAACAACCAGATGTACCGTGTAAAATCATCAATGAACAAAATATAGTATCGATGGCCCCCTTTTGAAGTAAAGGGAGCCGGACCCCAAACATCTGAGTGAACTAAATCAAAAGGTCGCTGAGATACAAACACACTAGTAGGATAGGGAAGTTGAATCTGTTTGCTTAACCTACAACCCTGACACGAATGTAAAGACACATCTCCTGAGACAGACCCCAGAAGACCACTACGAACTAATGACGATAAACGGGAGCCACAGAGGTGACCCAGCCGATGATGCCACTGCTGAAAAGATCCAGTGACAGAAGCAACAACCGCAGGAGAACTGGCAGATGAAGTGTCAGCAGAAGGAACGCGAAGCCAGTCTAACTCCCATAGCCCCGGAGACTCAAGGCTGCGAGGGCCAGCTCCAACCAGGGCCTGTGTACGGCGGTCCTGAACAGCACAAGAATCAGCATCAAGAATGACGCGACAACCAGAATCAGTAAGCTGACTAGCAGAAAACAGGTTCATCTTAAGACTAGGAACATGAGAAACATCAGGAACAAAGGAAGTAGAAAGGGTGCCTCGACTGGAAACAGGAAGAGAGGTACCATCAGCCGTGATAACACGGACATGAGAAATAAGAGAGCGAAGAGCAGAAAGAATAGAAGACGCAGAAGTCATATGAAAAGAAGCTCCAGAATCCAGATACCACGGGGATGACGTACCTGACTGTGTAGAAGGTGGTGGTCGCGCGGTGCCAGAAGAGCTAGGCACAGAACCAGCAGTACCCGACGAGGAAGAGCCTGTAGCAGCGAGCAGACCACGAAGACCACGGATAATGTCCTGATCAGACAGCGCAACAGCAGAAGATCCTAAAGAACCAGCCTGCGACGATCATGGTACCGCTGACGTAAGCTGGGATCCCTCTCCAGCAAGTAGAGACAGTGTGGCCAGACTTGCCACAGTAGGCGCGAGGAGGTGATGTCATACCACGAGGCTGCTGAGGATGACTCTGGCCCTGGACCGGAGGAGTAGAGAGTATCGGCGGTACTGGAGACCGCAACGAAGCTGGCAGCACAGGAGGACCACGAGCAGACAGCACAAGAGGACCACGAGCAGCAAGTACAGAGGGAACCTCAAGAAGACCAGCACCACGAAGACGAGTCTCCTCAGCACGAAGCTCAGCCAGTACCTCAGAGAGCGGAACACGACCACGGGCAAGCAGCTGGGCACGACGCGGCTCAAACTCCTTACGGAGCCGCGACAAGAACTCAAACACGCGATGAAACTCCAGATCCGCGCGCACAGTTAGACAGCAGGGACAGGTGGCACACACAGCTGTACGAAGAGAATCAAGCTGACGCCAAATAGCAGCACTCTGAGTGTAGAACTCATCAATAGTAGAATCACCCTGCTGAAGGGCATGCTCCTGACGGACCACAGACAGGTAAAGAGCATCCCAGACGGCTGATAGCGCTGACGAAGAAAAGCCCACTGAGCAGCAGCGGTGGGAAGACCCATAAACTCAGCAGCATACTGAGGCAGAACACTGGAAGTGAGAACAGCAGCAGCACGAGCATCCTCATCTATCCACTAAGTGTAGTCAGTCAGATCCAGCCGGTACGTCACAACGGCAGTAGAATGGTCCTGGACCTTCCGGTCATACTCAGCCAGAGCAGTATCATCAGCACTCTTGGCTGCATCCTTGTCCTCCTGAGTAGCATCAGGGGCAAGGCCAACGGGCGTCGGTGCAACAGGCACCGTAGGAGCAACGGGGCGCGGCGGACAGGAGACCTCGCCAGAAAGCACACCCCAAAGACGAAGACCGCGCATGTGGACGCGCATGAAGGCAGCGAAATCAGGATAATTCGCGCCATCAAAAATCACCGGGCAGCGAGGAATCGCAACATAGCCCAATGAGGAAGACGTATCTTTTTTTTTTCTCAGATCAGATCACGCACGCGACGGGAGGTCGCAGATCACGCGCGCGACGGGACTGGGGCAGACGGCCGGGTGGCGGCCAGGGTGGAGTCGACCGGGGAAGGCGGCCGAGGAGGTCGGCGGCAGGCGGGCCGGGCGGGGCAGCCGGAGACGGGCGACGGCGGGCCGGGGCGGGGCGGCCGGAGGCGGCGGCGTGGGCTGGCGGGCGGGCGGCGGCCGGGGACAGGCGCGGCGACGGGGGATGGGCGGCGGCAGGCGAGGAGGTGGCCGGCGAGTGGAGGCGGCCGGAGACGGGCCGGTCGGCCGGGAGAGAGGCGGCGGCGACGATGGAGAGGCGGCGGCGCGGCAGGATGCCGGGCGGGCGGCGGCGACGGCTGCGAGGAGAGGAGCTAACCTACAGCTCTGATACCATGTTAGGGTAATAGACTTGTTGTATTACTAGGGGCCCAAAGGCCACAATATATAGCACATGTACAGCTGCAAATATGCAGAAAACCCCTTAACACATGAGGAAACTACAATATACAAATATATACTCTAACACTTCTAACTTTTTGCAGATTATACACATAGTTATTTACTACATCCGTATGTGGTCCTCGCTTTGGTGTTCAGAACCACGAGGGTTCTGAACTATGAGTGCAACCACTTGAAAAATTGCCACAAGTGCTTTGTTCAACCAGTTTGGATGTAGTTCAGAAATAGGATTAGTGATGCGTATAAGTTCTTTTTTTTCGCGGGCACCCGAAAGTCGTGCCATATCTTTATAAGAGACCAAAAGGGGATACGAACATCTGCCTTTGGCCTACCCACACACACCACCCACAAAACTAAAGGACCTACTCTCGCAACATGACTCTCCGCTCCACTCCCTTCGCAGCCCTCCATAGGCTGAACTCCTGAAGGATCATGTCGATAATCTGCACCGTGGAAAGCTGCCTCTCTAAGTTCCCAAACACACGGGCGTTCCTTTGCTTCCAGATTGTCCAGGCGATCAAAAGAACGAAAGTGTCAAACTCTCTCCTGTCCTCCTTCCGCAACCTCTTCCGCGCCTCCGTCCACCATCTCTCCAAATTTGTATTCTCCTGCGGTTCTTGCAGCTGTGATCCTACCCTACTCAGACAGCCGAACCATACCATCTTGGCGTACGGGCACTGCACAAGGATATGATCCACATTGTCCTCCTCCTGTAGGCAAGTGGCGCAGGGATCCGGGTGATCCTGCAGTCCATGCCGAGCCCTCCGGTCCGACGTCCAGAGCCTACGTCTTATCGCCAGCCAGCCGAAGATTTTGCACTTAGGGGGTGCAAACGACCTCCATATCAGCTTAGCCATACTCCATGTGACCCGCCCTTGGCATAGCATGTTGTAGGTCGCACTAGTGGTATATCCCCCAGACGGCGATCCTTTCCATAGGATCTGGTCCGGTCTGTTTCCATCCCTAGGCACTCTCTCCAGTTCTTCCCGCAGCAGGGTGCATTGCATCCACCCCTCGATGCGTATAAGTTCTATGTAACCATGTTCTGTGTGTGTTCTTTTTATTTCATTTTATGTAAATTCATAAAAACCTTGCAATAAAGTGGCGTGTGCGCCAATCGATGCAGGGACACATGCTAGTCCTCCTTGAAAAAAGGACAATTTTTCAAATGCACTCTTATTTATATGCAGCCACACTAGTTTTGAAATTTTCAGAATGTTATTTGCCTAGCGACGGAGGGAGTACAGACTGTCAAACTAGGGGCACTGAAGTTCAAGCTGATAAACAAAGTGATCAACGCGTACTTGCCGTGATCTTGATGCGATTGCATGACACGTTGATTATGATAAGCAAAAGAAGAGGAAAAAGAACTCGTCGTTTGCCTCTTTTTTTTTTTTTTTTTTGCATCCCTGACAGTTGCCCCCGCGGTTCCTTTAATCAGCAGCAGAAGGATCTCACTGCTAGATATCAGAATTCAGAAGGCTGTGTCTGGATAGTTTACTTGGCCGGGAATCGTTCCGGTTTTGACCTAAATCTTGAGAATAATCGGAAGATCCAGGCTCCAACCTGTAGCACAGCAATCTGATTAAGATGGCTCAACAAAACGGCACCCGCGTCTCAGTGTTGCTGTGTCGTGCTGACGCCGCGTCAGTTCAGACTTCAGAGTCTCGGCCTGTTGCAGCACCGCTCACTTGTTTACTGAGTCTGTAGGGTAGAAGCGTAGTCACGGTCACTGTATGGCTCTTGTGAGATTGCTTTTGATATGCCGCGTATTCAAACGATTACAAATTACTAGTACTACTTGTCATCTTTTCATTATGCCCCTATCACATGGTGTAGAGGCACAAGTAGCAAGTTAGCAACTGCTCCATCTTGCAGCATTACGGTTCCCATCGAACTAAAAAAATGCAATACGGTTGTTCCTACCCCTTGAAGCCGTAGAGGAACATAGAACTCGTTCATAAGATAACACACAGTTCCCAAGTCCCAAACTTTTTGGAGATGCGGAGCAAGTAAAACAAGCTGGAACTCTGAACTTCAGGAAAGCCTGTTGACATCTAGGTAGATTGGAACGCATGTGCAGTTTCAGAAGAACACGGCAAGCTACATGCTGGGCTTGCTGGAGTATGTACTCCAGCACACCATACATCACTTCTTGAATGGACCACACAATAATAACTAGACGAACAAATATTAGGGTTTTTATTGAACAGGGGGTCGGTCCCGAAGGACCGAGAACCTTGTTGGTTATCGACGTTGGAGTTAGATATTACATCAGGGCCCAAGAGAAAATAAGAAAATACAACCCAAACCTCACTTTTTGCACAAAGGACCCTAGATCTAATCCGGAGAGAGCAATCGGGTCCTGCTCCATCTCGACCGCATCGAAGCCTCGCAGTACAGCCAACCGCAACGTCACCGAGGACGTCACCATTTGGGACGGAGGAGCGGGAGCACACTGTACCGGAGTGGAGAGGTCTCCTTGTTGCCATGGCAGTCTGGAGATTAAACATCGCCATCTGCCGCTGGCCGAAAGAAGCCATAGCCGACGACGGAGGTGGGAGCGGTCACTCTTCGACCATCAAAGACGGCATCCGGAGCTGGGCTACCGTTGATGAACTCCTGAGAGAAGCTTCGTAGCTCCCCTTCCGCCGACCGGTCACAACACAACCAACAACACCCAAACTTTCCTCCTCAAAACCACCATGAGAAGAGGAGAAAAGCTTCGACCCGTGGCCAGCAGCAACGAGAATGCAGAAGATATGGGCTTTATGACAAAGGTTTGAATAGCGCCTCTCCCCATCACCTCCGGCTCCGACCACCAGAGCACCGCGACGAGCAGAAGCCCTACCAAGCAGCACCGGATCCAGCCTGCAGGACCCAACACCAACCTCCCGGCAAGAAGCCTAACTCCATCATAAAGCTGAGAAACAAACATATACCAACTCCTAAAACTCCTACTATGTACATATCTAAAGCCGATGCCTCTCCTAAGCCATCTCCGTTCGGCCTCGCTAGGAGGAAGGTGTTGGCTCGGCCCAACTCTCAAGTGGGGGAACAAAAGGAGGTTTCGAGAGAGGGAGAGAAAAGCGGAGCTATAAATAGGGTTAAGTGCACTTTTAGTCCGTCTAACTTTGATGCCTTAACTTTGTTTTAGTCTAAACCTGCCCTCAAACTCTTACTTAAGTCCATTTTTGGTTCTTGGTAGCGGTTTAACGATGGTTGACCAGTTTTTGACTCTCTCTTTTTTACCACAGTGGATAGATTTGGACAAGTTTAGTCCACGTAGGACCGTCTCACCTTAAGATAAGTTATGCAATTAGCTTTTTGAACGTTCACTGGTGAGATCATGATAATTATTCATTTTTCGTAGTAACCCTAACTCTTCCCCAACACCTAGCGACAGCGCTTCACACTACTAGGGTGGATAAGACGGGCGAGAAAGGCAAAATCGGCGACATGCTAGAGCTTTTGCGCCAGGAGGAAAGGCGGAGGCGGCTGAAGTGGCGAGGATTTCTGCACCAAGCGAGAAAGGTTAAGGCAGCACACATGTGTGTTAGGGAAATTGTATTTATCTATTTATTGACTGTGGAAAAATGATCACACGTAGATTAAAACTAGCCAATTATGTCCATGATGGTATAAAAAGACAATCAGTTAAGAGTTTCAGGGAAGATTTAGAACAAAACAGAGTTGATGGACCAAAATTAGACTTTCGCAAGACTTAAGGGACCAAAATTGCACTTAAACCTTATAAATATTAGGTTGAAGTATATTAAAATAAGATCATACATGGCAGAACGCTAAAAAATCACTTCCTTTTGAACATAAGGCATCATGCCCCCGTCTTTTATAGATAAACAAAGAACGGCAACAAATAACATAGTCTGATACAACACCATACACACTCACGCTCATAAGTTCGATCCCACCCAGGTCAGGCCACGAGGGGCACATGACTAACCAACGCCCATCACGGATGGAACATAAATCTAGGACAACACAATCTCTAAAGTGCGTCGGATAAAGATATGTAGGTGAAGTTCAAGCCCTATCTCGTGTGTGCAGACTCCTGAACTTGCCCGCCATCTCATCTAGTAGCATCAAATCCCTCCATATGACCAACACCCTCCAACACTGCATGTGTAACGATATTTAGAAAAAGACATCAACAAGTATCATTTTTTCCTTTAATGGTTTGTTTATTGCGGATATTCCAAAGGTTACGAGATTTGCCTGCAAAGGTAAACCAAGCCAATTACGAAGGGGCCTCGAGAGTCCCTGGGAAGTAGCTAAGAATTATCTAGCCCCAGCTGGATTCCACTCGCAATGGAGGAGTTTCCTAACTCCAATCCACATGAGCTTCTCCATGATGCATGTGTAGAAGATGTGATTGCAGTCGTCTAGCTCACGGCAAAGGCTATAAAGGCCATTAAATGGACCTTGCCACTTTACCACCTGAACACTTGAACACTGGACGGTAATCTCCCTTGTATGAGCAACAAAGGAATACTTTGATCTTGGGTGGAACCCTAGTTTCCCACACTTCCTTGAAGTGTGTGACCGCCACAACTTGTGACAGACTAAGGTAGATCTGTTGGAGATATGCCCAAGAGGCAATAATAAAGTGGTTATTATAATATATCTTTGATTTTATGATAAATGTTTGCATACCATGCTATAATTGTATTAACCGGAAACATTAATACATGTGTGTTGTGTAAACAACCAGAGTCCCTAGTAAGCCTCTTGTAAAACTAGCTTGTTGATTAATAGATGATCATGGTTTTGTGATCATGAACATTGGATGTTGTTAATAACAAGGTTATGTCATTAGGTGAATGATATAATGGACATACACCCATATAAGCGTAGCATAAGATCAAATCATTAAGTTCAAACTTGCTATAAGCTTTCAATACATAGTTACCTAGTCCTTCGACCATGAGATCATGTAAATCACTTATGCCGGAAGGGTACTTTGATTACATCAAACGCCACTGCATAAATGGGTGGTTATAAAGATGGGATTAAGTATTCGGAAAGTATGAGTTGAGGCATATGGATCAAGAGTGGGATTTGTCCATCCCGATGACGGATAGATATACTCTGGGCCCTCTCGGTGGAATGATATCTAATTAGCTTGCAAGCATGTGAATGGTTCACAAGGGATATCATATCACGGTACGAGTAAAGAGTACTTATCGGTAACGATGTTGAACTAGGTATGGAGATACCGACGATCAAACTTCGGATAAGTAAAATATCGCGTGACAAAGGGAATCAGTATCGAAGTCATCGTTGAATATGTGGGAGCTATTATGGATCTCCAGGTCCCGCTATTAGTTATTGATCGGAGAGGAGTCTCGATCATGTCCGCATAGTTCTCGAACCGTAGGGTGACACACTTAAGGTTTGATATCGTTTTAAGTAGATATGGAATATGGAATGGAGTTCAATTGTTGATCGGAGTCTCGGATGGGATCCAGGACATCACGAGGAGTTCCGGAATGGTCCGGAGAATAAGATTCATATATAGGAAGTCACTTTCCAAGTTTGGAAATGATCCGGTGCATTTATGGAAGGCGCTAGAATATTCTAGAACCTTCCGGAAGAAATCACTATGGAAGGTGGGGTCCCGGTTGGACTCCACAAACCCTAACTTGCCAACCAAGTGGGAGGGTGGAGTCATGGTGGACTCCACCTCCTTGGGCCAAGCAAGGGGGGAAAGGGAGAGTCCCTGTCCCTCTAGGTTTCGTCCATATGGCAGTTTTTGAATTGGGGTCTTATTCGAAGACTTTGGGCAAACCCTTGGGGTTCCACCTATATAATGAGGAGGATAGGGAGGGGCAGCCCTAGACCTGGCCGCACCACCAAAGGGGCCCCTGGCCGGCGCCCCTACCCCCTCTCTCCCAAACCCTAGCCTCTCTCCTCCTCCATCTTCTCCCACATCGCTTAGGCGAAGCCCTGCCGGAGATCTCCACCACCACCGTAACCACGCCGTCGTGCTGGCGGGATTCCGAGGAGGATCTACTGCATCCGCTGCCCTGGAACGGGGAGAAGGACGTCGTCATCAACACCGTACGTGTGACCGAGTGCGGAGGTGCTGCCTCATGGCGCGTGATGCACACGTCCGTTGGGAACCCCAAGAGGAAGGTGTGATGCGCACAGGTTTTCCCTCAGAAAGAAACCAAGGTTATCAAACCAGTAGGAGATGAAGGCCATGTGAAGGTTGTTGGTGGCGGAGTGTAGTGCGGCGCAACACCAGGGATTCCGGCGCCAACGTGGAACCTGCACAACACAATCAAAATACTTTGCCCCAACTTAACGGTGAGGTTGTCAATCTCACCGGCTTGCTGAAAACAAAGGATTAAACGTATGGTGTGGAGAATGATATTTTTTGCGAAGAACAACAGAGAACAGATTGTAGTAGATTGTATTTCAGATGTAAAAGAATGGACCGGGGTCAGTTCACTAGTGGTGTCTCTCCAATAAGATAAATAGCATGTTGGGTGAACAAATTACAGTTGGGCAATTGACAGAATAGAGATGCACATACATATCATGATGACTACTATGAGATTTAATCAGGGGATTACGACAAAGAACATAGACCGCCATCTGATACGTCTCAAACGTATCCATAATTTCTGATGTTCCATGCTAGTTTTATGACAATACCTACATGTTTTGTTCATACTTTATGTCGTTTTTATGCATTTTCCGGAACTAACCTATTAACAAGGTGCCGAAGTGCCAGTTCCTGTTTCTGTTGTTTTTGGTTCCAGATAGGCTGTTCGGGCAATATTCTCGGAATTCGACGAAACGAAGACCAAACATCATAATTCACCGAGACGGACCAGGACACCGAAGGAGCCGGAGAGGGGCCAGGGGGGCCCACACCACCTGGCGGCGCGGCCAAGGAGGGGGCGCGCCACCTGAGCCCAGGCACCCCCTCGCGCCGCCTCTTCGCCTATTTAACCCCTCGTGACCTAAATCTTCGATACCGATTGAAGAAACTCCAGAAAGACTCGGGCGCCGCCACCATCGCGAAACTCCAATTCGGGGGGACAAAGTCTGTTCCGGCACCCTGCCGGGACGGGGAATTGCCCGGAGCCATCTCCATCGACACCACCGCCATCTTCATCGCCATGTTGTCTCCCATGATGAGGAGGAGTAGTTCTCCCAGGAAGGGGCTGTACCGGTAGCTATGTGGTTAATCTCTCTCTCTGTACTCCAATACAATGATCTCATGAATTGCTTTGCATGATTGAGATCCATATGATGAGCTTTGTATCGCTACTAGTCTATGTGCTACTCATGTGATGTTATTAAAGTAGTCTATTCCTCCTGCATGGTGTAAAGGTGCCAGTGTGTGCATCATGTGGTTCTTGTCGTAGGTTATGATCATAATCTCTTGTAGGTTATGGAGTTAATCATCATTATGATAGTATTGATGTGATCTATTCCTCCTTTCATAGTGTAATGTGGACAGTGTGTATGCTATGTTAGTTCTCGGTTTATTTTGCAAAGATCTATTATGCTCTAAGGTTACCTAAATATGAATGCTGAATGTTGTGGCGCTTGTTAACTCCGGCTTGAGGGAGCTCTTGTAGCCCTACACAACGAATGGTGTTTGTCATCCAACAAAAGAGTGTATGTAGCACAAATGAGAGAAGTTATTTATTTATTATGCGATCAATGTTGAGAGTGTCCACTAGTGAAAGTATGATCCCTAGGCCTTGTTTCCAATACTGCAAACACCGCTTACTTACTGTTTACTTGTTTACTCGCTGCCATATTTATTTCAGATTGTTATTACCACTCATATTCATCTATACCACCTGTGTTTTACTATCTCTTCGCCGAACTAGTGCACCTATACATCGACAAGTGTATTAGGTGTGTTGGGGACACAAGAGACTTCTTGTATCGTGATTGCAGGGTTGCTTGAGAGGGATATCTTTGACCTCTTCCTCCCTGAGTTCGATAAACCTTGGGTGATCCACTTGAGGAAAACTTGCTGCTGTTCTACAAACCTCTGCTCTTGGAGGCCCAACACTGTCTACAGGAAAAGAAGCGTGAGTAGACATCAAGCTATTTTCTGGCGCCAGGGAGGTAAGGTAAAAGGTATTCACATCCTCCGACTACTAAGCTATTTCCTAGCACTATTGCCGGTGTGTGAGTGCTCGAAGCTATCTCCTTTAGATTCTGCAATTTTATCTTTTTGTCTCTTGTTTTTATTTTCACTAGTTAGGCATAATGGAAAACAACAAAAAAATTAGTGAGCTTTTTAATCTTTTTCCTGAGTTAGAATTGTTTGATGCGAAAATTAAAAAACCTATGGAACCTTATTTGCATGTTAGTAGCAATGTTATTAGTACGAATGCAATTACTGCTAATACTATGGAAAAGTCTAAGCTTGGGGAAGCTAGTTTTTATGATCTTTGTAGCTTCCCAGTTTTAGGGGAGAAAATTTGCTCTGATAATACTTTATCTCCCATATGCGATAACTCTAATGATGCTTGTGATATTTTAAATCCACCTACTGAAAGTATTCCTTTCAAGATACCCATGAAAATTATTGAACGTGTTATGGATAACCGCTATGAAGGGGATGGAACTGTCCATCCTGGAGATCATTTACTGTTTTTGCAAGAATTATGCGGGTTATTCAAGTGTGCAGGTATCTCTATGGATGAAGTGAGGAAGAAACTATTCTCTATTTCGCTGTCTGGTAAAGCGGCGCATTGGTATAAATTGCTGAAGAATAGTCATTCTCTTGGTTGGGAGGAAATTGTATCTCTCTTTTATTCTAAATTTTATCCTCCTCATGAAGTGCATATTGATAGGAATTACATTTATAACTTTTATCCTCGTGATGAAGAGAGTATTTCCCAAGCATGGGGGAGATTGAAGTCACTAATGCTCAAATGTCCCATTCATGAGCTCCCCCGTAATGTTATTATTAATAATTTTTATGCAAGGCTTTCAGGACATCACAAGGACTATCTAGATGCCTGTTTGGAGGGATCTTTCACAAGCAAGGAGGTTGAAGCTAGATGGGATCTTCTTGATCGGATTGAGGAGAACGCTGAAGATTGGGAGAATGACAAAGGTAGAGAGTCAGGTATAAATTATGATTATGAATGCATTGAAACTTTTATGGATACCGATAAATTTCGAAATATGAGTGCTACTTATGGTCTTGACTCTCAAGTTGTTGCAAATCTTTATAAAGCTTTTGCTTCTCACATTGAATTGCCTAGGAAGAATTTTGATAAGTATCATGAACCTTTTAAAGACGCTTGCATGAAGGATGAAACTGTTATTAATGATTGCAATGAACATGTTCAAACTTCTGAAAATGCTATTTCCTATAAGCATGTTAATTTTTGTGGAATACATAGACCTTGTGGAATTAATCAAATCGAAGATGAATATTGTATCCATCATAGGAATGAAAAAACTAGAAAGTGGTCTAGGGCTCTAGATGATCTTGGTGAAAAAGTGTGTGCCCTCTATCCTTTTATTTGTGAACTTTGCCATAGAGTTGGTCATTTTAATTTTCAATGCTCCTCCAATGATAATTCGAACCCCATGAGTGCTGTAAATTTGTATTGTGATGATGAAATTATTCCTAATCAGCATGATGAACTTACTTTATTTTTGAAGTGTGAAGAGTTATCAAGAAAAATTTCTTTGTTAGATATTAACGATCTTGATATTGATGATGTCCTGCATGGGTGTCTTTCTTATTGCATTAATAATTGCCATACAAATACTTACATACAGAATATTTTAGAAGATGACACTTTGCCAAAATATGATAGGACCGCTGTGTGTTTCAAACTTATTAATGAAAAGGAGGAATCCTCCCAAGTTTCTTCTATTGTTTCTGGAAATAAATCAGGTTATGTGGAAAAGCCTCCCTTCAAGCCTCTTCCTCCTAAAGAAGGGAACGAGGAGAAGGAAGAAGAAGAAGAAGAAGAAGAAGAAGAAGAAGAAGAAGAGGGGGAATAAGAAGAAAGAGGTAACGGCATATCCCCGCGTGTATGAGATAACAATAGGTAACCGTAAGTATGTTGCTCCTAATGATTATTATGATAATGAATCTGAGTACAATGATCTTCCTATGCCCTTTAACCATATTAGTGATCATGATTTGGAAGAGCACACTACCTTTGATATTGGAAATCTCTTTGGTACTGATTATGAAAGTAATGATGATAGCACTATTCATGTTCCCTCAAACATTGATATTGAAAGCTCTAAGCTTGGGGATGTTGTGCTTGAAGATCCTATATTTGAGACCTTTACTTTTAGTGAAAATGATGATATTACATATTCTGGTTTAGATAATCGCTATAGAGATGGATATGACACATGTTACAATTATCCTTATGAAACTTGTCATAGTTATAATGGGATTGCCAAAAACCATTCCCTTAGTATGCAACTTGTTTACCATGTTCAAATTCTTGATAATGATCCTGCTCCAATTACTATTAATGAGAAGAGTTTTTCTTATGACAAAAATAATGATACTTTTATGTATATGAACCATGATAAGAATGTTTTAAGTGATGGTTATATTGTGGATTTCATCAATGATGCTACTGAAAGTTATTATGAGAGAGGGAAACATGGTTATATGCATCTTAATAATATTAAGTTTCCCCTCTTTATGTTGAGAATCTTGAAATTGTGCTTGTGTTGCTTTTCTATGCTTGCCACTTTGTTCTTCATGAATTTATTTGTGTACAAGATTCCTTTTCATAGGAAGTGGGTTAGGCTTAAATATGTTTTGAATTTGCTTCTTGATGTTCTCTTTTGCTTCAACTCTTATTTCTTGCGAGAGCATCATTAAAATTGTTGAGCCCATTTTAATGGCTATAAAGAAAGAACTTCTTGGGAGATAACCCATGTTTTATTTTGCTACTGTTTTGTTGTGTCTTGGAAGTTGTTACTACTGTAGCAACCTCTCCTTATCATGTTTTTGTGCCAAGTAAAGTCTCTATGGTAGAGTTGATGCTAGATTTGGATTGTTGCGCAGAAACAGCATTGCTGTCTGTCACGAATTCGCGCAGAACTCTATGTAGAAGAGTCAAAAAATCTGCAAATTTACGTGCGTGATCCTCAGATATGTACGCAACTTTTTCATTAGTTTTGAGTTTTTCCGTTTGAGCAAGTTAAGTGCCTCTGTAAAATTCGTCTTTACGGACTGTTCTGTTTTGACAGATTCTGCCTTTTATTTCGCATTGCCGCTTTTGCTATGTTGAATGGGTTTATTTGTTCCATTAACTTTCAGAAGCTTTGTGCAATGTCCAGAAGTGTTAAGAATGATTGTGTCACCTCTGAACATGTGAATTTTTGATTATGCACTAACCCTCTAATGAGTTTGCTTGAAGTTTGGTGTGGAGGAAGTTTTCAAGGGTCAAGAGAAGAGGACGATATACTATGATCAAGAAGAGTGAAAGGTCTAAGCTTGGGGATGCCCAGTGGTTCATCCCTGCATATTTTAAGAAGACTCAAGCATCTAAGCTTGGGGATGCCCAAGGCATCCCCTTCTTCATCGACAACTTATCAGTCACTTCTAGTGAAACTATATTTTTATTAGTCACATCTTATGTACTTTACTTGGAGCGTCTGTGTGCTTTTATTTTTGTTTTGTTATTTTCATTCTCTGAATAAATTCATGCTCATGTGTGGGAGAGAGACACGCTCCGCTTTTTCATATGAACACTAGTGTTCTTCATTTTTGCTTTTAATGTTCAAGGGCGAAAGTTGATCGCTTCACTTGTTGCTATTTGGTTGGAATCAGAAAATGCTTCATATGGTCTTGAATAATTTGATACTTGGCAATTGTTTTGAGCTCTCATAAATCATGTTTAAGCTCTTGCATCATGTAGTTTAAATCTAGTAGTGGAGAACTACTGTAGAGCTTGTTGAAATTTGGTTTGCATGATTGGTCTCTCTAAGTCTAGATATTTTCTGGTGAAGTGTTTGAACAACAAGGAAGACAGTGTAGAGTTTTATAATGCTTGCAATATGTTCTTGTGTAAGTTTTGCTGTACCTGTTCATACTTGTGTTTGCTTCAAACAACCTTGCTAGCCCAAAGCCTTGTACTGAGAGGAAATGCTTCTCGTGCATCCAAACACCTTGAGCCAAAACCCATGCCATTTGTGTCCACCATATCTACCTACTATGTGGTATTTTTCTGCCATTCCAAAGTAAATTACTTGAGTGCTACCTTTAAAATTTCATTCCTTTATCTTTGCAATATATAGCTCATGGGACAAATAGCTTAAAAACTATTGTGGTGATGAATATGTAGTTATGTGTCTTAGTTCTTATAAGTTGCTTGTTGAGCGGTAACCATGTTTCTGGGGACGCCATCAACTTTTTACCTTTGTTGGATATCATGTGAGATGCTATGCATGTTCGTCTTGTCTGAAGTAAGTGTGATTTCATGATCAAATGGTTTGAGTATGCATGTGTTAGAGAAGAACATTGGGCCGCTAACCAAAGCCATGTATCATGGTGGAAGTTTCAGTTTGGACATACAACCTCAATCTCTTATGAGAATATTATCTGTTGTTGAATGCTTAAGCATTAAAAGAGGAGTCCATTATCTGTTGTCTATGTTGTCCCGGTATGGATGTCTAAGTTGAGAATAATCAAAAGCGAGAAATCCAATGCGTTCTTTCTCCTTAGACCTTTGTACAGGCGGCATAGAGGTACCACTTTGTGACACTTGGTTGAAACATATGTCATGCAATGATAATCCGTGTTATCCGAGCTGATTAGGACAAGGTGCGAGCACTATTAGTACTCTATGCATGAGACTTGCAACTTGTAGGAAGTATTATGCATAGCACATATGAATTATTACTACCGTTGACAAAATTGTTTCTATGTTTTCAAAATAAAAGCTCTAGCACAAACATAGTAATCCATGCTTCCCTCTGCGAAGGGCCATTCTTTTACTTTATGTTGAGTCGGTTTACCTACTTCTTTCTATCTTAGAAGCAAACACTTGTGTTAACTGTGTGCATTGATTCTTACATGTTTACCTATTGCACTTGTTATATTACTCTATGTTGAAAAATATCCATGAGATATACATGTTAGAAGTTGAAAGCAATTGCTGAAACTTAATCATCCTTTGTGTTGCTTCAATGCATTCTACTAAGAATTTATTGCTTATGAGTTAGCTCTTATGCAAGTCTTGTTGATACTTGTCTTGAAAGTACTATTCATGAAAAGTTTTGCTATATGATTCATTTGTTTAGTCATTATCTTTGTTAGCAATCTTTTGCTTCAGATCACTCCATTCATCTCATATGCTTTACAATAATGTTGATCAAGGTTATGTTGGTAGCATGTCACTTCAGAAATTATTTGTGTTATCGTTTACCTACGAGGGCGAGTAGGAACTAAGCTTGGGGATGCTTGATACGTCTCAAATGTATCCATAATTTCTGATGTTCCATGCTAGTTTTATGACAATACCTACATGTTTTGTTCATACTTTATGTCGTTTTTATGCATTCTCCGAAACTAACCTATTAAAAAGATGCCAGTGCCGGTTCTTTTCTGCTGTTTTTGGTTCCGAAAGGCTGTTCGGGCAATATTCTCGGAATTCGACGAAACGAAGACCAAACATCATAATTCACCGAGACGGACCAGGACACCGAAGGGGAGCCGGAGAGGGGCCGGGGGCCCCACACCACCGGCGGCGCGGCCAAGGAGGGGCGTGCCCGGGGGTGGGAGCCCTGGCACCCCCTCGCGCCGCCTCTTCGCCTATTTAACCCCTCGTGACCTGAATCTTCGATACCGATTGACGAAACTCCAGAAAGACTCCAGGGGCGTCGCCGCCATCGCGAAACTCCAATTTGGGGGACAGAAGTCTCTGTTCCGGCACCCTGCCGGGACAGGGAATTGCCCCTGAGCCATCTCCATCGACACCACCGCCATCTTCATCGCCATTGCTGTCTCCCATGATGAGGAGGGAGTAGTTCTCCTCGAGGCTGAGGGCTGTACCGGTAGCTATGTGGTTAATCTCTCTCTCTGTACTCCAATACAATGATCTCATGAATTGCTTTGCATGATTGAGATCCATATGATGAGCTTTGTATCGCTACTAGTCTATGTGCTACTCATGTGATGTTATTAAAGTAGTCTATTCCTCCTGCATGGTGTAAAGGTGCCAGTGTGTGCATCATGTGGTTCTTGTCGTAGGTTATGATCATAATCTCTTGTAGGTTATGGAGTTAATCATCATTATGATAGTATTGATGTGATCTATTCCTCCTTTCATAGTGTAATGTGGACAGTGTGTATGCTATGTTAGTTCTCGGTTTATTTTGCAAAGATCTATTATGCTCTAAGGTTACTTAAATATGAATGCTGAATGTTGTGGCGCTTGTTAACTCCGGCTTGAGGGAGCTCTTGTAGCCCTACACAACGAATGGTGTTTGTCATCCAACAAAAGAGTGTATGTAGCACAAATGAGAGAAGTTATTTATTTATTATGCGATCAATGTTGAGAGTGTCCACTAGTGAAAGTATGATCCCTAGGCCTTGTTTCCAATACTGCAAACACCGCTTACTTACTGTTCTACTGCATGTTTACTCGCTGCCATATTTATTTCAGATTGTTATTACCACTCATATTCATCTATACCACCTGTGTTTTACTATCTCTTCGCCGAACTAGTGCACCTATACATCGACAAGTGTATTAGGTGTGTTGGGACACAAGAGACTTCTTGTATCGTGATTGCAGGGTTGCTTGAGGGGGATATCTTTGACCTCTTCCTCCCTGAGTTCGATAAACCTTGGGTGATCCACTTAAGGAAAAACTTGCTGCTGTTCTACAAACCTCTGCTCTTGGAGGCCCAACATTGTCTACAGGAAAAGAAGTGTGAGTAGACATCACCATCCAGCATGCATCTATGCCTAAAAAGTCCACCTTCAGGTTAGCATCCGCACCCCCTCCAGTATTAAGTTGCAAACAACAGACAATTGCATTAAGTATGGTGCGTAATGTAATCAACACAAATATCCTTAGACAAAGCATCGATGTTTTATCCCTAGTGGCAACAACACATTGATACGTCCAATTTGCATCACTATTTTGTATCATAATTTGCTGTTATTCATTGATATATTTCATATTGGGACACAATACTTATGTTATTTCATCTATTTTGCATGTTTCATCATTATTGGAGGATCAAGCACCGGAGCCAGGATTCTGCTGGAAAAAGCACCGTCAGAACGCAATATTTCGGAAGATCAACTGTGGAAGGAAATTACACGTAAATTCCTATTTTTCCAGATGACGGAGGGAGCCAGAAGGGGGAAAAGAGGGGAGCCAAGGTGGGCCCAGACCACAGGCCGGCGCGGCCCATGGCCTGGCCGCGCCACCCTGTGGTGTGGGGGCCCCACAGCCCCTTTCGCCTCCTTTTCTTCGCGTACTCCTTCGTCCCGAAAACCTAAGCTAGAGGGAGGACCTCACGAAGAGTTACAGCCGCCTCTGCGGGGCGGAGAACACCAGAGAGAAAAGAGCTCTCCGGCGGGCAGGAATCCGCCGGGGAAATTCCCTCCCGGAGGGGGAAATCGACGCCATCGCCATCGTCATCGAGCTGGACATCATCTCCATCATCATCATCATCATCATCTCCACCATCTACACCGCCATCACCACCGCTGCACCTCGTCACCGCTGTAACAATTTGGGTTGGATCTTGATTGTTTGATAGGGGAAACTCTCCCGGCATTATTCTCTACTTGTTATTGATGCTATTGAGTGAAACCATTGAACCAAGGTTTATGTTCAGATTGTTATTCATCATCATATCACCTCTGATTGTATTCCATATGATGTCTCGTGAGTAGTTCGTTTAGTTCTTGAGGACATGGGTGAAGTCTAAATGCTAGTAGTGAATTATGGTTGAGTAATATTCAATGTTATGATATTTAAGTTGTGGTGTCATTCTTCTAGTGGTGTCGTGTGAACGTCGACTACACGACACTTCACCATTTATGGGCCTAGGGGAGTGCATCTTGTATTCGGTTGCTAATTGCGGGGTTGCCGGAGTGACAGAAACCTAAGCCCCCGTTAGTATATCGATGCAAGAGGGATCGCAGGATCTCAGAGTTTAAGGCTGTGGTTAGATTTATCTTAATTACTTTCTTGTAGTTGCGGATGCTTGCAAGGGGTATAATCACAAGTATGTATTAGTCCTAGGAAGGGCGGTGCATTAGCATAGGTTCACCCACACAACACTTATCAAAACAATGAAGATTATTTAGCCACTTGAAGCGAAAGTACTAGACTAAAATCCCCGTGTGTCCTCAAGAACGTTTGGTCATTATAAGTAAACAAACCGGCTTGTCCTTTGTGCTAAAAAGGATTGGGCCACTCGCTGCAATTATTTCTCTCGCATTTTACTTACTCGTACTTTATTCATCTGTTACATCAAAACCCCTTGAATACTTGTTTGTGAGCATTTACAGTGAATCCTTCATCGAAATCAACACCTTCTGCTCCTCGTTGGGATCGACATTCTTACTTATCGAAGATACTACGATACACCCCCTATACTTGTGGGTCATCAAGACTATTTTCTGGCGCCGTTGCCGGGGAGTGAAGCGCTATTGGTAAGTGGAATTGGTAAGGAAACCTTTACTGTTTGTGCTGATTTTATTTTTGCCTGCTGCTATAAGTCATTATGGAGAGATCTTCTCTTCAATTTCTATTTGGGAAATCTACTACTACTGCAACGGTAGTGGATGAAGCGCCAGGTGAGGAAGTGATACCATATAAAATACCTATGAAAATTATTGAACGTGTTATGGATAACCGCTATGAAGGGGATGGAACTGTCCATCCTGGTGATCATTTATTGTTTTTGCATGAATTATGCGGGTTATTCAAATGTGCAGGTATTTCTATGAATGAAGTTAGGAAGAAACTATTCACTATATCGCTGTCTGGTAAAGCGGCGCACTGGTATAAATTGCTGAAGAATGGTGATTCTATTGATTGGGAGGACATTGTGCCTTTATTTTATTCCAAATTTTATCCTCCAAGTGAAATTCACAAAGATCGGAACCGCATATATAATTTCTGGCCTCATGATGGAGAGAGTATTGCCCAAGCTTGGGGGAGATTGAAGTCTTTAATGCTCAAATGCCCCATTCATGAGCTTCCTGGTAATGTTATTATTGATAATTTCTATGCAAGACTTTCTTTTCAAGACAAGACCTTGCTGGATACTTCTTGTTCTGGATCATTTACACGCAACAAAGAAGAGTTTAAAAGGGACCTTCTTGATCGGATCCAAGAAAATACTGAAGGATGGGAGAACGACAAAGATAGAGAATCAGGTATAATTTATGATTATAAATGCATTGAAACTTTTATGGATACTGATAAATTTCGTAATATGAGTGCTACATATGGTCTTGATTCTCAAGTTGTTGCAAATCTTTATAAAGCTTTTGCCTCTCATTATGAACTGCCTAAGAAGAATTTTGATAAGTATCATGAACCGTATAAAGATAACGTAGATTCATCTGTAAACAAATGTGTAGTGATTGAAACTGTTGATAATGTTATTCCTGAAGTTTATATTGAAAAAACTCCTTTCCCTGCTAAAATGAAAGAGTACTCTGTTATATCTAGTGCGGTTAATAAAAGTGAAAAGAAACCTAAAGAACCTGAAGAACAAATTAAAATTGAACCTGCTGTTGCAATAGTTAAAGATCTTGTGACTGAAAATGTGGAGGATGGTCATATTATTTTCTGTGAAGATGCTTCTAATATTGTTTCACATCCTAATAAACCCAAACAAGTTAGTGTTCCTATGCTATCTGTTAGAATTGGTGATCATTGCTATTATGGTTTATGTGATATTGGTGCAAGTGTTAGTGCTATTCCTTATGAGCTTTACACGGAGATTATGCACGAAATTGGTTCTTGTGAACTTGAAGATATTGATGTGGTTATTCATCTGGCTAATAGAGAAACTATTTCTCCAATTGGTATTGTTCGAGATGTGGAAGTTCTATGTGGTAAGATTAAATATCCTGCTGACTTTTTGGTACTTGGTTCTGCTGCTAGTGATCATTGTCCTATCATTTTTGGTAGACCTTTTCTAAATACTTGTGGAGCTATTATAGATTGTAAGAAAGAGAAAATTTTGACTAGATTTGCTGGTGAACCTTATGAATTTAACTTTTCTAAATTTACCAAAACTCCTTATAAAGCTGACTTGCCTAGTAATGATTTTAAAATGGAGCAGTGTGCATCTATTGTTCTTGTTCCTAATAATCCTTTGCAGCAACATTTGGAGAATAGTGAAAGTGAAGCTTTTAGGAAAGAAAGAGATGAGCTTGAGGAAATTTTTCTTCGCCAACCTATTCTCAAGCATGATTTACCGGTGGAAGATTTGGGTACAACACCGCCACCAAAGGAAGATCCTGTTTTCGATTTAAAGCCTTTACCTGATAATCTTAAATATGCTCATATTGATGATAAGAAAATATATCCTGTTATTATTAGTTCTAAGCTTTCAGAGATTAGGGAAGAAAGGCTATTGGCTATACTCTTGATGATTTGAAAGGGATTTCTCCTTCTATTTGCCAACATGCTATTAATATGGAAGATGATGCAAAGCCTGTTGTTGAACATCAACGTCGTCTAATTCCGAAGATGAAGGAGGTGGTAAGGAACGAGGTATTAAAACTTCTTGAAGCTGGTATTATATATCCTATTGCTGATAGTAGATGGGTTAGTCCTATGCATTGTGTTCCTAAGAAAGGAGGAATGACTGTTGTGCCTAATGATAATGATGAGCTTATTCCTCAAAGAATAGTTGTAGGGTATAGAATGTGCATTGATTTTCGAAAAGTTAATAAAGTTACTAAGAAAGATCATTACCCTTTACCCTTTATTGATCAAATGCTAGAAAGGTTATCTAAAAATACTCATTTTTGCTTTCTTGATGGTTATTCTGGGTTTTCACAAATTGCTGTTAAAGCTAAAGATCAAGAGAAAACCACGTTTACTTGTCCTTATGGAACTTATGCTTATAAGAAAAGTTCTGATAGACAACGTCCCAAAATCGTCAACTAAGGGGCATTTTTCGTCGCCTATGGGCCTAACCCGACGATATGGGTTCTGTTGTCGAAACTGCGTCAGGCAAAGTCCAACGACGATTTTTTCGGTCCTTCCGCCACGGAAAATCGGACCGTTGCGGAAGTGTTTTCGGGAGCCCGTTGACTGCTGACGTCATGCAAACCGACACGTGGCAGACGCCGTTGCGATTAACGGCGTTAACCGCTGAAACCCCGTGGTAGATGGTAGGCCCACACGAGGCCTGCCACGTCTTAAGCGGGCCGGGCCAGATGACATAGTTTGACCGGTCAACTATATATCTGGGCTGGTCCATTAGTTACGTGGGCCGGGCCTAACCTCTAATGTTGACTGGTCAAAACTTAAATGGTCGGCCCATTTAACATGTGGGTCCACCAACAACGGGCGGCCCAAGAAATAAGTGGCCGGGCCAAAAACACAGGTGGGTCCCACTTTCCTGTTAAAAGGCCGGCCCATTTAGTGTGTGGGGTCCACCGTATAGCAAGTGGGCCGGCCCAACAAGCTAGTGGGCCGGGCCAAAAACACAGTGGGTCCCACTTTCCAGTTAAAGGATCGGCCCATTTAGTATGTGGGGTCCTCCATATAGCAAGTGGGGCCCAACAAGATAGTGTCCGGGCCAAAAACAGTGGGTCCCACTTTCCTGTTAAAGGGCGGCCCATTTAGTATGTGGGGTCCATCATATAGCAAGTGGGCTGGCCCACCAAGATAGTGGGCCGGGCCAAAAACACAGGTGGGTCCACATTCTGTTAATGGGCCGACCCATTTGATATGTGGGGTCCACCATATAGCAAGTGGGCTGGCCCGACAAGATAGTGGGCGGGCCAAAAGCAGTGGGCCCCACTTTCTGTTAAAGGGCCGGCCCAATGAGTATGTGGGGTCCACCATATAGCAAGGCCCAACAAGATAGTGGGCCGGTCCAAAAACACATGTGGGTCCCACTTTCATTTTAAAGGGCCGACCCATTTAGTATGTGGGGTCCACCACAAAAGCAAATGGGCGGCCCAACTAATTAGTGGGCCGGCCCAGTTGTGGGTGGGGTCCTCCTTAAAGCAAGTGGGCCAGCCCAATTATAGTGTGGGGTCCACCGTAAATCAAATGGGCTGGCCCAATAAGTAAGTGGGCCAGCCCGTTTAGTTGCTGTTTATATGCCGGCATAATATGCGCTTTGGGATTTTGCGGGCAGGCACATATGTGATTTCGCTTAATTGGGCCGTTTAAGGGATGGGAATTCGTGATTTAGATACTGAGAATATTTACGCAGCATTGATTTCTGTCGGATAGCCTCACTTACCACAAGCACCAAAGAAAAAATGCGCGAAAGAACTATAAAAACTAACTAAATATTACATCAGCTGCAAGGCATTGAAAAAATATTACAGAACCCAGAGAAATTGAATGGTAATTAAACCTAGCAATACAATGAAGCGATCCGGCAATCTTTTAAGTTGTCCATGCAGCACCTATATCTGAAACAAAGACATTACAAGTTAAGACAGCAACAATGGAAAGGCAAAGACACTACAATATTGTTTGGCAAAGAATTTGGAACTCATCATTTCGTCGTTATAACAAGATCATTGTAATGCGCACAATAAGCAAACAAAGAGTGCATGCCGCATACCAACAGCCAATATAACAGAGCATGTTAGAATGAAACAGCAGACTTACTACTGTCGAGTCCCATGCAAACCAACATGTTCAGGGAGTACAAAATTGGCATGAACAACATAGTAGCAGGCTATAAATTTTGTAACAACGACTGAGCAAGATGAAGTTATGATGGCTACATCTACAGAGCAGGGAATGTAAACCAAAAATAGAAGTTACGATGGCAAAAGCTAAAGAGGAGGGAATGTGAACCAACATGTGCCAAGTGCAATTACTTCATTTTGGCCGTGAACTAAATAATACTCCTGAACTTATAGTGAAGGGGATGCAAATCAAGATGTTTCGGGATATAAACTTGTAATGAGCAACACATAGAGGATAGTTAATGTTGGAGCTTAGGATGGACCAGATACAGAATATAGTGGGATCACCTGTGAACTTGTATAAGAGGGAATGCAAACCAATATGTTCAGCTTTCCATATGTGAGCGTCATGCCAAGTCAGAGAAACAAGTCAATAATGCAGCTTTTGAAGAACAAGATGGCACGCAAAATTATTATCTAGTAGTATGACAAGTTTATTTGTACTACAGGCTAGATAGCAGAGTGATAGCATGCCAAACTAAGTCCTTACTTTGTTAGCTTACAATGAACTAGATACAAAACAATGGCATCACCTGTAGTACAGGGAATGCAAGCCAACATGTTCATGGAGTAAAAAATTGGCACAAACAACATAGTAGCAGGCCATAATTTTTGTAACAACGACTGAGCAAGATAAAGTTATGATGGCTAGATCTACAGAGCAGGGAATGTAAACCAAATATAGAAGTTACGATGCCAAAAGCTATAGAGCAGGGAATGTGAACCAACATGTGCAATTACTTAAAATTGGCCATGAACTAAATAATAGCAGGATGTTACTATAATACCTATAATTTTTGTAACAACGACTGAGCAAGATAGAAGTTATGATGGCTACATCTACAGAGCAGGGAATGCAAACCAAAATGTTCAATCGCTTAAAGTTAGCAATGAAGTAGAAAATAGCAACGTGTTACGGTCATAGCTAGGAATGAACTAAAAGAGCTTCAGACAAACAAGAATCTGAACCCAGAACATGGCGCTAAAACAAGGGACTTACATTAGGAGAAGCACTCTGTGGGAGTCACAGCAGATCTTCCTGGGGTTGATAGATCCGGTGATGAAGTACGCTACATGTGCTACTTGGGGTTGGAGAGACGGCCATTACACTTCATGGTTACTCATCTCATCTGCAAAAACGTAACGGCGCGTCGTTAGCACAAACAGGTTCCCCCAAGATTAAACAAGAACTTGCAGGCAAGCAATAGAAAAGCGACAGTAGAAGAGTTTAGATCATGCACGGCGCCGGTGAAGCAGATCCGGTTCATGCACAGCGGTGTCGGTGAGCAAGATCCGATGCGGTGGACGACGGATCCGGCGAAGCGGCTCCGGCGGGGTGGACGATACCGCAGCTGAAGCGACTGCGGTAGACTGCTGGATGAGCATATGGTTTCGAGGTTCGGCGGGGATGATCCGGTCCGGTTGATGACGGCGTCGATGAAGCGGCTCCGGCAGGCAGCCGGATGACGAGGATCGCGAGGCCTCGGGTAGGCCAGGGAAGTCCGGCGGGGATGTTCCGGTGCGGTGGTCGTGGAGGTGGGAGAGAGGGACTTGGGAAGTTCCGGTGGGTGGTCTGAGGGAAATGAATTTTTTTGGGAGGGTTTCCGGGCTAGGGAGGTGGTGATCCAAAAAATGACGGGCAGACCCCCCCACCAACCGACTTTGCTGTCATCTCCACAGGGGTAGAATGGGAATTTGGAAGCGTGTGAAATTTTTGTATTTTGTAGGCGGGAAGTTTTGCCGCTATGAGATTTTGAATTTCGCTAAGGTCCAAGTATAATGATAAAAAATTGTGAGACCGTACTAGTACCTCTGTTCAAGGCCGAGTGCAAAATCAAATCATCATCACCTTGAATATTGGTCACTACCATGGTCATGATCTATCTCTGAAATTAGCGTATCCGCTATATCAAAGTATAATGATAAAAAAAATTGTGAGACCGTACTAGTACTTCTATTCTAGGCCGAGTGCAACATCAAATCATCATCACGTTGAAAATTTGTTACCATGATCATGATCTATCTCTGAAATTGGCGCATCCGCTATATCTTTCAAAGTATAATGATAATAAAAATTGTGAGACAATACTAGTACTTCTGTTCAAGTTCGAGTGCAACATCAAATCATCATCACGTTGAAAATTTGTTACCATGATCATGATCTACCTCTGAAAATGGGCGCATCCGCTAAAACTTGCAAAGTATAATGATACAAAATTGTGAGACCGTACTAGTACTTATGTTCAAGGTCGAGTGCAACATCAAATCATCATTACATTGAAAAGTGTGTTACCATGATCACGATCTATCTCTGAATTTGGCGCATCCGCTAAATCTCGCAAAGTATAATGATAAAAAAATTGTGAGACTGTACTAGTACTTCTGTTCAAGTTCGAGTGCAACATCAAATCATCATCACGTTGAAAATTTGTTACCATGATCATGATCTATCTCTGAATTTGGCGCATCTGCTAAATCTTGCAAAGTATAATGATAAAGAAATTGTAAGACAGTAGTAGTACTTCTGTTCAAGGTCGAGTGCAACATCAAATCATCATCACGTTGAAAATTTGTTACCATGATCCTCTGAAAATGGGCGCATCCGCTAAAACTTGCAAAGTATAATGATACAAAATTGTGAGACCGTACTAGTACTTATGTTCAAGGTCTAGTGCAACATCAAATCATCATTACATTGAAAATTGTGTTACCATGATCATGATCTATCTCTGAATTTGGCGCATCCGCTAAATCTCGCAAAGTATAATGATAAAAAAATTGTGAGACTGTACTAGTACTTATGTTCAAGGCCGAGTGCATGATCAAATCATCATCATGTTGAAATTTGTTACAACGATCATGACATATCTCTAAAATTGGCGCATCCGCTAAATCTTGCACGTGGCGCATCTCGGTGCGGAGCAACAAGCCGGTGCTATCAAGGTTGAGGCGTCGGTAGCGTCATCGGGCTCTCCTCTTTTGATAGATCTTCTACATGGCGTGGCGCACCGCCCACCGAGAAGCAGTCACATGTGAGATCGAGGTGGAGACGTCGCCGGCATCCTCGAGGCGCGACCGCCCTTCTACGAGCCAGAGTCGACTCAAGGTATGAATCCATGCGCTGTCGCGTCCCTTCTGCATATGAAGTGGGATGCCTTAGATTTATTGTTCTTCTCTTACGATTATTTCTAGCCGGACATGTGTGCTCTTTCTCTGAATATATTGCTTGAAAAGCTAACCAAGTTACTTAAATTCACTTCGTTCTTAATCTTGCGTGCTAATTTTGTTATTTTTGCTGACAGTGGTGCACGCAAGGAAATTTATTTCTGGGTGTGCTGAGCTGTTAGGCCTAAGTCGAAATCCTCAGCTAAACAAGGCCTCAGCTTAACACATAAAAAGGTGTTCAATCTCGCCCACAATGTCCTCTTCTTTCCTCTTCCTTTATTGGAACTTGTTTTGCAGACAAGGAAAGTGGCACGTGTAATGTGAGTAAAACCCTCTTAGCCAAAATCAGCTACGAGCAAGATTTTATGTATTGTAGATTCCCCAATTGACTCTCATCCCCAATGTAGTCTTTTTTATGTCAGTATAGACTTCTTTACTGGATGTATATACTATCGTACATGGCATGCATTTGCCTAATGAGGAGCATTGTATTGCCATTCTAGCCAACCTGATCGATCTGTCAAGCTTCATGCACGAGATGCCATGTTTAATTTACTCCCTCGCTCCGATCCATATTTCTTGGTGTAAAATGAATGTGAATCGGAGGGAGTACTCTTCTTAGATAGTACTATACCAGTTCAAAAAAAAGTACTGTACTACTACATCACAAATGCATCAAAAGAGTACTACATCACAAGACCACCACGGTTGTACTAGTAGAGTTTAATGCTTAACTTCCAAAGGGAATAAGATTACACATATGAACTTTAAACAGGCGCTGTCCGATGTCTGCTTGTTTGGGAGCACAACATAAATAATACTACCCCCGTCCATACATAAGTGACTAAACTTTGTCTGAAGATGGTTTCATCTATATATGTTTTTAGTGTGTAGATACATCCGTATCTTGAAGGAAAAAGGTGAGCCGCTAACTTTTTGAATAGAGTGAGTAATACAATTCGGATAAACAATGGTGTAGTAAAACAAATACTCCTGCCCATCATAAAACAAAACACAGACTGACTCAAATATATGTACAGATCACAAAAAAGGTTTCATCAGAACCCGAACATATACATGCAGAGATGACCGTTTGATCACATAAAACAAAGGTTTCGTGGCATATTTATGCCCCCAAAACAAGCAGACGTAGGACAGCGCCAACGTACTAGCAGCTAGCACTATGGAGCTGCAGTACAAACAAATGGTGCAGCGACATTTCCACCAGAACGAAAACTAAAAGACATCAGACCAAACAAAAGCTGGGCTATCACTTCTTGCCCAAACAAGCCTTGCTCCTTCATATGCGACTTCCTTTTCTCTTATGGATGTTGAACTTTGAATTAGATGGGTTCCTGACAGCGCGTTCTTTTTCGTGTCCTTGATGTTGCACTCTGGATCAGGTCGGTTACTGTCAGGAAATGAACAAATTGATCAGCAAAAGTCATATGTAAATGAATGCAAAGGTTACATATGAATGACTAACCCGGTCTAACTGAGTAGGGATGTAAAGTGCACCAACGTCTAGCAGAATTGTACTTTCTCCACTGCCAGTTGCTCATATCTAATTGGAATACTCCCTCCTTTGCCCGTACAACCAGCTCATTTTTGTCCTCAAATACGCAGAGTAACCTTACTGCATGTTTCCAATTGTATGGAAATGATGTGTCAAGGCCAAAAAAAGTATCCAATTCAAAATTTATATGACATGTCCATGACTCGTGATCGCCTGTTGATGATCTTGTACTGGCCCATGTTTGTAGGGTGAAGTCTCTTATAACAGCAAGGGCAACATCTCCATTATGTCCCTTGAAGATGTGAATGTTAAGCATGAATATATCATGCGTCTCATGAGGGCACTGAATATATTTCAGAGCCTTCTTTGCATGGTCAAGCTCAATGATATATCTAGACTTCGTTGGCCAGTACAAAATACCCCCTATGAGAGTTGCCGGTCTACGGTCAATCTCTGACAGCATCGGAGTTGATCGAGCTAGAAACTCCCATTCTTTTGAATCTGGTGAGTAGATATGAGCCTGTGCATCGTAACGTTTAGTTGTTATCCAAACAACCGAGAACTTGCCACAATGTGTAAACGGTTCAGAGTTGTTTCTCGAACAGAGAATTGAGCCGCTGCTTTCAATTGTGTGATTGCGCCACAATGGTGGTTCTGGTATCGCTGTGAGAACTTGCCTAATTGGATCCCAGACTGATATATACCCTCTGGATACATTAGAATGGAGTAGCACCATACCATCGCGGCATCCCAGGACATAGATTTTGGGACCGTTCACTTGAGACGGGATTGCCAGCATCTTCAAGATGGCCGGGTGAAGATCATGCTCTGTGATGAATCGATTGTCCTCGGAGTTGTTGGTGAAAAACCCTAGCAACGGGTTTCCTCCGTTGTGTGACACAGTTAGCTTTCTGAAATAATTGCTTCCCATACATTGCCTCCATGCTTTCTTGGTGCCTGATGCAGCTAGTAAGCAGGTTGGATGGGGAGGAAGCCTGACAAGAATCTGAGAGACTACATCTCCAGGCAGATCGTTGATTGTTGTGGGTGTCCTTCGACTGAAGCTGGTAGGATTATGCAAATCGCACGATGCATCGTCAAAATTATGTAAACAGCACACTGCATCATCTATTTTTTAAAACAAAATGCAACATCTAATTTGACTAAGCAGCAAAATGCATCATCTAATTCATCATCAAAGTTTCCTAAACTGCATGGTGCATCAGCAAAATCAAAATAGTGTAAACAGCACAATGCATCAGCAAAATCAAAATAATGTAAACAGGACAATGCATCAGCAAAATCAAAATAATGTGAACAGCACAATGCATCAGCAAAATCAAAATATTGTAAACAGGACAATGCAATTGTAATCCTGTTGCATAATCAATGAAGCCCTTAATTTGCAAAAAAAAAACACCACAAAAATAGGACGCACCAACGGAAGGCAATCTCGCATATACAGTAATAATTGCTAACGTGTCAACACGATTGGAGGAAAAAGAGACCTCTACAGGACCCAAAACGCTGTGGTAACATCAGATGGGGTTAGCTTTGATATAGGTAATAAAATGTAAACAGCACAATACATCATCTAAGTTGACAGCAAAATTCTTCATCGAAATTTCCCACACTGTTCAAGGAATCAGAAAAATTACCTAAAAGGCTAAAAGAGCAAAATGCATCATCAGAGTAAAATATATGTAAACAGTACAATGCATCATCCAACTTTTGGCTAAACAGCAGAGAGCATTAGCTAGGTTGACAGAAAAAAAAAACAAAAAAAACCATGAAAAATTCCTGAAGAGGTGAGTGCATCAGAAAAATTACTACCTAAAAAGCATAATGAATCACCCAAATTACAAAAGAAGCAGAATGCATCATCAAAAATACAAAAACATCTCAATGCATCATCACGTCTGGTTTGGGCAAAAAACCCAATCCACCAGATCTAACCTCATTGCAGTTGGGGAAGGTAGAACTTACAAAGGGGTTGACGAGTCACGATCAAATGCAACAAGCGCCGCCTTAGATGAAGTCACCATCCAAGCTCTCGACGCGTTCAAAGCAGCCAGCTTCGAAGCCTCCGACGGTTCTCCCGGCTGCGCCGCCAAAACTCTCGAAGCACGCGCCAAGACTTTCCAACAAAATGCAGCTTCGATACGAGCATTTGCCAGCGCCACAGCGCCCGGGCCCGTCCTAGCCACCGCCTTCGCCTTTGCCTCCGCATCCGCATCCGCTTTACATGTCTCCGCCGATGCATGCAGAGCATCCGTCTCCGCTTTCCATGTATCCGCCGACGCAGTGTAGGCATCGAGCGACGCCGTTTTCATTTCCTAGAAAACCCAGTAAGTTACTCACATTGCAATCCCCAAATTAAGGTTATATCGAACACAATGACCGATGAACCTCTGTACTCGCCGGAGGTTGGAGATGTACATACCTGCGAAGATCGGTCCGGTGGTGCTTGACGGTGGTGCGTCGGGGACGGGGGAGAACTCGGCGGGGAGAATGGTGGCGCGGCCCAAGACGGCGGCGCGGAGAGGGGCGACGGTGCGGTCATCGAACCTCGGCAGACAGTATTTTGTATATATATATGAGAAGAAGAATAAAGTCTGGTCGAATGAGGCAGCGCGACCGGCAGAGTACAACCGAAGGCTACTAGTGCTACCTTGGAGTATTGTAGTAATACTATAACATAATAAAAATAATGGCCTTGTTTAAACCACTCTTGTCAGTGTGGCATCGCGTCCAAATTTAATGCATTCTGTGGAAATCGGAATAATGCTGTAAAAACTCTCATACTAGTGTGGTATATAGCATGCACCGACACTTTTCAACAAAATGTCGTCTCCATTTCATAGGAGACTGCTTGCACACTGGGATACGATGCTGACATGACGAAGGGCGCAGAAGTATTTTGGAGTATTTCATTCGAGCAGATCGGGGCGACGGTGCGTCTTTGGAGGGAATACCGTGTGGTGTGTCTTTGGAGGGAATACCGTACGTACTTAGGAGTATTTCATTCGAGCAGACTGCTTGCACACTGGGATACGATGCTGACATGACGAAGGGCGCAGAAGTTTGCGAAAATGGTTGTACTACCATCCGACCATTAGTATAATCATTGCGCGATAGCTTACACGAGAAGGAAAAGAGCCGAACAGCTGTGGATAATAAAAGCATTTGGCTCTTCGAGGATCCTTCTTCTACTACCTTCTCAAAGGAGTACTACTATTGTAATCTTTTTTTTGTTTTTCTGGGACCTTCGGGTCCCTTCCCCGTTGAAAAGTGAAGTGTTTCGAATACATTCATATGCCTATGTTTCTATTTTTACAAGCAAATAAATAACAAAGGATGACTCAATGCACAAGTTGATCTCATTTTGAAATTTTTTAAAACTTCTTCTATTGTATTCAAATTTGATTAGAAGGAGTCGATCGATTGTACATGCCAATCGTATAGCTTGGTGGGTGGATTGGCATTTGAAGTTTGGTCATTGTGTTCTTGTTTGTTACCACCCTCGCAAGGCACGTCCAAGTATTTCCTGTCAGAATTTATGGCATGTATGTAGTTAAATAACCTACATTATTTCAATTATGAGTTTAATTACTAGGCAAAAGCTTAAAAATCCATATATAGTTGCAGATTAAGATGAACAAATCCTTGAACCTATATCTACAAAATTGATGGCACTAACACATCCTACCAAGCGGAAAGCATGTCTACCCTACTGCTTCCAAAAGGTGGAATTATGACAATAATGTGCAACTGTTAAAATTTGGTAGCCCTCCTTCACAATTAACACACATCTAGCCATTTTTGTACAGTAATAAAAAAGGGAAATCATTCTTTCATGCATGCATATAATTGTTAGAATCTCTTGTTTGTGAAGTTGCTTAAAATACGATCTCTTCCAAACTTGAGGTCATATGATAACTAAAAAGTTTTGTATGGCGGGATTTTGCATCAAAGTACATGCGCACAATACTCACTTGTGGGCAGAAAGCCAAACAAACTCATATTACTAGGTTTGTATTAATTTGTTCAAGAAATTTCACCATCACACATGATTTTGTGCTTGCGTTAATTTTACTTTAAAAACTTCTTCCAAATTCAAATTTTCTTCAAACATGCCAACGGTACATGTCTACCAATTAATAATTAAGGGTACACCACACGTACTGCCTCGTAGGGTACATAAAAATTTACTATATTTTATGGCATGTACTAATTTCACATAATCTACAACTCAATGTTGAGTTTAATGATCAGCCCAGAACTAGAAAACAAATATACATATAGTTGCAAATTAACCTAGAAAAGCTCTAGTATCCTTTAAAACCCTAGAAAATGGACATGCATGCATGCATCCTACTCATAATAATTAATTAAGGTCTCGATCTCTATACTGCTCACGAAGTTTGGAATTCTGGCAAATATGCAACTTGTTTCATTAATTTACCATGGCGAGATAGATGCATGCACATCGATCACTTAAAAAATATAAAGTTTGTAAAGGATTTGGCATCCATATATGCTCACCGGATATATAGATAAGGCCAAGCAAACACATCGAATATTTGTGAAGAAATGTTTTTGCTAGAACCTTCAAATTTTTAGATTTACATCACACACAAAGAACACACCTTTAATTTCGCCAGGTTTGTGCACTAATAAAGTACTCCTACAGTACTAGAAATTGGATTGTTCTACTCCGGAGTGATATGCTCACCGGAGTATTTTTGGATCTTAGCTGGAGCGGCGTTTGGCGGTTGCACGAAGCCGTGCTGGATGTTAAGCCTGTCGAGGCACGCCTGGTGGAAAGCGTGCGCCACCTTAGCCTCATCGGCGCGCCGCTGCAATGCTGCGTCCCTGGGATTTGCAGCCGCCGCATTCTTAGCCTGCACGAAAGCTTGCAGAGCATCCCGGCATCTATAGAGTGCCGGGAACATCACGTTATATACGAGCTCCTTGGCGGTGTTGCTCCTGCAAAGGGCGTCGCCGTGATGCGCTTCGAAAGAACGGCCTGGCTCCACGGCCGGCACCGCCTGAAGTGCGGTCGGATTAGGCGGCTGGCCACGGGAGCTCCCTGCCTCCGCATCGTTCGCGCCGGCCGGGAAGGGGATCTCACCTGCTGGCAAAGAAAACCATGCGGCATGCGCGGGCGGAAAAGCCGGCCAGGGCCGAGCGGGCGTCGCATGCGGGGTTGCGTGGGAGATCCCTGCCTCTGCATCCATCGGCCCGCACGGGAAGCGGCTGGCGAGGGGCTCCACGGCCAGCGCCGCCGCCGCGGGCTGAACAACCGGCCAGTGCAGAGCGGGCGGGTTATGCCTTGGTGCGCGATGGACGAAGCGAAGGCGGCGCTGATGCTCCGCTTCCTCGTCGGTGGTAGGACTACGCGCGCGGCGACCAGAGCCAAGTCGGAAGGCCATAGATATGTCGATTGGTCACTTAAGCTGGAGAGGTTCTCTTACCATTTCGGAGAAGCGGAGTAAGAGGAAGTTGTTGCTTATACGGGTTCACTGCCACGTTGGGTTAAGAGGGGCAAAGTTGGTCAATGCCTAGGAAGTTGGAATCGTTTTGGCCCCAATTTTTTAATTACCTTGCGGTTCATCTCTCGGTCTCTCCCACCTCTTCACTATCCCTCCCCTTGCCTCCTTTCATGCTTCATCGTAGTGCATCTTGTTTTTCTAGCACCTTCACAAAAATCATACACATTTGGCCGATTCTGTCATTGTGTGCACTAATAAAGTAAAAAATCCATTATATGTGAATAAACGTTTAATACACTAGCTCGCAAAGATGTTTCTCAAGGCGATATGCACAATGCCTGCCAAAAATGGGTCATGATAACTAAATTTCGTGTTAATTTTTGCATGACATGTACTCACTTGTGTATGAAGCCAAGCAAACTCATAATCTATACCAAAAAAATGTGAAAGAGTTCTTTTTAGTATCCTTCATACATGGGGTTCCTATTTTTACTTTCTATTTTTACTAGTTACAAGTACTCATGCATGAAAACTTTTGAAAATATGTGCATTTTGGGCTGTGTGGAGACATGGTACAATAATATATTCAAGTTGATATACAAAGTCTAGACATATTCAAACTAGACAAATAATGTATCTAACCCCCTAACCCTAAACTCTGTCTTATGAAGTCAAGCATGCATGAAGAGAATTGGTTTTGGGTTTCAAACATGGAAATTTCAAAATCATCCCAAAAGCTTCATTTTAGAGCGACTAAGAAGGATCCAGGCTTACCTTTCCATTTTCATGTTTTAAACTTGTTTAAATCTTGGTCAAATCTAGGATTTGACCAAGATTCAAATGGGCATAAAATAAAAAAATGAAAAAATGAAAAACCAAAGCGCACATAGTCTTCTTATATGTCATATAGTAAGCATTAAAGTTGGTAAACAAGGTCTAGACATATTCAAACTAGACAAATCATGTATCTACCCCCTAACCCCTAAACTCTATCTTATGACGAAGTCAAGCATGAAGATTAAGTGGTTTTGGGTTTCAAACATGGAAATTTTGAAAACCTCCCAAAAACTTCATTTTAGGGTGACTAAGAAGGATACAGGCTTCCCTTTTCATTTTCATGTTCTATACTTGTTTAAATCTTGGTCAAACCTAGGATTTGACCAAGATTCAAATGTGCATCAAAATTCCAAAAAAATCAGAAAAATGAAAAACCAAAGCACATAGTTTTCTTATGTCATATAGTAAGCATTAAAGTTGATAAACAAGGGTCTAGACATATTCAAACAAGAAAAATCATGTATCTACCCCCTAACCCTAAACTTTGTCTTATGTAGTCAAGCATGAAGAGAAGTGGTTTTGGGTTTCAAATATGGAAATTTCAAAAACCTATCAAAAGCTTCATTTTAGAGTGACTAAGAAGGATCCATGCTTGCCTTTTCATTTTCATATTTGAAACTTGTTTAAATCATTGTCAAACCTAGGATTTGACCAAGATTTAAATGGGCATAAAATTAAAAAATCGGAAAAATGAAAAACAAAAGCACATAGTCTTCTTATGTCACATATATATATAGTAAGCATTCAAAAGTTGATAAACAAGGTCTAGCTAGACATATTCAAATAAGACAAATCATGTATCTACCCCTCTAACCCTAAACTCTGTCTTATGAAGTCAAGCATGAAGAGAAGTGGTTTTAGGTTTCAAACATGGAAATTTCAAAAACCTCCCAAAAACTTCATTTTAGAGTGACTAAGAAGGATACATGTTTCCCTTTTCATTTTCATGTTTTAAACTTGTTTAAATCTTGGTCAAACCTAGGATTTGACCAAGATACAAATAGGCACAAAAAATGAAAAACAAAAGCACATAGTGTTCTTATGTCATATCGTAAGCATTCAAGTTGATAAACAAGGTCTAGATATATCCAAACCAGACAAATCATGTATGTACCCCGTGTCGATCTTATGAAGTCTAGCATGAAGAAAAGTCGTTTTGGCCGGGTTTCAAACATGGAAATTTCAAGAACATCCCAAAAGCTTCATTTTAGAGCGACTAAGAAGGATCCAGGCTTACCTTTCCATTTTCATGATTTAAACTTGTTTAAATCTTGGTCAAATCTTGCTCAAGCATGAAGATAAGTGGTTTTGGGTTTCAAACATGGAAATTTCAAAAACCTCCCAAAAACTTCATTTTAGGGTGACTAAGAAGGATACAGGCTTCCCTTTTCATTTTCATGTTCTATATATACTTGTTTAAATCTTGGTCAAACCTAGGATTTGACCAAGATTCAAATGTGCATCAAAATTCTAAAAAAATCAGAAAAATGAAAAACCAAAGCACATAGTCTTCTTATGTCATATAGTAAGCATTAAAGTTGATAAACATGGTCTAGACATATTCAAACCATACAAATCATGTATCTACCCCTAACCCCTAAACTATGTCTTATGAAGTCAAGCATGAAGAGAAGTGGTTTTGGGTTTCAAACATGGAAATTTCAAAAACCGCCCAAAAACTTCATTTTAGAGTGACTAAGAAGGACACATGCTTCCCTTTTCATTTTCATGTTTTAAACTTGTTTAAATCTTGGTCAAACCTAGGATTTGATAAACATGGTCTAGACATATTCAAACCAGACAAATCATGTATCTACCCCCTATCGACCCTAAACTTCGTCTTATGAAGTCAAGCATGAAGAGAAGTGGTTTTGGGTTTCAAACATGGAAATTTCAAAAACCTCCCAAAATTAAAGCTTCATTTTAGAGTGACTAGTTAAGAAGGATCCAGGCTTACCTTTTCATTTTCATGTTTTAAACTTGTTTAAATCTTGTTCAAACCTAGGATTTGACCAATATTCAAATGGGCATAAAATAAAAAATAAATAAAATAAAAAACCAAAGCACATAGTCTTCTTATGTCATATAGTAAGCATTCAAGTTCATAAACAAGGTCTAGACATATTCAAACCAGACAAATCATGTACCCCCTAACCCTAAACTTTGTCTTAATTATATATGAAGTCAAGCATGAAGCAGAGAAGTGTGGTTTTGGGTTTCAAACATGGAAATTTCAAAAACCTCCCAAAAAGCTTCATTTTAATTAGACTGGCTGGTTAATTAAGAAGGATCCATGATTAATTACCTTTTCATTGTCATGTTTTAAACTTGTTTAAATCTTGGTCGAACCTAGGATTTGACCAAGATTCAAATGGGCATAAAAATTCAGAAAAAAATCGAAAGAATGAAAAACCAAAGCACATAGCCTTCTTATGTCATATAGTAAGCATTCAAGTTGATAAACATGGTCTAGACATATTCAAACCAGAAAAATCATGTATCTACCCCTAACCCTAAACTCTGTCTTATGAAGTCAAGCATGAAAAGAAGTACGGTGGTTTTGGGTTTCAAACATGGTAAATTCAAGAACCTCCCAAAAGCTTCATTTTAGAGTTACTAAGAGAAAGATCCAGACTTAATTACCTTATCATTTTCACATGTTAAACTTGTTTAAATCTTGCTCAACAAACCTAGGATTTTACCAAGATTCTCAAATGGGCATAAAAATCAAAAAATGAAATACCAATGCACATAGTCCTCTTATGTCATATAGCTAGTAAGCATTCAAGTTGATAAACAAGGTCTAGACATATTCAAACAAGACAAATCATGTATCTACCCCCTATCGACCCTAAACTTCGTCTTATGAAGTCAAGCATGAAGAGAAGTGGTTTTGGGTTTCAAACATGGAAATTTCAAAAACCTCCCAAAATTCAGCTTCATTTTAGAGCGACTAAGAAGGATCGATGCTTACCTTTTCATTTCCATGTTTTAAACTTGTTTAAATCTTGGTCAAATCTAGGATTTGACCAAGATTCAAATGGGCATAAAATAAAAAAACCGAAAAATGAAAAACCAAAGCGCACATAGTCTTCTTATATGTCATATAGTAAGCATTAAAGTTGATAAACAAGGTCTAGACATATTCAAACTAGCTAGACAAATCATGTATCTACCCCCTAAAACCCCTAAACTCTGTCTTATGACGAAGTCAAGCATGAAGATAAGTGGTTTTAGGTTTCAAACATGGAAATTTCAAGTACGTCCCAAAAGCTTCATATATTTTAGAGTGACTAATTAAGAAGGATCTTGGATTACGTTTTCATTTTCATGCTTGAAACTTGTTTAAATCTTGGTTGAACCTAGGATTTGACCAGAATCAAATGTGCATAAAATTCTTAAAAAAATAGAAAAATGAAAAACAAAAGCACATGGTCTTCTTATGTCATATAGTAAGCATTCAAGTTGATAAACAAGGTTTAGACATATTCAAACCAGACAAATCATGTATCTACCCCCTAACCCTAAACTCGGTCTTATGAAGTCTAGCATGAGGAGAAGTCGTTTTGGGTTTCAAACGTTTAAGCCAAAAGCCCCATTTCAAATATTTCAAACTTATTCAAATTTGGTTCAAATTTGAAAGACACACAAGTTATAGCACACATAGTGCATACATTCTCACACATACTGCACTAGATGCTAACCCGGCCTATAGTTTGAGGCCATTGGATGAGGTCGAAAAAAATCTTGGATTAGAAATGGGGTTGTTCGAACCCCGTAGTTGGATTTTTTGAACCTTGATCTGTAGTACTGGGCAAAACCCTAGTTTAACCTATTTAATTATAGATTCGTAGGTCGATTTTTCTACCTTTTTATTATTACTATGCAGCACATGTGTGTTTGCCCGTCGAGTGAAACTCGGAGGAAGAGGGATCACTCGGAAGGAGAGAAGAAGGGAGAGAATTATGGTGTCTCCCCTTTTTCGGGTGATGATGTTGACTTTTGTGCAGGGTTTGTCAGTGAGCAGGAGGTGCGAGCGAGCGAGCGAGTCGAGCGAGGCCGAGAATGAGAGAGATTTGTTTTTTTGTGAGAGGGACGACCGAAGGATCCAGAAGGACCCACAGACTTCCAATACGCATCCTGATGCGTCTTCTCTTGACAAAGAAAATGGCTGGGAGTTTGCGTACCTATTGCACGTGACTTGTGCTCACTGAAGTGTGGGACCTCACGCATGGGCACCACACGTAAGTGACAGACCTGTTGGTGTAAAAACTCGGTTGATTATTATAGTGCATTAGAACAAAGTTTCCTATGGATTCAAGGGTAGGAAATCCAAGTTAACTCATTTACATGACATTATTTTTTCCATGAAGCAAAGTTAACGCACCTATCAATTGGTACATTTTGGAGTGACTAAGAAGGATCCAGGCTTACTTATTCGTTTTCACGTGTAAAACTTGTCTAAATCTTGGTCAAACAAAATTGGCAGAAAATTCAAAAAAAAACAGAAAAATGAAAAACCAAAGCACATAGTCTTCTTATGTCATGTAGTAAGCATTAAAGTTGATAAACAAGGTCTAGACATATTCAAACCATACTAATCATGTATCTACCCGCTAACCCCTAAACTATGTCTTAAGAAGTCAAGAATGAAGAGAAGTGGTTTTGGGTTTCAAACATGGACATTTCAAAAACCTCCCAAAACTTCATTTTAGGGTGAGTAAGAAGGATACAGGCTTCCCTTTTCATTTTCATGTTCTATACTTGTTTAAATCTTGGTCAAACCTAGGATTTGACCAAGATTCAAATGGGCACAAAAAAATAAAAAAAGCACATAGTGTTCTTATGTCATATCGTAAGCATTCAAGTTGATAAACAAGGTCTAGATATATCCAAATTAACCAGACAAATCATGTATCTACCCCCTATCGACCCTGAACTTCGTCTTATGAAGTCAAGCATGAAGAGAAGTGGTTTTGGGTTTCAAACATGGAAATTTCAAAAACCTCCCAAAATTCAGCTTCATTTTAGAGCGACTAAGAAGGATCGATGCTTTACCTTTTCATTTCCATGTTTTAAACTTATTTAAATCTTGGTCAAACCTAGGATTTGACCAAGATTCAAATGGGCATAAAAATTCAGACAAAAAATCTAAAGAATGAAAAACCAAAGCACATAGCCTTCTTAATTATGTCATATAGTAAACACTCAAGTTGATAAACAAGGTCTAGACATATTCAAACCAGAAAAATCATGTGTATATCTACCCCTAACCCTAAACTCTGTCTTATGAAGTCAATCTCTAGGATTTGACCAAGATTCAAATGGGCATAAAATAAAAAAACAGAAAAATGAAAAACCAAAGCGCACATAGTCTTCTTATATGTCATATAGTAAGCATTAAAGTTGATAAACAAGGTCTGGACATATTCAAACTAGCTAGACAAATCATGTATCTACCCCCTAACCCCTAAACTCTGTCTTATGACGAAGTCAAGCATGAAGATAAGTGGTTTTGGGTTTCAAACATGGAAATTTCAAAAACCTCCCAAAAACTTCATTTTAGGGTGACTAAGAAGGATACAGGCTTCCATTTTCATTTCCATGTTCTATACTTGTTTAAATCTTGGTCAAACCTAGGATTTGACCAAGATTCAAATGTGCATCAAAATTCCAAAAAAATCAGAAAAATGAAAAACCAAAGCACATAGTTTTCTTATGTCACATACATATATATAGTAAGCATTCAAAAGTTCATAAACAAGGTCTAGACATATTCAAACCAGACAAATCATGTACCCCCTAACCCTAAACTTTGTCTTAATTATATATGAAGTCAAGCATGAAGCAGAGAAGTGTGGTTTTGGGTTTCAAACATGGAAATTTCAAAAACCTCCCAAAAAGCTTCATTTTAATTAGACTGGCTGGTTAATTAAGAAGGATCCATGATTAATTACCTTTTCATTGTCATGTTTTAAACTTGTTTAAATCTTGGTCGAACCTAGGATTTGACCAAGATTCAAATGGGCATAAAAATTCAGAAAAAAATCGAAAGAATGAAAAACCAAAGCACATAGCCTTCTTATGTCATATAGTAAGCATTCAAGTTGATAAACATGGTCTAGACATATTCAAACCAGAAAAATCATGTATCTACCCCTAACCCTAAACTCTGTCTTATGAAGTCAAGCATGAAAAGAAGTACGGTGGTTTTGGGTTTCAAACATGGTAAATTCAAGAACCTCCCAAAAGCTTCATTTTAGAGTTACTAAGAGAAAGATCCAGACTTAATTACCTTATCATTTTCACATGTTAAACTTGTTTAAATCTTGCTCAACAAACCTAGGATTTTACCAAGATTCTCAAATGGGCATAAAAATCAAAAAATGAAATACCAATGCACATAGTCCTCTTATGTCATATAGCTAGTAAGCATTCAAGTTGATAAACAAGGTCTAGACATATTCAAACAAGACAAATCATGTATCTACCCCCTATCGACCCTAAACTTCGTCTTATGAAGTCAAGCATGAAGAGAAGTGGTTTTGGGTTTCAAACATGGAAATTTCAAAAACCTCCCAAAATTCAGCTTCATTTTAGAGCGACTAAGAAGGATCGATGCTTACCTTTTCATTTCCATGTTTTAAACTTGTTTAAATCTTGGTCAAATCTAGGATTTGACCAAGATTCAAATGGGCATAAAATAAAAAAACCGAAAAATGAAAAACCAAAGCGCACATAGTCTTCTTATATGTCATATAGTAAGCATTAAAGTTGATAAACAAGGTCTAGACATATTCAAACTAGCTAGACAAATCATGTATCTACCCCCTAAAACCCCTAAACTCTGTCTTATGACGAAGTCAAGCATGAAGATAAGTGGTTTTAGGTTTCAAACATGGAAATTTCAAGTACGTCCCAAAAGCTTCATATATTTTAGAGTGACTAATTAAGAAGGATCTTGGATTACGTTTTCATTTTCATGCTTGAAACTTGTTTAAATCTTGGTTGAACCTAGGATTTGACCAGAATCAAATGTGCATAAAATTCTTAAAAAAATAGAAAAATGAAAAACAAAAGCACATGGTCTTCTTATGTCATATAGTAAGCATTCAAGTTGATAAACAAGGTTTAGACATATTCAAACCAGACAAATCATGTATCTACCCCCTAACCCTAAACTCGGTCTTATGAAGTCTAGCATGAGGAGAAGTCGTTTTGGGTTTCAAACGTTTAAGCCAAAAGCCCCATTTCAAATATTTCAAACTTATTCAAATTTGGTTCAAATTTGAAAGACACACAAGTTATAGCACACATAGTGCATACATTCTCACACATACTGCACTAGATGCTAACCCGGCCTATAGTTTGAGGCCATTGGATGAGGTCGAAAAAAATCTTGGATTAGAAATGGGGTTGTTCGAACCCCGTAGTTGGATTTTTTGAACCTTGATCTGTAGTACTGGGCAAAACCCTAGTTTAACCTATTTAATTATAGATTCGTTGGTCGATTTTTCTACCTTTTTATTATTACTATGCAGCACATGTGTGTTTGCCCGTCGAGTGAAACTCGGAGGAAGAGGGATCACTCGGAAGGAGAGAAGAAGGGAGAGAATTATGGTGTCTCCCCTTTTTCGGGTGATGATGTTGACTTTTGTGCAGGGTTTGTCAGTGAGCAGGAGGTGCGAGCGAGCGAGCGAGTCGAGCGAGGCCGAGAATGAGAGAGATTTGTTTTTTTTTTGAGAGGGACGACCGAAGGATCCAGAAGGACCCACAGACTTCCAATACGCATCCTGATGCGTCTTCTCTTGACAAAGAAAATGGCTGGGAGTTTGCGTACCTATTGCACGTGACTTGTGCTCACTGAAGTGTGGGACCTCACGCATGGGCACCACACGTAAGTGACAGACCTGTTGGTGTAAAAACTCGGTTGATTATTATAGTGCATTAGAACAAAGTTTCCTATGGATTCAAGGGTAGGAAATCCAAGTTAACTCATTTACATGACATTATTTTTTCCATGAAGCAAAGTTAACGCACCTATCAATTGGTACATTTTGGAGTGACTAAGAAGGATCCAGGCTTACTTATTCGTTTTCACGTGTAAAACTTGTCTAAATCTTGGTCAAACAAAATTGGCAGAAAATTCAAAAAAAAACAGAAAAATGAAAAACCAAAGCACATAGTCTTCTTATGTCATGTAGTAAGCATTAAAGTTGATAAACAAGGTCTAGACATATTCAAACCATACTAATCATGTATCTACCCGCTAACCCCTAAACTATGTCTTAAGAAGTCAAGAATGAAGAGAAGTGGTTTTGGGTTTCAAACATGGACATTTCAAAAACCTCCCAAAACTTCATTTTAGGGTGAGTAAGAAGGATACAGGCTTCCCTTTTCATTTTCATGTTCTATACTTGTTTAAATCTTGGTCAAACCTAGGATTTGACCAAGATTCAAATGGGCACAAAAAAAAAAAAAGCACATAGTGTTCTTATGTCATATCGTAAGCATTCAAGTTGATAAACAAGGTCTAGATATATCCAAATTAACCAGACAAATCATGTATCTACCCCCTATCGACCCTAAACTTCGTCTTATGAAGTCAAGCATGAAGAGAAGTGGTTTTGGGTTTCAAACATGGAAATTTCAAAAACCTCCCAAAATTCAGCTTCATTTTAGAGCGACTAAGAAGGATCGATGCTTTACCTTTTCATTTCCATGTTTTAAACTTATTTAAATCTTGGTCAAACCTAGGATTTGACCAAGATTCAAATGGGCATAAAAATTCAGACAAAAAATCTAAAGAATGAAAAACCAAAGCACATAGCCTTCTTAATTATGTCATATAGTAAACACTCAAGTTGATAAACAAGGTCTAGACATATTCAAACCAGAAAAATCATGTGTATATCTACCCCTAACCCTAAACTCTGTCTTATGAAGTCAATCTCTAGGATTTGACCAAGATTCAAATGGGCATAAAATAAAAAAACAGAAAAATGAAAAACCAAAGCGCACATAGTCTTCTTATATGTCATATAGTAAGCATTAAAGTTGATAAACAAGGTCTAGACATATTCAAACTAGCTAGACAAATCATGTATCTACCCCCTAACCCCTAAACTCTGTCTTATGACGAAGTCAAGCATGAAGATAAGTGGTTTTGGGTTTCAAACATGGAAATTTCAAAAACCTCCCAAAAACTTCATTTTAGGGTGACTAAGAAGGATACAGGCTTCCATTTTCATTTCCATGTTCTATACTTGTTTAAATCTTGGTCAAACCTAGGATTTGACCAAGATTCAAATGTGCATCAAAATTCCAAAAAAATCAGAAAAATGAAAAACCAAAGCACATAGTTTTCTTATGTCACATACATATATATAGTAAGCATTCAAAAGTTCATAAACAAGGTCTAGACATATTCAAACCAGACAAATCATGTACCCCCTAACCCTAAACTTTGTCTTAATTATATATGAAGTCAAGCATGAAGCAGAGAAGTGTGGTTTTGGGTTTCAAACATGGAAATTTCAAAAACCTCCCAAAAAGCTTCATTTTAATTAGACTGGCTGGTTAATTAAGAAGGATCCATGATTAATTACCTTTTCATTGTCATGTTTTAAACTTGTTTAAATCTTGGTCGAACCTAGGATTTGACCAAGATTCAAATGGGCATAAAAATTCAGAAAAAAATCGAAAGAATGAAAAACCAAAGCACATAGCCTTCTTATGTCATATAGTAAGCATTCAAGTTGATAAACATGGTCTAGACATATTCAAACCAGAAAAATCATGTATCTACCCCTAACCCTAAACTCTGTCTTATGAAGTCAAGCATGAAAAGAAGTACGGTGGTTTTGGGTTTCAAACATGGTAAATTCAAGAACCTCCCAAAAGCTTCATTTTAGAGTTACTAAGAGAAAGATCCAGACTTAATTACCTTATCATTTTCACATGTTAAACTTGTTTAAATCTTGCTCAACAAACCTAGGATTTTACCAAGATTCTCAAATGGGCATAAAAATCAAAAAATGAAATACCAATGCACATAGTCCTCTTATGTCATATAGCTAGTAAGCATTCAAGTTGATAAACAAGGTCTAGACATATTCAAACAAGACAAATCATGTATCTACCCCCTATCGACCCTAAACTTCGTCTTATGAAGTCAAGCATGAAGAGAAGTGGTTTTGGGTTTCAAACATGGAAATTTCAAAAACCTCCCAAAATTCAGCTTCATTTTAGAGCGACTAAGAAGGATCGATGCTTACCTTTTCATTTCCATGTTTTAAACTTGTTTAAATCTTGGTCAAATCTAGGATTTGACCAAGATTCAAATGGGCATAAAATAAAAAAACCGAAAAATGAAAAACCAAAGCGCACATAGTCTTCTTATATGTCATATAGTAAGCATTAAAGTTGATAAACAAGGTCTAGACATATTCAAACTAGCTAGACAAATCATGTATCTACCCCCTAAAACCCCTAAACTCTGTCTTATGACGAAGTCAAGCATGAAGATAAGTGGTTTTAGGTTTCAAACATGGAAATTTCAAGTACGTCCCAAAAGCTTCATATATTTTAGAGTGACTAATTAAGAAGGATCTTGGATTACGTTTTCATTTTCATGCTTGAAACTTGTTTAAATCTTGGTTGAACCTAGGATTTGACCAGAATCAAATGTGCATAAAATTCTTAAAAAAATAGAAAAATGAAAAACAAAAGCACATGGTCTTCTTATGTCATATAGTAAGCATTCAAGTTGATAAACAAGGTTTAGACATATTCAAACCAGACAAATCATGTATCTACCCCCTAACCCTAAACTCGGTCTTATGAAGTCTAGCATGAGGAGAAGTCGTTTTGGGTTTCAAACGTTTAAGCCAAAAGCCCCATTTCAAATATTTCAAACTTATTCAAATTTGGTTCAAATTTGAAAGACACACAAGTTATAGCACACATAGTGCATACATTCTCACACATACTGCACTAGATGCTAACCCGGCCTATAGTTTGAGGCCATTGGATGAGGTCGAAAAAAATCTTGGATTAGAAATGGGGTTGTTCGAACCCCGTAGTTGGATTTTTTGAACCTTGATCTGTAGTACTGGGCAAAACCCTAGTTTAACCTATTTAATTATAGATTCGTTGGTCGATTTTTCTACCTTTTTATTATTACTATGCAGCACATGTGTGTTTGCCCGTCGAGTGAAACTCGGAGGAAGAGGGATCACTCGGAAGGAGAGAAGAAGGGAGAGAATTATGGTGTCTCCCCTTTTTCGGGTGATGATGTTGACTTTTGTGCAGGGTTTGTCAGTGAGCAGGAGGTGCGAGCGAGCGAGTCGAGCGAGGCCGAGAATGAGAGAGATTTGTTTTTTTTTTGAGAGGGACGACCGAAGGATCCAGAAGGACCCACAGACTTCCAATACGCATCCTGATGCGTCTTCTCTTGACAAAGAAAATGGCTGGGAGTTTGCGTACCTATTGCACGTGACTTGTGCTCACTGAAGTGTGGGACCTCACGCATGGGCACCACACGTAAGTGACAGACCTGTTGGTGTAAAAACTCGGTTGATTATTATAGTGCATTAGAACAAAGTTTCCTATGGATTCAAGGGTAGGAAATCCAAGTTAACTCATTTACATGACATTATTTTTTCCATGAAGCAAAGTTAACGCACCTATCAATTGGTACATTTTGGAGTGACTAAGAAGGATCCAGGCTTACTTATTCGTTTTCACGTGTAAAACTTGTCTAAATCTTGGTCAAACAAAATTGGCAGAAAATTCAAAAAAAAACAGAAAAATGAAAAACCAAAGCACATAGTCTTCTTATGTCATGTAGTAAGCATTAAAGTTGATAAACAAGGTCTAGACATATTCAAACCATACTAATCATGTATCTACCCGCTAACCCCTAAACTATGTCTTAAGAAGTCAAGAATGAAGAGAAGTGGTTTTGGGTTTCAAACATGGACATTTCAAAAACCTCCCAAAACTTCATTTTAGGGTGAGTAAGAAGGATACAGGCTTCCCTTTTCATTTTCATGTTCTATACTTGTTTAAATCTTGGTCAAACCTAGGATTTGACCAAGATTCAAATGGGCACAAAAAAATAAAAAAAAGCACATAGTGTTCTTATGTCATATCGTAAGCATTCAAGTTGATAAACAAGGTCTAGATATATCCAAATTAACCAGACAAATCATGTATCTACCCCCTATCGACCCTAAACTTCGTCTTATGAAGTCAAGCATGAAGAGAAGTGGTTTTGGGTTTCAAACATGGAAATTTCAAAAACCTCCCAAAATTCAGCTTCATTTTAGAGCGACTAAGAAGGATCGATGCTTTACCTTTTCATTTCCATGTTTTAAACTTATTTAAATCTTGGTCAAACCTAGGATTTGACCAAGATTCAAATGGGCATAAAAATTCAGACAAAAAATCTAAAGAATGAAAAACCAAAGCACATAGCCTTCTTAATTATGTCATATAGTAAACACTCAAGTTGATAAACAAGGTCTAGACATATTCAAACCAGAAAAATCATGTGTATATCTACCCCTAACCCTAAACTCTGTCTTATGAAGTCAATCTCTAGGATTTGACCAAGATTCAAATGGGCATAAAATAAAAAAACAGAAAAATGAAAAACCAAAGCGCACATAGTCTTCTTATATGTCATATAGTAAGCATTAAAGTTGATAAACAAGGTCTGGACATATTCAAACTAGCTAGACAAATCATGTATCTACCCCCTAACCCCTAAACTCTGTCTTATGACGAAGTCAAGCATGAAGATAAGTGGTTTTGGGTTTCAAACATGGAAATTTCAAAAACCTCCCAAAAACTTCATTTTAGGGTGACTAAGAAGGATACAGGCTTCCATTTTCATTTCCATGTTCTATACTTGTTTAAATCTTGGTCAAACCTAGGATTTGACCAAGATTCAAATGTGCATCAAAATTCCAAAAAAATCAGAAAAATGAAAAACCAAAGCACATAGTTTTCTTATGTCACATACATATATATAGTAAGCATTCAAAAGTTCATAAACAAGGTCTAGACATATTCAAACCAGACAAATCATGTACCCCCTAACCCTAAACTTTGTCTTAATTATATATGAAGTCAAGCATGAAGCAGAGAAGTGTGGTTTTGGGTTTCAAACATGGAAATTTCAAAAACCTCCCAAAAAGCTTCATTTTAATTAGACTGGCTGGTTAATTAAGAAGGATCCATGATTAATTACCTTTTCATTGTCATGTTTTAAACTTGTTTAAATCTTGGTCGAACCTAGGATTTGACCAAGATTCAAATGGGCATAAAAATTCAGAAAAAAATCGAAAGAATGAAAAACCAAAGCACATAGCCTTCTTATGTCATATAGTAAGCATTCAAGTTGATAAACATGGTCTAGACATATTCAAACCAGAAAAATCATGTATCTACCCCTAACCCTAAACTCTGTCTTATGAAGTCAAGCATGAAAAGAAGTACGGTGGTTTTGGGTTTCAAACATGGTAAATTCAAGAACCTCCCAAAAGCTTCATTTTAGAGTTACTAAGAGAAAGATCCAGACTTAATTACCTTATCATTTTCACATGTTAAACTTGTTTAAATCTTGCTCAACAAACCTAGGATTTTACCAAGATTCTCAAATGGGCATAAAAATCAAAAAATGAAATACCAATGCACATAGTCCTCTTATGTCATATAGCTAGTAAGCATTCAAGTTGATAAACAAGGTCTAGACATATTCAAACAAGACAAATCATGTATCTACCCCCTATCGACCCTAAACTTCGTCTTATGAAGTCAAGCATGAAGAGAAGTGGTTTTGGGTTTCAAACATGGAAATTTCAAAAACCTCCCAAAATTCAGCTTCATTTTAGAGCGACTAAGAAGGATCGATGCTTACCTTTTCATTTCCATGTTTTAAACTTGTTTAAATCTTGGTCAAATCTAGGATTTGACCAAGATTCAAATGGGCATAAAATAAAAAAACCGAAAAATGAAAAACCAAAGCGCACATAGTCTTCTTATATGTCATATAGTAAGCATTAAAGTTGATAAACAAGGTCTAGACATATTCAAACTAGCTAGACAAATCATGTATCTACCCCCTAAAACCCCTAAACTCTGTCTTATGACGAAGTCAAGCATGAAGATAAGTGGTTTTAGGTTTCAAACATGGAAATTTCAAGTACGTCCCAAAAGCTTCATATATTTTAGAGTGACTAATTAAGAAGGATCTTGGATTACGTTTTCATTTTCATGCTTGAAACTTGTTTAAATCTTGGTTGAACCTAGGATTTGACCAGAATCAAATGTGCATAAAATTCTTAAAAAAATAGAAAAATGAAAAACAAAAGCACATGGTCTTCTTATGTCATATAGTAAGCATTCAAGTTGATAAACAAGGTTTAGACATATTCAAACCAGACAAATCATGTATCTACCCCCTAACCCTAAACTCGGTCTTATGAAGTCTAGCATGAGGAGAAGTCGTTTTGGGTTTCAAACGTTTAAGCCAAAAGCCCCATTTCAAATATTTCAAACTTATTCAAATTTGGTTCAAATTTGAAAGACACACAAGTTATAGCACACATAGTGCATACATTCTCACACATACTGCACTAGATGCTAACCCGGCCTATAGTTTGAGGCCATTGGATGAGGTCGAAAAAAATCTTGGATTAGAAATGGGGTTGTTCGAACCCCGTAGTTGGATTTTTTGAACCTTGATCTGTAGTACTGGGCAAAACCCTAGTTTAACCTATTTAATTATAGATTCGTAGGTCGATTTTTCTACCTTTTTATTATTACTATGCAGCACATGTGTGTTTGCCCGTCGAGTGAAACTCGGAGGAAGAGGGATCACTCGGAAGGAGAGAAGAAGGGAGAGAATTATGGTGTCTCCCCTTTTTCGGGTGATGATGTTGACTTTTGTGCAGGGTTTGTCAGTGAGCAGGAGGTGCGAGCGAGCGAGCGAGCGAGTCGAGCGAGGCCGAGAATGAGAGAGATTTGTTTTTTTTTTGAGAGGGACGACCGAAGGATCCAGAAGGACCCACAGACTTCCAATACGCATCCTGATGCGTCTTCTCTTGACAAAGAAAATGGCTGGGAGTTTGCGTACCTATTGCACGTGACTTGTGCTCACTGAAGTGTGGGACCTCACGCATGGGCACCACACGTAAGTGACAGACCTGTTGGTGTAAAAACTCGGTTGATTATTATAGTGCATTAGAACAAAGTTTCCTATGGATTCAAGGGTAGGAAATCCAAGTTAACTCATTTACATGACATTATTTTTTCCATGAAGCAAAGTTAACGCACCTATCAATTGGTACATTTTGGAGTGACTAAGAAGGATCCAGGCTTACTTATTCGTTTTCACGTGTAAAACTTGTCTAAATCTTGGTCAAACAAAATTGGCAGAAAATTCAAAAAAAAACAGAAAAATGAAAAACCAAAGCACATAGTCTTCTTATGTCATGTAGTAAGCATTAAAGTTGATAAACAAGGTCTAGACATATTCAAACCATACTAATCATGTATCTACCCGCTAACCCCTAAACTATGTCTTAAGAAGTCAAGAATGAAGAGAAGTGGTTTTGGGTTTCAAACATGGACATTTCAAAAACCTCCCAAAACTTCATTTTAGGGTGAGTAAGAAGGATACAGGCTTCCCTTTTCATTTTCATGTTCTATACTTGTTTAAATCTTGGTCAAACCTAGGATTTGACCAAGATTCAAATGGGCACAAAAAAATAAAAAAAGCACATAGTGTTCTTATGTCATATCGTAAGCATTCAAGTTGATAAACAAGGTCTAGATATATCCAAATTAACCAGACAAATCATGTATCTACCCCCTATCGACCCTAAACTTCGTCTTATGAAGTCAAGCATGAAGAGAAGTGGTTTTGGGTTTCAAACATGGAAATTTCAAAAACCTCCCAAAATTCAGCTTCATTTTAGAGCGACTAAGAAGGATCGATGCTTTACCTTTTCATTTCCATGTTTTAAACTTATTTAAATCTTGGTCAAACCTAGGATTTGACCAAGATTCAAATGGGCATAAAAATTCAGACAAAAAATCTAAAGAATGAAAAACCAAAGCACATAGCCTTCTTAATTATGTCATATAGTAAACACTCAAGTTGATAAACAAGGTCTAGACATATTCAAACCAGAAAAATCATGTGTATATCTACCCCTAACCCTAAACTCTGTCTTATGAAGTCAATCTCTAGGATTTGACCAAGATTCAAATGGGCATAAAATAAAAAAACAGAAAAATGAAAAACCAAAGCGCACATAGTCTTCTTATATGTCATATAGTAAGCATTAAAGTTGATAAACAAGGTCTGGACATATTCAAACTAGCTAGACAAATCATGTATCTACCCCCTAACCCCTAAACTCTGTCTTATGACGAAGTCAAGCATGAAGATAAGTGGTTTTGGGTTTCAAACATGGAAATTTCAAAAACCTCCCAAAAACTTCATTTTAGGGTGACTAAGAAGGATACAGGCTTCCATTTTCATTTCCATGTTCTATACTTGTTTAAATCTTGGTCAAACCTAGGATTTGACCAAGATTCAAATGTGCATCAAAATTCCAAAAAAATCAGAAAAATGAAAAACCAAAGCACATAGTTTTCTTATGTCACATACATATATATAGTAAGCATTCAAAAGTTCATAAACAAGGTCTAGACATATTCAAACCAGACAAATCATGTACCCCCTAACCCTAAACTTTGTCTTAATTATATATGAAGTCAAGCATGAAGCAGAGAAGTGTGGTTTTGGGTTTCAAACATGGAAATTTCAAAAACCTCCCAAAAAGCTTCATTTTAATTAGACTGGCTGGTTAATTAAGAAGGATCCATGATTAATTACCTTTTCATTGTCATGTTTTAAACTTGTTTAAATCTTGGTCGAACCTAGGATTTGACCAAGATTCAAATGGGCATAAAAATTCAGAAAAAAATCGAAAGAATGAAAAACCAAAGCACATAGCCTTCTTATGTCATATAGTAAGCATTCAAGTTGATAAACATGGTCTAGACATATTCAAACCAGAAAAATCATGTATCTACCCCTAACCCTAAACTCTGTCTTATGAAGTCAAGCATGAAAAGAAGTACGGTGGTTTTGGGTTTCAAACATGGTAAATTCAAGAACCTCCCAAAAGCTTCATTTTAGAGTTACTAAGAGAAAGATCCAGACTTAATTACCTTATCATTTTCACATGTTAAACTTGTTTAAATCTTGCTCAACAAACCTAGGATTTTACCAAGATTCTCAAATGGGCATAAAAATCAAAAAATGAAATACCAATGCACATAGTCCTCTTATGTCATATAGCTAGTAAGCATTCAAGTTGATAAACAAGGTCTAGACATATTCAAACAAGACAAATCATGTATCTACCCCCTATCGACCCTAAACTTCGTCTTATGAAGTCAAGCATGAAGAGAAGTGGTTTTGGGTTTCAAACATGGAAATTTCAAAAACCTCCCAAAATTCAGCTTCATTTTAGAGCGACTAAGAAGGATCGATGCTTACCTTTTCATTTCCATGTTTTAAACTTGTTTAAATCTTGGTCAAATCTAGGATTTGACCAAGATTCAAATGGGCATAAAATAAAAAAACCGAAAAATGAAAAACCAAAGCGCACATAGTCTTCTTATATGTCATATAGTAAGCATTAAAGTTGATAAACAAGGTCTAGACATATTCAAACTAGCTAGACAAATCATGTATCTACCCCCTAAAACCCCTAAACTCTGTCTTATGACGAAGTCAAGCATGAAGATAAGTGGTTTTAGGTTTCAAACATGGAAATTTCAAGTACGTCCCAAAAGCTTCATATATTTTAGAGTGACTAATTAAGAAGGATCTTGGATTACGTTTTCATTTTCATGCTTGAAACTTGTTTAAATCTTGGTTGAACCTAGGATTTGACCAGAATCAAATGTGCATAAAATTCTTAAAAAAAATAGAAAAATGAAAAACAAAAGCACATGGTCTTCTTATGTCATATAGTAAGCATTCAAGTTGATAAACAAGGTTTAGACATATTCAAACCAGACAAATCATGTATCCCCCTAACCCTAAACTCGGTCTTATGAAGTCTAGCATGAGGAGAAGTCGTTTTGGGTTTCAAACGTTTAAGCCAAAAGCCCCATTTCAAATATTTCAAACTTATTCAAATTTGGTTCAAATTTGAAAGACACACAAGTTATAGCACACATAGTGCATACATTCTCACACATACTGCACTAGATGCTAACCCGGCCTATAGTTTGAGGCCATTGGATGAGGTCGAAAAAAATCTTGGATTAGAAATGGGGTTGTTCGAACCCCGTAGTTGGATTTTTTGAACCTTGATCTGTAGTACTGGGCAAAACCCTAGTTTAACCTATTTAATTATAGATTCGTTGGTCGATTTTTCTACCTTTTTATTATTACTATGCAGCACATGTGTGTTTGCCCGTCGAGTGAAACTCGGAGGAAGAGGGATCACTCGGAAGGAGAGAAGAAGGGAGAGAATTATGGTGTCTCCCCTTTTTCGGGTGATGATGTTGACTTTTGTGCAGGGTTTGTCAGTGAGCAGGAGGTGCGAGCGAGCGAGCGAGCGAGTCGAGCGAGGCCGAGAATGAGAGAGATTTGTTTTTTGTGTGAGAGGGACCGAAGGATCCAGAAGGACCCACAGACTTCCAATACGCATCCTGATGCGTCTTCTCTTGACAAAGAAAATGGCTGGGAGTTTGCGTACCTATTGCACGTGACTTGTGCTCACTGAAGTGTGGGACCTCACGCATGGGCACCACACGTAAGTGACAGACCTGTTGGTGTAAAAACTCGGTTGATTATTATAGTGCATTAGAACAAAGTTTCCTATGGATTCAAGGGTAGGAAATCCAAGTTAACTCATTTACATGACATTATTTTTTCCATGAAGCAAAGTTAACGCACCTATCAATTGGTACATTTTGGAGTGACTAAGAAGGATCCAGGCTTACTTATTCGTTTTCACGTGTAAAACTTGTCTAAATCTTGGTCAAACAAAATTGGCAGAAAATTCAAAAAAAAACAGAAAAATGAAAAACCAAAGCACATAGTCTTCTTATGTCATGTAGTAAGCATTAAAGTTGATAAACAAGGTCTAGACATATTCAAACCATACTAATCATGTATCTACCCGCTAACCCCTAAACTATGTCTTAAGAAGTCAAGAATGAAGAGAAGTGGTTTTGGGTTTCAAACATGGACATTTCAAAAACCTCCCAAAACTTCATTTTAGGGTGAGTAAGAAGGATACAGGCTTCCCTTTTCATTTTCATGTTCTATACTTGTTTAAATCTTGGTCAAACCTAGGATTTGACCAAGATTCAAATGGGCACAAAAAAAGCACATAGTGTTCTTATGTCATATCGTAAGCATTCAAGTTGATAAACAAGGTCTAGATATATCCAAATTAACCAGACAAATCATGTATCTACCCCCTATCGACCCTAAACTTCGTCTTATGAAGTCAAGCATGAAGAGAAGTGGTTTTGGGTTTCAAACATGGAAATTTCAAAAACCTCCCAAAATTCAGCTTCATTTTAGAGCGACTAAGAAGGATCGATGCTTTACCTTTTCATTTCCATGTTTTAAACTTATTTAAATCTTGGTCAAACCTAGGATTTGACCAAGATTCAAATGGGCATAAAAATTCAGACAAAAAATCTAAAGAATGAAAAACCAAAGCACATAGCCTTCTTAATTATGTCATATAGTAAACACTCAAGTTGATAAACAAGGTCTAGACATATTCAAACCAGAAAAATCATGTGTATATCTACCCCTAACCCTAAACTCTGTCTTATGAAGTCAATCTCTAGGATTTGACCAAGATTCAAATGGGCATAAAATAAAAAAACAGAAAAATGAAAAACCAAAGCGCACATAGTCTTCTTATATGTCATATAGTAAGCATTAAAGTTGATAAACAAGGTCTGGACATATTCAAACTAGCTAGACAAATCATGTATCTACCCCCTAACCCCTAAACTCTGTCTTATGACGAAGTCAAGCATGAAGATAAGTGGTTTTGGGTTTCAAACATGGAAATTTCAAAAACCTCCCAAAAACTTCATTTTAGGGTGACTAAGAAGGATACAGGCTTCCATTTTCATTTCCATGTTCTATACTTGTTTAAATCTTGGTCAAACCTAGGATTTGACCAAGATTCAAATGTGCATCAAAATTCCAAAAAAATCAGAAAAATGAAAAACCAAAGCACATAGTTTTCTTATGTCACATACATATATATAGTAAGCATTCAAAAGTTCATAAACAAGGTCTAGACATATTCAAACCAGACAAATCATGTACCCCCTAACCCTAAACTTTGTCTTAATTATATATGAAGTCAAGCATGAAGCAGAGAAGTGTGGTTTTGGGTTTCAAACATGGAAATTTCAAAAACCTCCCAAAAAGCTTCATTTTAATTAGACTGGCTGGTTAATTAAGAAGGATCCATGATTAATTACCTTTTCATTGTCATGTTTTAAACTTGTTTAAATCTTGGTCGAACCTAGGATTTGACCAAGATTCAAATGGGCATAAAAATTCAGAAAAAAATCGAAAGAATGAAAAACCAAAGCACATAGCCTTCTTATGTCATATAGTAAGCATTCAAGTTGATAAACATGGTCTAGACATATTCAAACCAGAAAAATCATGTATCTACCCCTAACCCTAAACTCTGTCTTATGAAGTCAAGCATGAAAAGAAGTACGGTGGTTTTGGGTTTCAAACATGGTAAATTCAAGAACCTCCCAAAAGCTTCATTTTAGAGTTACTAAGAGAAAGATCCAGACTTAATTACCTTATCATTTTCACATGTTAAACTTGTTTAAATCTTGCTCAACAAACCTAGGATTTTACCAAGATTCTCAAATGGGCATAAAAATCAAAAAATGAAATACCAATGCACATAGTCCTCTTATGTCATATAGCTAGTAAGCATTCAAGTTGATAAACAAGGTCTAGACATATTCAAACAAGACAAATCATGTATCTACCCCCTATCGACCCTAAACTTCGTCTTATGAAGTCAAGCATGAAGAGAAGTGGTTTTGGGTTTCAAACATGGAAATTTCAAAAACCTCCCAAAATTCAGCTTCATTTTAGAGCGACTAAGAAGGATCGATGCTTTTACCTTTTCATTTCCATGTTTTAAACTTATTTAAATCTTGGTCAAACCTAGGATTTGACCAAGATTCAAATGGGCATAAAAATTCAGACAAAAAATCTAAAGAATGAAAAACCAAAGCACATAGCCTTCTTAATTATGTCATATAGTAAACACTCAAGTTGATAAACAAGGTCTAGACATATTCAAACCAGAAAAATCATGTGTATATCTACCCCTAACCCTAAACTCTGTATTATGAAGTCAATCTCTAGGATTTGACCAAGATTCAAATGGGCATAAAATAAAAAAACAGAAAAATGAAAAACCAAAGCGCACATAGTCTTCTTATATGTCATATAGTAAGCATTAAAGTTGATAAACAAGGTCTGGACATATTCAAACTAGCTAGACAAATCATGTATCTACCCCCTAACCCCTAAACTCTGTCTTATGACGAAGTCAAGCATGAAGATAAGTGGTTTTGGGTTTCAAACATGGAAATTTCAAAAACCTCCCAAAAACTTCATTTTAGGGTGACTAAGAAGGATACAGGCTTCCATTTTCATTTCCATGTTCTATACTTGTTTAAATCTTGGTCAAACCTAGGATTTGACCAAGATTCAAATGTGCATCAAAATTCCAAAAAAAATCAGAAAAATGAAAAACCAAAGCACATAGTTTTCTTATGTCACATACATATATATAGTAAGCATTCAAAAGTTCATAAACAAGGTCTAGACATATTCAAACCAGACAAATCATGTACCCCTAACCCTAAACTTTGTCTTAATTATATATGAAGTCAAGCATGAAGCAGAGAAGTGTGGTTTTGGGTTTCAAACATGGAAATTTCAAAAACCTCCCAAAAAGCTTCATTTTAATTAGACTGGCTGGTTAATTAAGAAGGATCCATGATTAATTACCTTTTCATTGTCATGTTTTAAACTTGTTTAAATCTTGGTCGAACCTAGGATTTGACCAAGATTCAAATGGGCATAAAAATTCAGAAAAAAATCGAAAGAATGAAAAACCAAAGCACATAGCCTTCTTATGTCATATAGTAAGCATTCAAGTTGATAAACATGGTCTAGACATATTCAAACCAGAAAAATCATGTATCTACCCCTAACCCTAAACTCTGTCTTATGAAGTCAAGCATGAAGAAGTACGGTGGTTTTGGGTTTCAAACATGGTAAATTCAAGAACCTCCCAAAAGCTTCATTTTAGAGTTACTAAGAGAAAGATCCAGACTTAATTACCTTATCATTTTCACATGTTAAACTTGTTTAAATCTTGCTCAACAAACCTAGGATTTTACCAAGATTCTCAAATGGGCATAAAAATCAAAAAATGAAATACCAATGCACATAGTCCTCTTATGTCATATAGCTAGTAAGCATTCAAGTTGATAAACAAGGTCTAGACATATTCAAACAAGACAAATCATGTATCTACCCCCTATCGACCCTAAACTTCGTCTTATGAAGTCAAGCATGAAGAGAAGTGGTTTTGGGTTTCAAACATGGAAATTTCAAAAACCTCCCAAAATTCAGCTTCATTTTAGAGCGACTAAGAAGGATCGATGCTTTACCTTTTCATTTCCATGTTTTAAACTTGTTTAAATCTTGGTCAAATCTAGGATTTGACCAAGATTCAAATGGGCATAAAATAAAAAAACCGAAAAATGAAAAACCAAAGCGCACATAGTCTTCTTATATGTCATATAGTAAGCATTAAAGTTGATAAACAAGGTCTAGACATATTCAAACTAGCTAGACAAATCATGTATCTACCCCCTAAAACCCCTAAACTCTGTCTTATGACGAAGTCAAGCATGAAGATAAGTGGTTTTAGGTTTCAAACATGGAAATTTCAAGTACGTCCCAAAAGCTTCATATATTTTAGAGTGACTAATTAAGAAGGATCTTGGATTACGTTTTCATTTTCATGCTTGAAACTTGTTTAAATCTTGGTTGAACCTAGGATTTGACCAGAATCAAATGTGCATAAAATTCTTAAAAAAATAGAAAAATGAAAAACAAAAGCACATGGTCTTCTTATGTCATATAGTAAGCATTCAAGTTGATAAACAAGGTTTAGACATATTCAAACCAGACAAATCATGTATCTACCCCTAACCCTAAACTCGGTCTTATGAAGTCTAGCATGAGGAGAAGTCGTTTTGGGTTTCAAACGTTTAAGCCAAAAGCCCCATTTCAAATATTTCAAACTTATTCAAATTTGGTTCAAATTTGAAAGACACACAAGTTATAGCACACATAGTGCATACATTCTCACACATACTGCACTAGATGCTAACCCGGCCTATAGTTTGAGGCCATTGGATGAGGTCGAAAAAATCTTGGATTAGAAATGGGGTTGTTCGAACCCCGTAGTTGGATTTTTTGAACCTTGATCTGTAGTACTGGGCAAAACCCTAGTTTAACCTATTTAATTATAGATTCGTAGGTCGATTTTTCTACCTTTTTATTATTACTATGCAGCACATGTGTGTTTGCCCGTCGAGTGAAACTCGGAGGAAGAGGGATCACTCGGAAGGAGAGAAGAAGGGAGAGAATTATGGTGTCTCCCCTTTTTCGGGTGATGATGTTGACTTTTGTGCAGGGTTTGTCAGTGAGCAGGAGGTGCGAGCGAGCGAGCGAGCGAGTCGAGCGAGGCCGAGAATGAGAGAGATTTTTTTTGAGAGGGACGACCGAAGGATCCAGAAGGACCCACAGACTTCCAATACGCATCCTGATGCGTCTTCTCTTGACAAAGAAAATGGCTGGGAGTTTGCGTACCTATTGCACGTGACTTGTGCTCACTGAAGTGTGGGACCTCACGCATGGGCACCACACGTAAGTGACAGACCTGTTGGTGTAAAAACTCGGTTGATTATTATAGTGCATTAGAACAAAGTTTCCTATGGATTCAAGGGTAGGAAATCCAAGTTAACTCATTTACATGACATTATTTTTTCCATGAAGCAAAGTTAACGCACCTATCAATTGGTACATTTTGGAGTGACTAAGAAGGATCCAGGCTTACTTATTCGTTTTCACGTGTAAAACTTGTCTAAATCTTGGTCAAACAAAATTGGCAGAAAATTCAAAAAAAAACAGAAAAATGAAAAACCAAAGCACATAGTCTTCTTATGTCATGTAGTAAGCATTAAAGTTGATAAACAAGGTCTAGACATATTCAAACCATACTAATCATGTATCTACCCGCTAACCCCTAAACTATGTCTTAAGAAGTCAAGAATGAAGAGAAGTGGTTTTGGGTTTCAAACATGGACATTTCAAAAACCTCCCAAAACTTCATTTTAGGGTGAGTAAGAAGGATACAGGCTTCCCTTTTCATTTTCATGTTCTATACTTGTTTAAATCTTGGTCAAACCTAGGATTTGACCAAGATTCAAATGGGCACAAAAAAATAAAAAAAGCACATAGTGTTCTTATGTCATATCGTAAGCATTCAAGTTGATAAACAAGGTCTAGATATATCCAAATTAACCAGACAAATCATGTATCTACCCCCTATCGACCCTAAACTTCGTCTTATGAAGTCAAGCATGAAGAGAAGTGGTTTTGGGTTTCAAACATGGAAATTTCAAAAACCTCCCAAAATTCAGCTTCATTTTAGAGCGACTAAGAAGGATCGATGCTTTTACCTTTTCATTTCCATGTTTTAAACTTATTTAAATCTTGGTCAAACCTAGGATTTGACCAAGATTCAAATGGGCATAAAAATTCAGACAAAAAATCTAAAGAATGAAAAACCAAAGCACATAGCCTTCTTAATTATGTCATATAGTAAACACTCAAGTTGATAAACAAGGTCTAGACATATTCAAACCAGAAAAATCATGTGTATATCTACCCCTAACCCTAAACTCTGTATTATGAAGTCAATCTCTAGGATTTGACCAAGATTCAAATGGGCATAAAATAAAAAAACAGAAAAATGAAAAACCAAAGCGCACATAGTCTTCTTATATGTCATATAGTAAGCATTAAAGTTGATAAACAAGGTCTAGACATATTCAAACTAGCTAGACAAATCATGTATCTACCCCCTAACCCCTAAACTCTGTCTTATGACGAAGTCAAGCATGAAGATAAGTGGTTTTGGGTTTCAAACATGGAAATTTCAAAAACCTCCCAAAAACTTCATTTTAGGGTGACTAAGAAGGATACAGGCTTCCATTTTCATTTCCATGTTCTATACTTGTTTAAATCTTGGTCAAACCTAGGATTTGACCAAGATTCAAATGTGCATCAAAATTCCAAAAAAATCAGAAAAATGAAAAACCAAAGCACATAGTTTTCTTATGTCACATACATATATATAGTAAGCATTCAAAAGTTCATAAACAAGGTCTAGACATATTCAAACCAGACAAATCATGTACCTCCTAACCCTAAACTTTGTCTTAATTATATATGAAGTCAAGCATGAAGCAGAGAAGTGTGGTTTTGGGTTTCAAACATGGAAATTTCAAAAACCTCCCAAAAAGCTTCATTTTAATTAGACTGGCTGGTTAATTAAGAAGGATCCATGATTAATTACCTTTTCATTGTCATGTTTTAAACTTGTTTAAATCTTGGTCGAACCTAGGATTTGACCAAGATTCAAATGGGCATAAAAATTCAGAAAAAAATCGAAAGAATGAAAAACCAAAGCACATAGCCTTCTTATGTCATATAGTAAGCATTCAAGTTGATAAACATGGTCTAGACATATTCAAACCAGAAAAATCATGTATCTACCCCTAACCCTAAACTCTGTCTTATGAAGTCAAGCATGAAAAGAAGTACGGTGGTTTTGGGTTTCAAACATGGTAAATTCAAGAACCTCCCAAAAGCTTCATTTTAGAGTTACTAAGAGAAAGATCCAGACTTAATTACCTTATCATTTTCACATGTTAAACTTGTTTAAATCTTGCTCAACAAACCTAGGATTTTACCAAGATTCTCAAATGGGCATAAAAATCAAAAAATGAAATACCAATGCACATAGTCCTCTTATGTCATATAGCTAGTAAGCATTCAAGTTGATAAACAAGGTCTAGACATATTCAAACAAGACAAATCATGTATCTACCCCCTATCGACCCTAAACTTCGTCTTATGAAGTCAAGCATGAAGAGAAGTGGTTTTGGGTTTCAAACATGGAAATTTCAAAAACCTCCCAAAATTCAGCTTCATTTTAGAGCGACTAAGAAGGATCGATGCTTACCTTTTCATTTCCATGTTTTAAACTTGTTTAAATCTTGGTCAAATCTAGGATTTGACCAAGATTCAAATGGGCATAAAATAAAAAAACCGAAAAATGAAAAACCAAAGCGCACATAGTCTTCTTATATGTCATATAGTAAGCATTAAAGTTGATAAACAAGGTCTAGACATATTCAAACTAGCTAGACAAATCATGTATCTACCCCCTAAAACCCCTAAACTCTGTCTTATGACGAAGTCAAGCATGAAGATAAGTGGTTTTAGGTTTCAAACATGGAAATTTCAAAAACCTTCCAAAAACTTCATTTTAGGGTGACTAATTAAGAAGGATACATGCTTCCCTTTTCATTTTCATGTTCTATATATACTTGTTTAAATCTTGGTCAAACCTAGCTAGGATTTGACCAAGATTCAAATGTGCATCAAAATTCCAAAAAATATCAGAAAAATGAAAAACCAAAGCACATAGTTTTCTTATGTCATATAGTAGCATTAAAGTTGATAAACAAGGTCTAGACATATTCAAACAAGAAAAATCATGTATCTACTCCCTAACCCTAAACTTTGTCTTATGTAGTCAAGCATGAAGAGAAGTGGTTTTGGGTTTCAAATATGGAAATTTCAAAAACCTACCAAAAGCTTCATTTTAGAGTGACTAAGAATGATCAATGCTTACCTTTTCATTTTCATATTTTAAACTTGTTAAAATCATTGTCAAACCAGGATTTGACCAAGATTTAAATGGGCATAAAATTAAAAAAATCAGAAAAATGAAAAACAAAAGCACATAGTCTTCTTATGTCACATATATATATAGTAAGAGCATTCAAAAGTTGACAAACAAGGTCTATACATATTCAAATAAGACAAATCATGTATCTACCCCTAACCCTAAACTCTGTCTTATGAAGTCAAGCATGAAGAGAAGTGGTTTTTGGTTTCAAACATGGAAATTTCAAAAACCTCCCAAAAGCTTCATTTTAGAGTGACTAAGAAGGATCCAGGCTTACCTTTTCATTTTCATGTTTTAAACTTGTTTAAATCTTGGTCAAACCTAGGATTTGACCAATATTAAAATGGGCATAAAATAAAAAAATAAAAAAAACCAAAGCACATAGTCTTCTTATGTCATATAGTAAGCATTCAAGTTCATAAACAAGGTCTAGACATATTCAAACCAGACAAATCATGTACCCCCTATCGACCCTAAACTTCGTCTTATGAAGTCAAGCATGAAGAGAAGTGGTTTTGGGTTTCAAACATGGAAATTTCAAAAAACCAAAAGCTTCATTTTAGAGCGAGTAAGAAGGATCGATGCTTATCTTTTCATTTTCATGTTTTAAACTTATTTAAATCTTGGTCAAACCTAGGATTTGACCAAGATTCAAATGGGCATAAAAATTCAGACAAAAATCTAAAGAATGAAAAACCAAAGCACGTACATAGCCTTCTTAATTATGTCATATAGTAAACATTCAAGTTGATAAACAAGGTCTAGACATATTCAAACCAGAAAAATCGTGTATCTACCCCTAACCCTAATTAAACTCTGTCTTATGAAGTCAAGCATGAAGAAAAGTGGTTTTGAGTTTCAAGCATGCATGGAAATTTCGAGAACCTCCCAAAATAAAGCTTCATTTTAGAGTGACTACGAAGGATCCATGCTTACACCTTTTCATTTTCAAGTTTTAAACTTGTTTAAAACCTGGTCAAACCTGGGATTTGACCAAGATTCAAATGGGCATAAAATTCAAAAAAATAGATAAATGAAAAACCATAGCACATAGTCTTCTTATGTCATATAGTAAGCATTCAAGTGGATAAACAAGCTCTAGACATACTGAAACCAGACAAATCATGTATCTACCCCTATCCCTAAACTATGTCTTATGAAGTCTAGCATGAAAAGAAGTGGTTTTGGGTTTCAAACATGGAAATTTCAAAAACCTCCCAAAAGCTTCATTTTGGATTGACTAAGGAGGATCCAGGCTTACTTTTTCATTTTCATATTTTAAACTTGTTTAAATCTAGGTCAAACCTAGGATTTGACCAAGATTCAAATGGACATAAAAAATCAACAGTTTACAACAGCACACAAAATAAACATGAAATTACATCTAAATCCCTAACTTTTACATGGAGGACCCCAGGCTGAAAGCAAGAAATGCGATCGGGTCTTGAATCTTGATGCGTCTTCTCTTGACAAAGAAGATTGCTGGGAGTTTGCGTACGTACATCACGTCACTTGTGCTCACTGAAGTGTGGGACATGACGCATGCATGGGCAACACACGTAAGTGACATGGATTCAAGGGTAGGGAAGCCAAGAGAAAAAAACGAGAATTTGGACAAAAATAACCCAATCTTGCTAGTATGTCGAAAGTTTGTTTTTCCCAATCTTTTCGACTTTGGGTTATTTCTGTCTATTTTGCCGAAAAAACGAGGACAGAGACTGGAAACGGTGATGCATCTAGCTTCAGAGTACGTCAGATTAAGACTTCATGAGCAACACTAGTCTGACGTAAGTACAGTGTATACAGACAAGACAGGGACTAGACATTGCTACCCACGTCCCTCTGCGCCCCTTCAAAGAAATCATACTCCGTACTAGAATCTCGAAACGTAGGAATTAGTCTGACACGATTTCTGATTGTTTAATTCATAGGATTGCAATTTTCAGAATTCATTGACAATACATTTTTATACAAAAACAAAAAATCCTTCATTGTGTAACCGTATGTTACTACTAGTATTTCTTTTGGTTTTCACACGCAATCAAATGTTATTGGATCCAAATACCGTTGTTTCTCAATCCTATATATTTGGAGATGATCATCACTCTCTAATCATACAATTTTCATATTCCCGCACTTTGAAAATCTTGCGAATAATCAAAGCAGCCAAAATCTATGGTGTGTATTGTATATGTTTATGCCATGCTTAGTTTCATCGAATATTGTTTGGTTGCATCGCGGGGAAACCGCGTGAATTTAGATTAATTGTTGCATGTTTGTTTGTGGTGTGACCAACTGCTTTTGCAACGAAACAACCCCCCCACCATGTACGCATTGTTTGGGTCGCATGCATGATGTGTACAAAATGTTAAAATAGAAATAATGTAGGAATTGAATATGATTGCATGTTGAATTAATCCTATATGAGAGAAATCACACAAATTTGAATTGCATGTTCTTTGGTTGTAGTGCTACACAAAAAACACGTGAATTAGTATGAATTATCATGTATTCAAGAATCAAAGGAGCCACTGAGATTTGAATCCCACAAAATTTCTATGAATTTTCTTCGAACCAAACAAGCCCAACAAGATTCCAAAGGAATATAATACAACGAATCAAACAACTTCCGTTGTTGGAATATTTCCTTAGGACATCAATCCAATAGAAACTATATGATCCAGTTTCAGCGACAATCTGGTCGGTGTAGGCTCGAGGAGGCCAATTGTATATATATGTTTGGACCCGGTTGGTTGAGTGATCATGCTCGTGACATCCAGCCTGAAAGGTAAAATTCGGGCAAGGCCAGCGTGACGCCACAATACTTTTGAAATATTCAAAAGCGCGTAATATTTGTGAAATTTTAATAATAGCTACTACTTATGTGAATTTTTTTCGTTCATACGCTTATTGGGGGGTAGGCTAACCCTAATGGCCTCCTCAAGATCCCTACCTCTACCAAGGTTTCCCGAGTTCATCCACCTCGATGGGTTCCTTGCCACTTTCGACCATGTTGTGGGCATCATTTCGGGTTCCCGTACCACGGCCAGTCCTTTTCAGGAGTCCCGAACCCGATGCCATAATATTTGTTTGAAAAAAATTCAAGACCGCACAATATTTGTTGAAATAAATGAATAAGCATTTTTAAATAGCTAAATAAAAGAAGTACGAATTTTGAAAAATTTATTTTTTCTAAAACATTAATTGGAGCATTGACATGTTGAACCCACTTGTCGATTTTGCTATCAACATGACTAACTAGCTGATTAGATAACCAAGTGGTGAAATTTGCAACATATTAGACCACCACATGGTGGAAACTGCAAAAAAAATGTCCAAGTGGTGGTTTGTGCAACATATAGAGCAGTACAGTATATGGTAGTACAAGATGAAGAGGCCTCCAAGATGAATGTGCACTGCCGTGGGCCCGTGGTAATATATCATGATGATGGCAAAGGATCTTTTCTCTGCTGAAACTGTCCAGAGCTGATTTGATGAGACAAAATACAGCTCCACGGCGTGCAAGGACAGTATACAGTACATTAGCTTCTTCTCGGGTCACACGCCTTCACGACAGGTGCAGTAGTGCAGCAGAGACCAGAGAGAGAAGGCACGCCCGTAGTACTCGTATTATTGATTTCAATTCAAATTGTTTTTTTTGCCTGCTTCTCCGTCTTCTTCATCTCCATCTTCTCTGGCGACCCCGCCTACACCAGCAGCCCCTGCACCACCGCCGCCATGCCTTTTTCGGATCATCTCGAGCCACCTGTTTGATGGTACTAGTAGGAGTTGTGGACTTTTATCCATATCGCTCTACCAGCTGCCGCTCGCACTGTCCTCCAATACCTCATACCCAAACGCCAGCGTCCCACTCCCACACCCCCACACCCACTTGACCGCATCCTTCCAATGGCGAGATCGATCAATGAGAGTGGCAGTTCTTGGGTGTTTCCTGATGGCCCCCTTGAAGAAATCGCATCCCGATGCGATGTCATCACCGCCGCGAGCCTCGTCGGTTCATGCAAGTTTTATCATGATTCAGCAACACAAAGTGTAGCTCTGCCTGCATCTCAGCCGTTTGGCATGCCCTGTGTTCTTCATACTCACCAAACTGAGGTACCGCCCGCGCACAATCCCTTCTCCCGCGTCCACAAGTTCAAGCAGGAGGGTGCGCAGAAGGACAAGCAGCATGATGCAAAAGATCGCAAGGGTACCTTGTGCCAACTGACGCCGCTGGACAGGATCTCTTCCGATGCCGTGATTCCAGATGGTGGTACGGGCATGTGGGCAGGCGCGAATGGAGATTGGATCGCCCTTCTTGGCTTCCCCTGGAATTGGGAGCTTGTCAATGTGTACACTGGTCGCCGGATTCCTCTACCACCAATAAGTGAGTTTAAATCCACCCCGGATAAACTTGTGTTCGAGTCTAATGATCAACATCTTCAACTGCTGAAGATAGCTATTTGCCGAGTTCCAACAGCTGCTTCAAATTATACTAGTTTCTCTGTTCTTGCCATCTTCAACGCGGCAATTGCAGTCCTTCACTGTGCTTCTAGCAGATGGACAGTTCTTGACAACCAGTTCTTAGCGTACGGCTACTCCGATGCAATCATCCACAAGGGTATTGTATTTGCTGTAACTCAGACAGGCGAAGTTTATGCATGGAATCAACTTTCTTGGGGTAATTTTTCTCATCTCATATGATGTGTTTTCGCTATTACCTGCTAGTTTCAGATTTAGCTTTAGCCTTTTTCTTTTTGTTGTGCAGTTTTCGTGTCATGCCTGTACCTTTCCCCCTCTATATTCAATCAAAATCAGCAGCGATATGCCTTTGAGTCAAAATAAAGTACTCCCTCCGATCCAAATCAAATTGACTCAGCTTTGTCTAGCCAGTGCATCTAGCTAGACAAACTTGAGTCAATTAATTTGTGCATATCTAGCTAGACACATCCAGTTGAGTCAATTAATTTGGATCGGAGGCAGTATTTTAGCTACATCATTATTCATGTATGTAATGAACTAATCAAGTTTTGCTGAACTGACTTCAAGCTGTGCTTTCCTTTGCAAGGTCCTTTGTTGATCAGCACGGCACCTATTCCGCCAGAACTTGATGAACAAGGTCGGTACAATCTTGGCTCCTGGTGGTTAGCACGATCTCCTGATGGTTCTAGACTTTTTCTGGTCCATACCTGGGGCGTTACTGACGGGCGGGATTATACTGGACTGGTTCGGATTTTACCTGCTGCTGCTACCTCTGAGGGTCGTCATGGTCGCACTATTCGCGGGTATGGTAAGGGTTTACTTGGCTGCGAGGTGTACAGCATGGACACCAGTCAGTTGATGCCACCGAGGCCATGGAGGAGGATTATTTCCCTTGGATCATATTCTCTCTTCCTTGGAGTGAACTATCCGATTATCATTCCAGTAGAAGACGGGGCAGAACATGACCGTCCAAATATGGCGAGAAGCAACTCTGTTTACACATCGCACCATGCAGTAGGCCTTGCATATCCTCCTTCTCCAGAAATTTGCCGCTTCAGTTTGAATTCTGAAGACTGTACTGTTGGTTTCCAAACCAACATTAGATGGACATGGCGGCAGGTTCCGTTGTGGCTCATCCCAAGCTTCGCCAACGCCCGGCAATGGAACCTGCCTTCGCGTCACAGGTCCAGAAAGAAGGGCTGATGTACTTTATGTAATACTCGTGTTGTAATGCAAGATTTGTATCTGTTGAACTATTTCATTTGCATGTTTATCTCTACCTAGGCTACTCCCTTTCCGTAGTTGTGTTGTACTATCTGTTGAACTATTTCCTTTGCATGTTATCTCTACCTAGGCTACTCCTCCGTAGTTGTTAAATTGATGTAATGCTCCTACAATGCACGCTACACTGGGCGTGTGGCCTGTAATGTTATCAAACACCTTTTGTACTCGTTCTAGTAAGCATTTCACACTATAGCTCACATAATTAAAGTACTCCTACAACGTATTAGTTGAAAGATATCTCTCATAAGTAAGTACCCCTCTTTGAGCTTATGCGAAACATAAATGACTATTTTAGAAATATATACTCTCGACACAAGATTATATTAAAAACAATGGTACATAGTTCTATTAGAAAAAGAAAGTGTGAATAGTAGAATGATGGAGAAGTGTTTTTTGAGGTCTGTGCATAGCTAGTGTTCATGGTGCAAAAGCACTTAGACTAGTCACAATGGGAAGTATACTAGTCTATGATACAACACCTTCAATGCATAGTATCATGAATTAGTATCATGCAATGTTGCGAAAAACCAATTATTCATTTCTTTCCAAATAGACTAGCTTTGCGAGGATGACAAAACATTTCTTTATTGCCCTCTCGTATGAATCTCCTCCATACATCACCTCTCATACCGATTGAAAGCCATTCCAAATCGTTGGTTCAAGACCATGAATACCAAGCCAATTTTGTTAGCTAGTTGGACCACCCTCGGATTGAGAACCAACGGTTGAAAGAAAGGTGGGCGCCAACTCATATTTTTTTCTCGAGAGTCCGACACTTGATGTTGATTGCAAAGTTCACAAAGGCCAAAATTTTGACATCCTCTTTGTGCAAGTCTTGCCACCATCCAAACTCGGTTTTGAAGTACCAACCAAGAAAAAAAAAGCTTGCACTTTGGAGGACCCCATGGACCATGAAAATTTTGAAAAACTTCCAGTAAATCATGCATATTTCGATTTATATTTTGGTGAAGTTTCATTCGATTTGAATCATAGGTTTGTGAGCAAATATATATTTAGTTTAAACTAGTGCTCGAGTACGTAAGAATCTATTTAATCACAAGCTAGTCATCCGAATGGGATGAAATATTCATAGATTTTAAAACAAGGAATCTACATATTACTGGATTTTTTTTCAAAATTTTCTGAATAGTTTTTCTTTTTTAGCTTCGAAATAAGAGATAGTTTGGAACGTTGGATCTCAAATGGATGGTAGATGGTGGGACACAGTCACAATGTATCTTGGAAGCATCAAGTCACTGAAGCTCTGTCCGGTTTCCAAACCAAGCTAGGAAAGGCATTGAAAATGAAGTTCTGCTCTAAAACATTTCTCATTCCATTTTGGTGCTCGCGCGGTTGCATGCTGCCCACGTGTTAAGGTACGTGTCTCTGGCATGTAGAGAACTACGATTATTGGCGAAAAATATATCGAAATGGAAACTGTAAAAAAAAGCCCTCTCTGGTCAACCTGATGTGACGAGACATCACTGCACCAAACGTCGTCGCAAATTTATAGATGGGTGGCGTGCTAGTCTACCAACAGTCAAATCGGCGCCCAGTCGCAGCAGCAGCCTAGAGTACTACCTAGTTTTTGCCCCTTGCATGTCTATCATCTTCTTCTTCACCCCGTTACAAAAAAAAATCTTCTTCTTCACCCTCCCAGAATCACGCGCACGCGCAGGATCTCGATCCCCACCACGCCGCATCACTAGTACTACTCCGTATACCTTTCTCTCCTTACCCCGGCCGGCCGCGCGCCGCATCGTTCCTTCCATAGCGCTCGCCCTCTCCTCCGAAAACCCCAAGCGCAGTTGCATCCGCCATCCACCTAAATCCATCTTCACGTGATGGATTATTCTAGGCTTTGCCGGGGCGGCGGGGACGGCCACTTGGAGGCTCTCACCGGCGACAACATCGACCTCATCGCTGCGCATCTGGACGTTACCTACACCGTCCGACTTGCTGCATGTTCCAGGGAGCTCTACGACATGATCAGCAAGGATGAAGGTAAGATGCACCATTGGGATGAACCCTGCCTGCTGATGCCTCCGCCTGCTTATTGGTTCGATGAACACTGGGACGTGGCGAGAGCATCTCGTCTGCATGATACCGTGTACGACCTGGTGCCCCTCGACCATCCTCGCCGTTCTGTCGCCCTGCCGTTCATGCACGACAGAAAATGGCTTGGCGCGAACGGCGACTGGATCGCCGCCGCCGATCATCATGAGTGGTGCCTCGTGAACGTCTACACCGAGCGACATATCCCCCTTCCATCCCTACCTGATTCGAAGATTCGTCATAGTATTGTTTCATCTCGACCTGCATACTCTTTTAACTGGCGTCCAGAAATTTATTTGTTGAAGATTGTAATCTGCCAAGTGCCCACAAAAGGTGGGAGGTACGCAGATTACAAGCTCATCGCCTTGTTCGACAAAACGATTTTCTACCTTGAAGGGGGTGGCGACTGGAGAATGCTGGAGGCCCTTACACCTGCACCTGATTATCCAAATTACTGTGATGCCATTGAACTCCGTGGCCACGTTTTTGCGGTGGACGAAACTGACGGCTCCACGTACTTCTGGGACACCGCAAATGGTATTTTTTCAGTCCTTATGTTGCATTGCATGATACACTGCCTTAACCAATGAAGTTATTCATGAACTACCTTGTTTATATTTTACCTTTCTTATATGACTTAATGATCACACCCCCTTTTGCTGAATATGAATGAACCGTTGCTTGCAATGAATTAGTAGTACTAATTAGTCACCAACAAACATAGTATGCTCAGTATGTGATTGCATTCCTGAATTAGTAACTCTACGCCACTGCAGAATATGGGTGTAATTAACCAGTATCTCAAAAGATAACGTGGCACTATGAAGGCACCCTTTTTGATAACCTTTTACACCCATTGTTTCATATATAACTAATTGATTTTGCCTCCAAAAGGAGGACGGAGACCCCCGCCATCTGCATCAGAGAGATGCATAAGGACTTTCATAAGTATATGACTTAACGATCACATCCTTTATCTGAATATGAATGAACCGTTGCTTGCAATGAATTAGTACTAGTCAGTCATCAGCAAACATAGTATACTCCGTATGTGAATGCATTCCTGAATTAGTAACTCTATGCAACTGCAGAATATGGATGTAATTAACAAGTATCTCAAATGTTAACGTAGAAACAGAAAAATAGAAGAAAATCGTTTGTAATTACATGCGTAGCTTATATTTTCTAGAGATCGGGGAAAAAGCCTTGATTGGATGTACCTACATGCAGATCAAACAGTTCTTTGTTTATATCGGTGAACAATCTGCAGAATGGTATAATTAATTTTGTTTTTGATACATTTTTTCTCCCATTTTCTTGAATAGATTTCAGTTTCCCACAATTATCTTTCATTAGTGATTGTGACGTCCCCTCATTCAAAATAACTCAGGTTATCTTTTTCCTAATTCAGTGATATTTAAGTTTGAGTAAGTTTACGATTAATATCTACAACCTCATATATATATAAGATTTAGCACCTGCAGGCCTAACAAAGTTAGCTGCCTCTAGTCCCCTGTATAGTTCTTTCTTTTTGCTTTCTCAGTTTTTCGTAGCCTTGCTACAACCCTGTATGCTCTAATATATAATGATGCACGACTAGGCATGTGTTCGAGAAAAGAAAATCTAAATATCTTTTGTAATATATGAACCTATATTGATGTTTTAGATGTTGGTAGTATAATTTTCGATAAACTTGAACAGACTTAAATCAGTTTAACTTAGCACAACCATATAGCGTACCTTTTTTAGAACGCGAAAATGAGGTAAACAAATACCATGTGTACCCTTTACTATCAATAGTAGAGAAGAGATTATGAACCTTCAACTCTAAAATGCAAATTCTTCTACTGAATGGATAGCTGCATCTGATACCTATTTTGCAAATGTTACCAGACTTGGGGTTAGCTATAAAGAGCATTTCTTTCTTGTCAAGCTTCATGCACTACCAACACAACCAAAAGTCCGAACTGATCGCAAGGGCGGCAATCCACTTATACAATTCAACACCCCCCGTCACGTGTGATGGGAGACAAGTCAACATGTGGAAAGACTCAGAGGTATAGCTCAAGAGGCATATAAGTGGACTCCGAGGGGGCAACAACAATTTTAGGATAAATTGCGAAAGCCAGGACTCGAACTCGAGACCCTGGCTCTGACACCATGTCAAGCTTCATGGACTAGCCAACGCAACCAAAAGTCCGAACTGATGGAAAGGTCTAGGCAATCCACTTATACAGTTAAACATTTCTTACCCTTCGGGTGGTCACAGGGAAGCTCTCTAATAGATCACTTAAGACAAAGGGAATTAACTACAGCACAGGACTTAAACTTAAGATGATATATATTTGTCAAAATTTGAATGTATCTATATGCTTTCACTGTCTAGATACATCTGAATTTGGACAAATCTCAGACACTTTCGGTGGGACAGAGGTAGTATATAACTGTGTATACACTAACTAGTGTCTAGTTTTGGCGAAGTTTAGACTAGTTTCGTGGGATGGATGCAGTATAACTGATATATTGGACACTTGATTTGAACACATGAATGACCAATGTCCTTAGCTTACATAGTCGTATTTATACTGTGAGCATGAACGATGAACAATGCTGCTGTTTGAATATGGTTGCCAGTAACACCCTATTCGTCTCCATTTCTAATATTGCAGAAAACCTGATGCTCCCGTTTGTAATCCCGCCACCGGTGGTGGATGATCAGCAGTACGCGTGGTTCCTCGCTCCATCTGCTGATGGCAAGCGATTGATGATCATCCTTACAGTAAACAAGATTGGGATTGCCAATGCTGAAGTACCTCCTGACATTCCCTATGCTGCTAATGGGCTTCAGCTACGGCAGTATCCTCCTGTTGCCACCTACGTCTTTGAGCTGGATCCCTTATCTACTGCACGTGCAGGGGACTTTCTTTGGAGGCAGGTTAACAGCCTCAGCGACCACTCTCTGTTCCTCGGACTCAATTACCCAATCATTGCCAACCTGAAGAAGCGTGAATCCAAAGCTCCTGATGGCACATTGGTTCCATTCATGAGGAAAAACTGCGTCTACACAGCATACCGGAATATTCGTTATAATCAATACCCTAAAATTTTGCGCTGCAACCTCCAGCCAGATGAAGGTGAGACTGTGGGAGTTATCAGCCTTCCCAAGGATGGTTGGGATAGTGTCCGACAAGCGGCTATGTGGTTTAAGCCTGCTTTAAACATTGCCCGTTCGGTGTTACCTTTAAAAAAACAGTGACACTTTTTTATTATGCTTGAAGTGTTGAGAAGTAGTACACTGTTTTTAGTATGTACTAGTTTGAATCAGTTTATTTGAACACTGCCCTGCTTTTGTATTTCGTGTTGCCTTCATATTATAACCCATGCATGGCTGTTTTAGGATTGACTTTATTTCAGCACTATAATTACAATGTGTGTACGTCCTTTATAATATAGCCACCTCTTGTTGATCATAGTCATGAGAGGACCATTCCTATTTTTTTCGCCGCTAAAGGGTAAAGTACATCCACTGGCACGGGGGTGTGTTCGGTTCCACCCCATCCCCAAACCGAACATGCATCAACTACGAGCAAGGAAGTAGATGTGCGACCTAGGTGACTGTGCGGACCCCACATGTGAACCAAAGAAAAAAACATGTCAATACGGAACTGATGTACATACGACAACTCCTATATGATATGCGTATGTACGATTGAGCATCTGGAGGTGTGCTGCCACCTGCTTCCTCACACGAAGGGTTGGATCTTGTGTTTCGTACACGGATCGGACTGAAATTGTCGTGTGCATAGCAAGGTTCATGTCAATAAGGCTGAGTTTGGCATCTAAGTCTAGGCAACAAATACTTTTGGGTTCCAACGGCCATCTACAAGGTATTTGCTATAGGCCTACTTGCTCCGGCTGTCGAAGCCCAATAACTACAAATGGGCCTTTCTGCTCATGCAATGTTGGCCCTTTTCTAAAGAACCACAGATCCTATGATTGGCAAAAAACAAAAACACGGAGATTCTACATAAAAGTTGTTTGTATTTATTTTGAATTATTGGGTTGCAATTTTTGAAACTGCTCATGGCCAATATGAAAATCCTTGATCGCTCCATACCCACATAGATCACGGTATTTTCAAAAATTCATAAAGTGGATTTGAAATTTAAAACATATCCTAATAATTCCATGATTTATTCTATTAACTTGCAAGATCTTGGAGCGAAAGAGCTTGTATTAGTCTGCGAAAATAATACTGATAAACCTGTCGTTAACAAGAAATGAAGGTTTATCGTTCAGAGAGGATGCCATGTGGGACCCATGAGACAGTAGCGTCCTCAACGTTTCAAAGAAAAAGGCAAGTAGCCCGAAAATAGGGGTAAAAAATAAATCCTACAAAGGAAACATTTATAGTTCATAGAGGCTGACATGTGGGACCGATCTGCCAGCTGCATCCTCATCATTTCGAAGTCGGCAGGGATCAGAAGAAAAAGGCAAATAGCCAGAAATTAGGGGTAAAAAATAAATCCAAAAAGGAAACTTTTATTCTTAATAGAGGATGACATGTGGGACCGACCTGCCAGCAGCGTCCTCATCGTTTCAAAGGCCGCAGGGGATCAAAAGAAAAAGGCAAATAGCCAGAAATTAGGGGTAAAAAATAAATCCAACAAAGGAAAGGTTTATTGTTCATAGAGGCTGACATGTGGGACCCATGAGCCAGCGGCGACCTCAATTTCAAAGGCGGCATATGATCGAAAAGAAAAAGGCAAGTTAGCAAAAATCAGTGGGTAAAAAAAATCTAAGAAATGAAACTTTATTGTACAGTCCCAGTGTGTAAAAAAAAGGCAAATAGCCAGAAATTAGGGGTAAAAAATAAATCCAACAAAGGAAAGGTTTGTTGTCCATAGAGGCTGACATGTGGGACCCATGAGCCAGCGGCGACCTCAATTTCAAAGGCGGCATATGATCGAAAAGAAAAAGGCAAGTTAGCAAAAATCAGGGGGTAAAAAAATCTAAGAAAAGAAACTTTATTGTACATAGAGGATGACATGCGGGTCCCATGAGCCAGCACCTTACTCAACGTTTCAGAGGCGGCATGAGATCAAAAGAAAAAGGAAACTGACCAAATATCAGGAGCAAAAAATAATCCAAGAAAAGTAACTTTTATTGTACATAGAGGATGACATATGGGTCCCACTTATACAAGCTCTTTCGCTCCAAGATCTTGCAAGTTGATTGTACATAGAGGATGACATGCGGGCCCCATGTGTCAGCAGCTTAATCAATGTTTCCAAGGCGGCAGGGGATCAAAAGAAAAAAGGAAATAGCCAAAAATAAGAGGGTGAAAAAAAATCCAAGAAAAGAAACTTTTATAGTATAGAGGATGACATGTGGGTCCCATGAGCCAGCAGCTTCCTCAACGTTTCAGAGGCTGCATGAGATCGAAAGAAAAAGGCAAGTGACCAAAAATAAGAGGGAAAAAAATCCAAGAAAAGAGACTTGATTGTACATAGAGGATGACATGCGGGTCCCATCAGTCAGCAGCTTACTCAACGTTTCCAAGGCGGCAGGGGATCAAAAGAAAATGGAAATAGCTAAAGATCAGAGGGTGAAAAAAATCCAAGAAAAGAAACTTTTATAGTACATAGAGGATGACATGGGTCCCATGAGCCAGCAGGTTCCGCAACATTTTCAAAGGCGACATGAGATCGAAAGAAAAAGGCAAGTGACCAAAAATCAGAGGGTGAAAAATAATCGAAGAAAAGAAACTTTTATTGTACATAGAGGATGACATGCTGTCCCATTTTGCAGCAGAGGTCCCAACGTTTCAAATGCGGCTTGAGATCAAAAGAAAAAGAAAGTAGCCAGAAATTAGGGGATAAAAAAAACTCGAAGAAAAGAAAGTTGATTGTACATAGAGGATGACATGCGGGACCCACGAGTTAGCAGCTTACTCAATGTTTCCAAGCCGGCAGGGGATCAAAAGAAAAAGGAAATAGCCAAAAATCAGAGAGTGAAAAAAAACCCTAGAAAATAAACTTTTGTAGTACATAGAGGATGACATGCGGGTCCCATGAGCCAGCAGGTTCCTCAACGTTTCAAACGTGGCATGGGATCGAAAGAAAAAGGCAAGTGACCAAATATCAGGAGCCAAAAATAATCCAAGAAAAGAAACTTGATTGTACATAGAGGATGACGTGCGGGTCCCATTTTGCAGCAGCGGTCCCAACGTTTCAATTGCGGCTTGAGATCAAAAGAAAAAAAAGTAGCCAGAAATTAGGGGGTCAAAAAAACTCCAAGAAAGGAAAGCTTTATCGTTCATACAGGCTGACATGTGGGACCTATGAGCCAGCAGCTTACTCAACGTTTCAAAGGCGGCAGGGGATCAAAAGAAAAAGGAAATAGCCAAAAATCAGAGGGTGAAAAAAATCCAAGAAATCAAACTTTTATTGTACATAGAGGATGACATGCGGGTCCCATGAGCCAGCAGATTCCTCAACGTTTCAAACGTGGCATGAGATCGAAAGAAAAAGGAAAGTGACCAAATATCAGGAGCCAAAAATAATCCAAGAAAGGAAACTTTATTGTACATAGAGGATGACATACGGGTCCCATTTGCAGCAGCGGTCTCAACGTTTCCAAGGTGGCACAGGACCAAAAGAAAAATGAAGTAGCCAGAAATCAGGGGGTGAAAAAAATCCAAGAAAAGAAAGATTTCAATTGGGCTGCATCTGGACATCTGGGCCTTCGAACTATCCTTCTGGGCCTTTTGATTCGTACAATTTCAGCCCACTCCAGAACATGGAAGTTCGGATTTTTCTCAAAAAAAACAGGAATGTCCTATGCTTCGCAAAAACAAAAAACAAGGAGATTCAAGATATAAGTTGTAAAAATAAAGATTTAATTTATCCGTTTGCAATAGCTCAGAGCGAAATACAACTGTTTATTGTCTGCAAAATAATCAAGATATCACATGTTTATTGTACGGGGAGGCTGACATCGGGGACCCATGAGCCAGCAGCGTCGTTAACGTTTCAAAGGCAGTGGGTCGAAAATAAAAAAACAAAAAGTCAGTTGGTAAAAAAATCCAAGAAAAGAAAACATTTATCGTTCTGAGAGGATGACATGCGGGACCGATGAGGCAGCAGCATCCTCAACGTTTCCAAGGCGGCAGGGGATCAAAAGAAAAAAAAAGGAAATAGCCAAAAATTACTTAGGGGTCAAAAATAAATCCACCAAAGGAAACTTTTATTGTTCATAGAGGATGACATGTGGGACCGACCTGCCAACAGCGTCCTCATCGTTTCAAAGGGGGCAGGGGATCAAAAGAAAAAGGCAAATAGCCAGAAATTAGGGGTCAAAAATAACTCCAATAAAGGAAACTTTTATTGTTCGTAGAGGATGACATGCGGGACCCATGAGCCAGCAGCTTACTCAACGTTTCAAAGGCGGCATGAGATCGAAAGAAAAAGGCAAGTGACCAAATATCAGGAGCCAAAAATAATCCAAGATTTATTGTACATAGAGGATGACATGTGGGTCCCATTTTGCAGCAGCGGTCTCAATGTTTGTAATGCGGCTTGAGATCAAAAGAAAAAGAAAGTAGCTAGTAATTAGGGGGTGAAAAAATCCAAGAAAAGAAAGTTGATGGACATAGAGGATGACATGCGGGTCCCTTGAACCAACAGCTTACTCAACGTTTCAAAGGGGGCAGGGGATCAAAAGAAAAAGGCAAGCCAAAAATCAGAGGGTGAAAAAAAATCCAACAAAGGAAACTTTTATAGCACACAGAGGATGACATGCGGGTCCCATGAGCCAGCAGGTACCTCAACGTTTCAAACGTGGCATGCGATCGAAAGAAAAAAGCAAGTGACCAAATATGAGGTGCCAAAAAAAACTCCAAGAAAAGAAAGTTGATTGCTCATAGAGGATGACATGCGGGTCCCATTTAGCTGCAGCGGTCTCACCGTTTGAGAGGCGGCGGATCGAAAGAAAAAGTCAAGTGACCAAATATGAGGTGCCAAAAATAATCCAAAAAAAGAAAGTTTTATAGTACATAGAGGATGACATGCGGGTCCCATTTAGCAGCAGCGGTATCACCGTTTGAGAGGCAGCGGGGATCGAAAGAAAAAGTCAAGTTACCAAATATGAGGTGCCAAAAAAATCCAAGAAAAGAAAGTTTTATAGTACATAGAGGATGACATGCGGGTCCCATTTAGCAGCAGCGGTATCACTGTTTGAGAGGCAAGGGGATCGAAAGAAAAAGTCAAGTGACCAAATATGAGGTGCCAAAAAAATCCAAGAAAAGAAAGTTTTATAGTACATAGAGGATGACATGCGGGTCCCATTTAGCGGTATCACCGTTTGAGAGGCGGCAGGGGATCGAAAGAAAAAGGTAAGTGACCAAATATGAGGTGCCAAAAAAATCCAAGAAAAGAAAGTTTTATAGTACATAGAGGATGACATGCGGGTCCCATTTAGCAGCAGCGGTATCACCGTTTGAGAGGCGGCAGGGATCGAAAGAAAAAGGTAAGTGACCAAATATGAGGTGCCAAAAATAATTCAAGAAAAGAAAGTTTTATAGTACATAGAGGATGACATGCAGGTCCCATTAGCAGCTATCACCGTTTGAGAGGCGGCGGGGATCGAAAGAAAAAGGCAAGTGAAAAAATATGAGGAGCCAAAAATAATTCAAGAAAAGAAAGTTTTATAGTACATAGAGGATGACATGTGGGTCCCATTTAGCAGCAGCGGTATCACCGTTTGAGAGGCGGCAGGGAAAGAAAAAGGTAAGTGACCAAATATGAGGTGCCAAAAATAATTCAAGAAAAGAAAGTTTTATAGTACATAGAGGATGACATGCGGGTCCCAGTTAGCAGCAGCGGTATCACCGTTTGAGAGGCGGCGGGGATCGAAAGAAAAAGGCAAGTGACCAAATTTGAGGTGCCAAAAAAACTCCAAGAAAAGAAAGTTGATTGCACATAGAGGATGACATGCGGGTCCCATTTAGCAGCGGTCTCAACGTTTCCAAGGCGGCAAGGGATCAAAAGAAAAAGGAAGTAGCCAGAAATCAGGGGGTCAAAAAAATCCAAGAATAGAAAGAATTTTGGTTCATAGAGGATGACATGCGGGACCCATGATCCTGCATCGTAAACGGCTCGATCGGAGAACGTTGAACGAGATGGCGCGATCTAGAAAAAAAAACAAGAGGCTGCCATCTGGGCCCTACATCCCTCGGCGGTGCGGATTTGCGTTGACTCGGCCGGCGAACCCGAGATTTCGAGATGCACCACGTCCCGGGCCACCATACGCGACGTTTTGGCCGCTTTCGTCGGGCTAGGTGGCCTCAAAAACGAGAAAAAAAAGTTTTGACATGCACCACGGAGGGACCAAAAATCGTCGGCCATGGTACACCAGCAACCACGGCGCGACTTCAACTTCGTCGGCCATGGCAACTTTTCTTGTAGTGTATGCTTATAGGTGTATGCCTTTTGGTTTATGTAATGCTCCTGCTACTTTTCAAAGATGCATGTCTGCTATTTTTCATGGTTTTTGCGAGAGTATTGTAGAGGTGTTCATGGATGATTTTTCTGTCTATGGGAATTCTTTTGATAATTGCTGCGAAACCTCGATAAAGTATTGCAGAGATGTGAAGAAACTAACCTTGTTCTTAATTGGGAGAAATGCCACTTTATGGTTAATGAAGGAATTGTATTGGGACATAAAATTTCCGAGAGAGGTATTGAAGTTGATAGAGCTAAAGTTGAAGCAATTGAGAAGATGCCCTATCCGAGGGATGTTAAAGGTATTCGTAGTGTTCTTGGTCATGCTGGGTTTTATAGGAGATTTATTAAAGATTTCTCTAAAATTTCAAAGCCTCTTACTAATCTTCTTCAAAAAGATGTACCTTTTGTTTTTGATGATGATTGTAAGGAAGCTTTGAAACTCTAAAGAAAGCCTTAACAACTGCTCCTGTAGTTGAACCTCCTGATTGGAATTTGCCTTTTGAAATTATGTGTGATGCTAGTGATTTTTGTAGGCGCTGTTCTTGGACAGCGGGTAGATAAAAAATTAAATGTTATTCATTATGCTAGTAAGACTCTTGATGCTGCTCAAAGAAATTATGCTACAACTGAAAAGGAATTGTTAGCTGTAGTCTTTGCTTGTGACAAGTTTAGACCCTATATTGTTGATTCAAAAGTTACGATTCATACTGATCATGCTGCAATTAGATACCTTATGACAAAGAAAGATGCTAAGCCAAGGCTTATTAGATGGGTACTTCTTTTGCAAGAATTTGATTTACATATTATAGATAGGAAAGGTGCTGATAATCCTGTTGCTGATAATTTGTCTAGATTGGAAAATATTACTTATGATCCTGTTCCTGTTAATGATAGTTTTCCAAATGAACAATTGGCTGTAATAAAGGTGAGCTCGCGAGAGAGCCCTTGGTATGCTGATTATGCTAACTTTATTGTTTCGAAGTATTTGCCTCCAACCTTTTCAGCTCAGCAAAGGAGGAAATTCTTTTATGACTTGAGGCATTATTTTTGGGATGACCCACACTTATATAAAGAAGGAGTGGACGGTATTATGCGAAGATGTGTTCCCGAATATGAACAACAGGAGATATTGAGTAAATGTCATGGTAGTGTTTATGGAGGACATCACGCTGGAGATAGAACCGCGCAAAAGGTTCTACAATCAGGTTTTTATTGGCCAACTCTCTTCAAAGATGCAAGGAAATTTATTTTATCTTGTGATGAATGTCAAAGAGTTGGTAATATCTCTAGACGCAATGAAATGCCTATGAATTATACTCTTGTCATTGAACCATTCGATTGTTGGGGATTCGACTTCATGGGTCCTTTCCCTTCTTCAGAAGGTAACACTCATATACTTGTCGCTGTTGATTATGTTACCAAATGGGTAGAAGCTATACCTACAAAGAGTGCTGATGGTGAGACCTCTATAAAAATGCTTGTAGATGTTATATTTCCTAGATTTGGAATACCTAGATATATTATGACTGATGGAGGTTCTCATTTTATTCATGGAGGTTTTAGAAAAACTCTTGCTAAGTATGGTATTAATCATAGAATTGCTTGCTTATCACCCTCAAACTAGTGGTCAAGTAGAATTATCAAATAGAGAGATTAAATCTATTTTGGGAAAGACTGTTAATAAATCTAGAAAGAATTGGGCTAGCAAATTGAAAGAAGCACTATGGGCTTATAGAACTGCTTATAAAAATCCTATGGGAATGTCACCTTATAAAATGGTTTATGGAAAAGCTTGTCATTTACCTTTAGAACTAGAGCACAAAGCTTATTGGGCTGTTAGAGAACTAAATAAAGATCCGAAACTAGCCGGTAATAAGAGGTTGTTGCAATTAAGTTCTCTAGATGAATGGAGAAGTGAAGCTTATGAAAATGCTAAACTCTTTAAAGAAAAAGTTAAGAAATGGCATGATAGAAGGATTATCAAAAGAGAGTTTAATATTGGGGATAAAGTCCTATTGTATCGGTCTCGTCTCAGATTCTTTGCAGGGAAATTACTCTCGAAGTGGGAAGGACCATATGTTGTTGAGGAGGTGTATCGTTCAGGAGCAATTAAAATTAGTTCTCTCCAAGGCAATGCCACACAAGTGGTGAATGGACAAAGACTCAAGCATTATATCTCGGGTGATTCTTATAATGTTGATGTTGATATTATTCAAGTGGAAACACCGGAGGCTTTCATCAAAGGACAAATTGACAGTCCGCCAGAACTGGACTTTGAATAGGTAACAGTACAGGTAATAAAAAGTCCGCGTTTACCTTTCCGAACATTATTTCTGCTGTTTTTGGAAAATATGAAAAATTACGGAATCGAAACGGAGTGGAAAAGACGCGCGAGGGCCCGTCACCATAGGCCGGCGCGGGCCCCACCCTGGCCGCGCCGACCTATGGTGACAGCCCCTCGGCGTCCCGTTTCCACTCGTTTTCGGCCTGGAACCTTCCTTTTGTCGTAAAAATATTTGCTATATAATCCCCCGGACCCCTGGAGGTCCGTATATCGTTTTCTCGTCGTGTTTTGTTTCGAGCTGTTTTCTGCCAGGATCTGCTTCGGATCTAGATCCACCATGTCCTCGTCGGGAACTCAGAAGGACAGCTTCTTTGAGGACGTCGTCAACCCGTACATGAACGAGCTGAAGATGCACCCCAAAGAGTTGCTGCTCGTGGATGGAGAGTTGCAGATCAAAGATGTCCAGGGTCCTAAGGGAGAAGGGAGTTTGGAAGACAGGATGGAGAAACTGGAACAAGAGGTTTTCAACTACAAGAAGATGGCTGAGCGTGAAGTGGACATCTTTCACAAGATTGTGTCTGAACTCATTGATGGACACAAGAAGGAGACTGCGAAGTTGTGGGACGATATCTTCTCACTTCACGACACCACCAACAAACTCCAAGCTCAACTCTATGATGTTCATAATCAAAACTGTGAGTATGAAAACAGGTTTAAGCGCATAAGTCATGCTGCTAGTTTCAGGTTTCCGGAGACCAAGATGTCTTTTGTTGATGGAGGGCCTCTTCCATGGAAGTCTGATGACGGCAAAGATTCACCATCATCACCGAAGGAGTAATTCATCATCGGTATTGGCATCCCCTTGGTTTGTTCCAAGCTTGGGGGAGTGCCGCGGTATCACATCATCACCACCTTTATCTTTTACTATCAAGTAGTGTCATATCATGAGTAGGGAAGTTATCATATGGAATAGTATGCAATGTGGAAGTATCTCTCTTAGTTGGTTATCTATGTATCCGTTGGTGTGAGTTATCGTTATGGAATATTAATGAGAAGTCTTATCATTTACTTTTTGCACACCTTATTTTAGTTTGCAATCTCCATTATATGATTACTCTTGACATAAGTATTGATATCACTTTGGGAGCATCAAGTAAATCTATTTGGTTTTGGCAAACTTAGCATTGGTCAATAGCAACAACACCCTGATGTTTGAATAGAAGAGAGAAATACACTTAGATATATTACTCTATTATCTCTATGCTAATGAGTTTAGTATTCTGAAGTTAAAATTGCTTGTGCTTATGAGAAAGATGCATGATTGTTTCTATCATATGTATATTTGTTTGTTTCCCTCAACCTTTATGCTTGCTATCAAACCTTGCTAGCCAAAGACCTGTATCGAGAGGAGATGCTTCTCATACATCCATAACCTTAGACCAAACCTATGCCATTTGTGTCCACCATACCTACCTACTACATGGTATTTTCTGCCATTCCAAGTAAATACTTCATGTGCTACCTTTAAATTATTCAAACTACTACTCCTTATTTGTGTCAATGTTCTATAGCTCATGAGGAAGTATGTGGTGTTTTATCTTTCAATCTTGTTGGGCGGACTTTCACCAATGGACTAGTGGCACATCCGCTTATCCAATAATTTTGCAATAAGAGCTGGCAACGGGGTTCCCAGCCCCAATTAATAACTTTCATTAATAATTCTCTTCACATGTTTTGCTCTGATTTATCAGTAAGCAACTTAATTTTGCAATAGACACTCCTCCATGGTATGTGAATGTTGGAAGGCACCCGAGGATTCGGTTAGCCATGGATTGAGAAAGCCAAGGTTGGGGGGAGTGTCATCCTTAATAAAACTAAAATACATGTGTAAACAAAAGAGAAGGGGGATGATCTACCTTGCTGGTAGAGATGCCGTCCCTCATGGGAGCCGCTCTTGGAAGGTTCGTTTGGCAAGGGGGTTAGAGTGCCCGCTACCATTCGTTGACAACAACAAACACCGCTCAAAATCTTACTTTTATGCTCTTTATATGATTTCAAAACTTGAAAAGCTCTAGCACATGATTTAATCCCTGCTTCCCTCTGCGAAGGGCCTATCTTTTACTTTTATGTTGAGTCAGTAAACCTATTTCCCTCTATCTCAAGCAAGCAATTGAGTTGTTGTGAACTAACCATTTATGCTATGATTGAGCTAATTATGTCTTTTATACTTTCTTGTTTAGTACCAATTTTATCTGAATGAATATGACTTTGAAGTTATCAATGATTATGAGGAGATTGTTATGCTTGAATATGAAAGCTCAGCTATAAAATCTAATATGAAAGCTTTGCTTAGAAGTACAATCCGTTAGTAGTTCTCTGACCAAGAACAAAGTTTGCCATCACCAACTATGATTTCTTATGCACCTTTACTTGTGATTTCTCTTTACCTATTTCAAGATGAGTTATATGAGGAAGTTGTTTACTAGAATGTCTTGTGTGAATGAATATGATGCTTCTTGTCCGTATTTTATTTATCGACTCTTCACTCCATAAACATGTGGTCTTGTTTATCGAGCTCAGTTTCGCTTGGGGACAAGCGAGGTCTAAGCTTGGGGGAGTTGATACGTCCAATTTGCATCACTATTTTGTATCATAATTTGCTGTTATTCATTGATATATTTCATATTGGGACACAATACTTATGTTATTTCATCTATTTTGCATGTTTCATCATTATTGGAGGATCAAGCACCGGAGCCAGGATTCTGCTGGAAAAAGCACCGTCAGAACGCAATATTTCGGAAGATCAACTGTGGAAGGAAATTACACGTAAATTCCTATTTTTCCAGATGACGGGGGGAGCCAGAAGGGGGAAAAGAGGGGAGCCAAGGTGGGCCCGGACCACGGGCGGCGCGGCCCATGGCCGGCGCGCCACCCTGTGGTGTGGGGCCCCACAGACCTTTCGCCTCCTTTTCTTCGCGTACTCCTTCGTCCCGAAAACCTAAGCCGGAGGGAGGACCTCACGAAGAGTTACAGCCGCCTCTGCGGGGCGGAGAACACCAGAGAGAAAAGAGCTCTCGGTGGCAGGAATCCGCGGGGAAATTCCCTCCCGGAGGGGGAAATCGACGCCATCGCCATCGTCATCGAGCTGGACATCATCTCCATCATCATCATCATCATCTCCACCATCTACACCGCCATCACCACCGCTGCACCTCGTCACCGCTGTAACAATTTGGGTTGGATCTTGATTGTTTGATAGGGGAAACTCTCCCGGCATTATTCTCTACTTGTTATTGATGCTATTGAGTGAAACCATTGAACCAAGGTTTATGTTCAGATTGTTATTCATCATCATATCACCTCTGATTGTATTCCATATGATGTCGTGAGTAGTTCGTTTAGTTCTTGAGGACATGGGTGAAGTCTAAATGCTAGTAGTGAATTATGGTTGAGTAATATTCAATGTTATGATATTTAAGTTGTGGTGTCATTCTTCTAGTGGTGTCGTGTGAACGTCGACTACACGACACTTCACCATTTATGGGCCTAGGGGAGTGCATCTTGTATTCGGTTGCTAATTGCGGGGTTGCCGGAGTGACAGAAACCTAAGCCCCCGTTAGTATATCGATGCAAGAGGGATCGCAGGATCTCAGAGTTTAAGGCTGTGGTTAGATTTATCTTAATTACTTTCTTGTAGTTGCGGATGCTTGCAAGGGGTATAATCACAAGTATGTATTAGTCCTAGGAAGGGCGGTGCATTAGCATAGGTTCACCCACACAACACTTATCAAAACAATGAAGATTATTTAGCCACTTGAAGCGAAAGTACTAGACTAAAATCCCCGTGTGTCCTCAAACGTTTGGTCATTATAAGTAAACAAACCGGCTTGTCCTTTGTGCTAAAAAGGATTGGGCCACTCGCTGCAATTATTTCTCTCGCATTTTACTTACTCGTACTTTATTCATCTGTTACATCAAAACCCCTTGAATACTTGTTTGTGAGCATTTACAGTGAATCCATCAAACTGCTGCCAACACCTTCTGCTCCTCGTTGGGATCGACATTCTTACTTATCGAAGATACTACGATACACCCCCTATACTTGTGGGTCATCACACATCCACAACCTTAGAACTTTCTGTCACTGTCCCAGATTCAATGGAGGCATGAACCCACTATCGATCATAAATACTCCCTCTTGGAGTCACAAGTATCAACTTGGCCAGAGCCTCTACTAGCAACGGAGAGCATGCAAGAACATAAACAACACATATATGATAGATCAATAATCAACTTGACATAGTATTTAATATCCATCGGATCCCAACAAACACAACATGTAGCATTACAAATAGGTGATCCTGATCATGATAGGCAGCTCACAAGATCTAAACGATAGCACAAGAGGAGAAGACAACCATCTAGCTACTGCTATGGACCCATAGTCCAAGGATGAACTACTCACGCATCATTCCGGAGGCGGGCATGGTGATGTAGAGCCCTCCGGTGATGATTCCCCTCTCCGGCAGGGTGAGGCGATCTCCTGAATCCCCGAGATGGGATTGGCGGCGGCGTCTCTGGAACTTTTTCCGTATCGTGGCTCTCGGTACTAGGGTTTCGCGATGGAGAGAAGTAGGCGAAGGGCAGGCGGGGGTGCCCGGGGCCCCACACCATGGGACGGCGCGCCCCCCTTCCTGGCCACGCCGCCACGTGTGGCCGCCTCGTGGCCCCTCTCTGTCTCCTTCGGTGTTGGAAGGCTCCGTGGAAAATAAGACCGTGGGCTTTTGTTTCGTCAATTCGAGGATATTTCTGTGTAGGATTTCTGAAACAAAAACAGCGAAGGAACTGGCGCTTCGGCATCTTGTTAATAGGTTAGTGCTGGAAAATGCATCAAATCATCATAAAGTCTAAACAAAACATGTAGGTATTGTCATAAAACTAGCATGGAACATAAGAAATAATAGATACGTTGGAGACGTATCAAGCATCCCCAAGCTTAGTTCCTACTCGCCCTCGAGTAGGTAAACGATAACAAGGATAATTTCTAAAGTGACATGCTACCAACATAATCTTGATCAACATTATTGTAAAGCATATGAGATGAATGAAGTGATTGAAGCAATAGTTGCTAACAAAAAGATAATGACTAAACAACTGAATCATATAGCAAAAACTTTTCATGAATAGTACTTTCAAGACAAGTATCAAAAAGACTTGCATAAGAGCTAACTCATAAAGCAATAGATTCAAAGTAAGAGGTTTCGAAGCAACACAAAGGATGATTAAGTTTCAGCAATTGCTTTCAACTTGTAACATGTATATCTCATGGATAATTGTCAACATAAAGTAATATAACAAGTGCAATAAGTAAACATGCAAGAATCAATGCACACAGTTGACACAAGTGTTTGCTTCTAAGATAGAAAGAAGTAGGTAAACTGACTCAACATAAAGTAAAAGAAAGGCCCTTCGCAGAGGGAAGCAGGGATTACTCATGTGCTAGAGCTTTTTATTTTGAAAACATGGAAATAATTTTGTCAACGATAGTAATAATGCATATGTGTTATGCATAAAACTTCCTATCAGTTGCAAGCCTCATGCATCGAATACCAATAGTGTTCGCACCTTGTCCTAATTAGCTCGGATTTCCATGGATTATCATTGCGTCACATATGTTTCAACCAAGTGTCACAAAGGGGTACCTCTATGCCTCTTGTACAAAGGTCCAAGGAGATAGATCTCAACTTGAGGACATCCATACCGGGACAACATAGAAAACAGATAATGGACTCCTCTTTTTAATGCTTAAAGCATTCAACAACAAATAATATTATCATAAGAGATTCTGAGGATTCGTGTCCAAGCTGAAACTTCCACCATGATACATGGCTTTGGTTGGCGGCCCAATGTTCTTCTCTAACAATATGCATACTCAAACCATTTAATCATGATAAATCACCCTTACTTCAGACAAGACGAACATGCATAGCAACTCACATGATATTCAACAAAGGTGTAAAAGTTGATGGCGTCCCCAGAAACATGGTTACCGCTCAACAAGCAACTTATAAGAACTAAGATACATAGCAACATATTCATCACCACAATAGTTTTTAAGCTATTTTCCCATGAGCTATGTATTGTAAAGGCAAAGGAATGAAATTTTAAAGGTAGCACGCAAGCAATTTACTTTGGAATGGCAGAAAAATACCACATATAGGTAGTTATGGTGGACACAAATGGCATGAGTTTTGGCTCAAGGTTTTTGGATGCACGAGAAGCATTTCCTCTCAGTACAAGGCTTTGGCTAGCAAGGTTTTTTGAGGCAAACACAAGTATGAACCGGTACAGCAAAACTTACATAAAAACATATTGCAAGCATTATAAGACTCTACACTGTCTCCTTGTTGCTCAAACACTTTTACCAGAAAATATCTAGACCTTAGAGAGATCAATCATGCAAACCAAATTTCAACAAGCTCTACGGTAGTTCTCCACTAATATATTTAAACTACATGATGCAAGAGCTTAAACATGATCTACTTGAGAGCTCAAAACAATTGCCAAGTATCATATTATGAAGCATTTTCTGTTTCCAACCAAATAGTAATCAATGAAGCGGTTTTCAACTTCACCATGAACATTAAAGCAAAACGAAGAACACAAGTGTTCAATATGAAAAAGCGGAGCGTGTCTTTATCCAATACAAGGATTGTTGGGATCCGAATTTATTCAAACCAAAACAAAAATAAAAGCAAACAGACGCTCCAAGTAAAGAACATAAGATGTGACGGAATAAAAATATAGTTTCACTAGAAGTGACCTGATAAGTTGTCGATGAAGAAGGGGATGCCTACGGAGGCAAGTGATCGTCTACATCCACCACAAGATTTATCTCGTTAACGCTTAGCGATATTCGAGGGTATGTTGATCTTCACCTCGTTGCTACCATCTACTAGATCAGATCTTGGCTTGTTGTTCGTTCTTGCGGTAGGAAATTTTTTGTTTTCTATGCTACGAATCCCAACAAGATCGACCTAGAGGAGAAAATTCTATAAGCCTCTATGGACCAGGATAGCGCATCCTCCAAAGTCGAGGTAGGAAGTGCATGTATCTACCTGCGCAAGTTATCCCATTCCACTGTCTCGGCTAGACCAAACTGCCTTCTAAAGCGAATGCACCATTTTCTATAGGTGTCTCCCACCACATGAGTGGCGTGAACCGTAATGAAAGGCTCATCAAAACAGCTAAAGAAACGTGGGATTCTAGCTCCAAGAGGGCAGAACCCGTTCCACAAATCAAAGAAGGTTCGCATCCCACTGCATACATTATGCTTCACTGCATACATTATGTTGGCCCCCAGTTTGAAGTACCATTTTATTTTATTGATGGCGGTCCAGATTTGGAAACTTTGTGTGTGTGTGTGTGGGGGGGGGGGAGGGGGATAGATGAGATTGTCCCATAGTCCCTCTGTGTCTTAAACTCTTGATAGAGATCTTAAATCCATTTGTGCATCAATGCGATGTTCATATGCTTGGTATTGACTATTGAGAATTTCCAGACCCCCAAAACCCCTAGGTTTACATAATGTTTCACAGTCTATGATGTGGAATTTCCTCTTATTTCTCACTCCTTCCAAAAACAAGCTGGACCTAGGTCTGTCCATGGAGTTATGTGTTACATCATGTGGTCTAGTACATCCGATAGAGAGGAGCTTTCCCGAGGCTCCCATGTGGGCGACCCAAACCCTAGCTCAGACCCTCATGTTTCCTCTTACACACTCTCTCTCTCTCTCTCTCTCTCTCTCTCTCTCTCTCTCTCTCTCTCACACACACACACACACACACACACACACGGTAACCGTCGATGGCCCCCGGCATGCCAGCGGCAGCGGGCCGGGCTCCCTAACCCCAATCCAGATCATGGACTGCTCATGCGGCTCCTTGTCTTTCGAGGATGTCTCAACAGCCGATGGGATGCCTCCTTTAGTCATATGCATCCTTTGGGGTGCTTTGGGAAAGAGCAAGGTGGTGAGGGCGATGGGGAGGATGATGTGGGCAGGTGGCCATGGAGTTGTGCTAGATGTGATGTTTGGGGTGGCTGGCCTCGTGTGAGTGGCATGTCTTCTTTGATGACGGGCGAGGGTGGGCTCTCTGGATGCTAGTGTGGCGGCCCATGTTGATGGAAAGTGCGGCGCTCCAGCGAGGGACACGGCTCGGTGCTACCCAGTGGTTATGGTCACGTGGGCAGCGTGCTGGCTCACGAGTGGCTACCAGTGGGTGTGGTCAACAACTGCTGGTCACTCTCGTGTTCGGATACCGACTTCTTGCCAGTGTGAAAACTTGACTGGCTCGTTTGGGGCCATGCATGGGTGGCAATACCAATGGGTGTCGCTTTCTTCTTAAGGAAGTCGATGTGGCTTCCTCCCTATCCCTCGTGATGCTCTGGGTGAAAACCCTTGATTCGCTTGGATCGGGCAGCGACGGAACCTTTCGGCGTCACTTCCTTCCTGAAGATGCCTTCTTGGAGCCCACAACGTGCGTCTTAGTCAGCGCTAGTGTTGGCGATGGCGGTGAAGCATCCTAGAGGCGATGTTTGTGATGGGACTGATGGTATTGTAGAGGTCTTGGCCGCGTGCAGCATCTCTTGGTGCGCTGGCTCGGGTGTTCTAGGGTCAGCTCTGCCCCGCCGCAGATGGCGTTTCTTGTTTGTCTAAGGACATGGGTTCCCCTCCGGTGACAGAGACCAAATCCGAGACGATTATGCTTTGGCGTGGTTACTATCTTCACTGGCGTAGTTCTTCTTAGGAGTTTCTTGTTTTATGTTTGGCACATCAAGTTAACCGTTTTGCTTTCGGTGCATAGTTCATTTGTCTCCCTCCTAGGTTTTATCTTTGTGTGTACGGCATTCGTGTAATCTGCAAAAACACTCTTGTATCTTCCGCCAATATGGCCTTGTTTAATTTAACGCCGGACCTCGCCTAAAGTTTTAAAAAGGTGATGGTATCTGGTCAAAGCGTCAAATGTCAGCTCCGCTATACATGCGTGCAGCTAGCTAGCGAGGCTGGTCAACATACTCGCACTACTCAACGTACACATACCTCTGCGTATATGTAGGCTCTCTGCGTTCCACACGGCCAAGACATTCATGTGCGCCGAAAACGTACAGGCAAACACGGTGGAACGGCCGGAATTGTGTTGCAAGCCTGCACCTTTTCCCGATGAAGTCTCTTCACATCCAAGCTGCTTCGCAGGCGTTACATCGGACGTGTCCACGTCTCCACGAACATATCGATGGAGTTCCTTTTCATCTTTTTTTGGCCGTATTCTTCGAGTGAAGATTAAGTCTTTGACCGTATAAAATTCAGATGAGTTACCTTGCTACAGTCGCATGACAAGAGGAGACAAGCGATACTGCCATCATACGTATGTTTCATTGACTGATACTAATTGGGTCGGGAGTGTTTTACTTTATTTATTTATTTATTTTTACAGGAAGGAGTATTTTTTAGGAAAATCCACCACGGCAATTTAATTAAAAATTAAACCACAATTACATCATCTAGTAGTTTGCTCACTATACAGCTAGAAGGCTTAGCGACCTAGTTACAAGAATTTTTAGATTCAAAACAAAACCTAGCAAGAGTATGAACAACTACATTTATTTTCCGTAGACAATGTTTAAACTCGACTTTTCCTATAACCGCTACAGATGCCATACGCTCAGCGAAGACAGCAGATGAAGAACTTCACCAGAAATCTTCTCTATTGCAAGCATTCACCACTTCCAAAGCATCTGATTCTATTTGGACCGCATTAAAACCCAAACCAGCTGCTAGGGCGAGACCATTGCGCATGGCATATGCTTCTGCTGCCGCTGCCGAATCAGTATGTTGTAAATAATAGCAGGAGCTAGCTATAAATCTTCCATGTGTATCTCTAATAACAGATGTCGTAGCAACGTTTTTTTTCTCAGTTAACAATTTTTACCGGAGGGCACCGGAATTAACGGTTACCGCGAAATCTCGGAAATCTCGGGAATTTACCGAACGAATTAATTCAAACGAATTTCGAATTTCAAATTTTTTGTCCCTGAAAATAAAAATAAAAATATCATGTGTACACTATAAGGCTCGCTAGGCGGTGTGGTTAGGACAGATTTCTTTGAACAGTCAAGGCGCGGGTTCGAATCCCGTGGGATGACGTACTACTTTTTTGATAATTTACGCACAGATTGAAGTAAAACCTCGATTTGTGCGTACATAAAAGCGGTCGTACTCTACTTAACCGCGTTATTTCTGAAGTACAAATTCAAATGTAACCGAATTTTTTTGTTCGGTAGGAGTGTTTCTCGGGGGGTAACGAGATTTCCGGTTTTCGGGGAGATTTCGGAAATCTCGGCCGAGAAAAAAATCCCTGTGTCGTAGCACCAGCTTGGATATCGACTTGAAAAGGAGCGTCCACATTCACTTCACAAACTTGGATAGAGGACGAGACCACTTCATCGTACTTGGACCTGCGTTACACGTGTATGATTTCATAAAATTTGCAGTCAGTCCAAATATAGATGTAGCACATATTTTCACCGGCGAAACAGGTTCACCGTGAGTTCTTTTTCTCCTCAACCACCAAAGGTACAACATGTGACACCGATCAGCTCTTGAATTCGTATTTGTGACATATTTGGCATAGATCTAGATGGTTGTCTCAGCTACAGATCCTGATGTGTCTTTCACCAACTATTTTATTTATAATGGAGTCCAGCCTTAGGGCATCTCCAACGGGACGACGCAAACGGACGATGAGCGACCGTTTGCGTTCGCGGAGACTGAAAATGCGTCTGAGCCCTACTCTAGCGGGGCGACGCAAAGTGACCGGGCCATCCGCGGCGACGGAAACCTGGCCCAAATATACGCCAGGTTTGCGTCTACGCAGACGCTGCGCTGTCGCGCCGGGCGTCCTTCCTTTCTTACCCGGTCCCGCACGTCAGGGACAGCGAAATCGACCACTTCGATTTTCTTCTTTTTCCCCTTCTTTGTTGTCCTAGTGCGACGCCACCACCCCAACCCCACCCGCTGCCGCCACGCCGCACCGCCGCAATACACGTCATCGGCTCGGTCCTAGCAGCGCCGGACAGCACGATCTCAGTCGGGGTAGGCTCTGGCGCGCACCTGTCGCCTGTTTGGGGGCCAAACTTTGCCGGTTGTGTCGCTCGGCCTCGCCGCCCATGACATGTTCGGTCAATTGCGCCAATAGGTTTCTTACTCGTGTTTTCGACGCTATTGTGCGCGGCCATTGATCGCAGTTCCTACCCACGCAGATGGACATATGGCAGATGATGGACAAGTTCCGCGCGGATGTCTTTGACTCCTCTTTCGACGAGGAGTCCAATCAGTCGACGCAAACAATGGCTACTGTTGCGGCCTCCATCCTCCACGAGTACAATTCAAGCCAGATGCCGGTGCACCGGGGCTCTGTGAAGGGCCGCTCAAAAAACCTTCCTTGCAACAGAGTGGAAGGGCACCTACGGCTCCACAAGGACTACTTCCACCGCACCGATCTGGTGTTCAAGGAAAAATTGTTTCGGAGCCCGTACAAGATGTCAAGGGAACTGTTCATGGTCATTCTACAGGGCGTCAGAGACTACGACCCCTACTTCCAATGCAGGCCCGATGCAACAGGTGCGCTAGGCTTCACCTCCTACCAAAAGTGCTCCGCAGCTATTCGCATGTTATCATATGAAATGACTGCTGATACATGAGGTGATGACATGTTGCGTGATCATGCACAACATGATCGTTGAGAATGAGCGTCCTGATGGCCGCAATGAGCACCAGGGGAATTTTCAAGGTGAGCTGGTTGCGCCAATCCCTGGTGCATTATCTTGGGAGCACTATCTGCATATGAATGTAGAAGTCACCGACGTGATCGTGTGCAGACGCCTACAGACGGATCTGATTGAGCATCAGTGGGCATTGGCTGGTCATGAAGACAATGCCTAGAGAAATACCATCTTATTTTCATGTATACTTTTTAAAATTTGGATGTAATAACTATGACTTCGTTGAAACTGTTTATTTTGTTGTTTTGAAACATCACAATTCATGCCGACGCGCAAATGCGTCGGGCCGCTGGAGGCATCCCCAGACGCAAACGGAAGTGCGAACAAAAATCGTCCCAAATACGTCGCTCCGTTGAAACCCTTAGCTCTTTCCATATTTTCTTAGCCACCGGACAAGAGAAAAGTAAATGGTAAACATCCTCAGCAGCCACGGTGCAAATTGGACATTGACCAGAGTCTCCACTATGTCCGTTAACTAAGATTGACTTAAGAGGAACCGATCCATGAAGAGCATATCAAAGGAATATTTTCACCTTACTTGGAATTCTCAGCTTCCACATGGTTTTCCACACAGGATTAGAAGCCGAGGGTGATTCAGAGTTCGACGTACGCCCAACACGACCACCGAATTGGCGTTTCCATTCGATATGATATGCTGATTTAACTGTAAAAATTCCCGTTTTAGTGTAGTTCCAAGCCACAAAATCATCCTAGTTGTGTCCGTGGCATGGTTCGACATCAATGGATGAATGGAACTCGTCCTGCGGAGTGTGGCCATCTGAAGTTTTGTGGGCCTGATCAGGGAGACGTAACTCGAAAAAAAAGATGGGGTCCAATGGGCCTGTCAAAGAGTGCAACTGACTAAAAACCTTAAAAGGCAGAAAATTGCTGCTGCCCAGGATCGAACTGGAGACCTTCAGTGTGTAAGACTGACGTGATAACCACTACACCACAGCAGCTTCGTGATATAGTATAAGCGTTTAATCTATAAATACAACACATTTAACATGACATGTCAGCAAAGTAATGGTTTTACAAAACTATTGCTACAATATACTGGCCTAAGGATGTAATATGTCCGACTCATGCATATGCCCTATAGCACTTGTAACAATGTAGTGATGTACCAATAGGTCCAATACCATGCGTCCATGCCTTGATGTTACTAGGAGGATCTTCGATGACTTGTTTGTTAAATGATTCGTAAAGTTGTTCATGCCACTACCGAACATTAATGATAAGGCTGCAATATAGTGTATCCATGTTATTCAACAGGAGGAGATAATAATATATTTGGCTCATGCTATTTTTGTGTCGCCCTCTGCTATTGCCATCGTTTCAACGAAAACGTTGGCATCCCCAATTTTCTATTTTATTTTCATTTTTCTGTAAGCAATTTGTCGGTGTTTTCCTGGCATGTTGAGGATTTTATTAACGACCCTTCCATCTCCACAGAATCAACCAAAAAATATGTGTAATTCTGCGCAACTGTTATTTCATCCGACAGTATACTAGAGTTGTACACCTGTGATAAAAGCACCAAAAGTAAAGAGTACTTCTATTCTATGGTTTACTAATGCTATAAGGAATTCAAGCCAGCGCTGATTAGTTTTTCTGTCTGATTTGGATGTGGTAACCATCAGGAAATTCTAGCCCAGGAGTCCGTACTATCTTGCCTCCACCTAATTGTATCCACCTGAAATATTTTGAAGAACACGGTGACAAGAAAATGGAAGAGATGTGAACAATTACAAAAATTTGAACCCTATGTCGGGTTGTATGAAAAACAAAATGAGCACCTATATTTGGTGACAAGAAAATGGAGGAAAATGGCCATTTGTAGCTTGCTGAAGTCTGCTCCAACACAGAAACGGATACCTCCTCCAAATGCCATGAAGTTTCTTGACCCACGGTTTATCTCCATTTTGTCCTGTGTGCATGTGGAACCCCTGTTAACTAAAGTACTAATAACTTGTACGTGGTACAGTACCCTGTATATGCATAAAAGGGGCTGGGCTGTTTGATCCTTCACGAATTGAGCGTTACCTTAAACCTTGAAGGGTTGAATGTGAGGGGATCTGGGTAAATTTCTGGATTCAAGTGTACTGCTAGAGGGCAGACCATCACTCCCCATCCTGCTGGTATTGTATATCCTGTCGGCAGTTTGTCAATGAAAAGTATTCACTTAATTTTCTATTTCTTACTTTGTCAGAATGCATGATTTATATCGTAACATCAGAATAAAATGTTTTGGTTCGTAAGTATGAATGCATGATATATCGGTCTTGTGCAGTAAGGACGACCTCACCTCTGAACTGAACATCTTTCAGAGTCTTTCTGAAAATGCCAGGCGCAATGTTGGCTAATCGGACCGTCTCGCTTATGACCTGTAAAAAACAGGAGGTATAAATCAGGAGTAGTGGGTTTGAGTGTGATTAGCAGCAACTCATTTTTGTAAATTTCTGAGAGGAACATGGATTGCATGCTGTCGGCTACCTGGGATGTGAACGTCATGGATTTGTACTCTTTCCATGTGACTGTATCACCATCAGACTCGTTGCCTGTCTGACGCTGGTTCAGAATCGTTTCATGCTCCACCTACAACCAAGCCAAATTCTTAGAACACACAGCTGCTCACTGACCACGCGAGCATGCGGGGGCACACACACACACGTACGTACTCACCGTGATCTCATCCAGCACGTGAGGATGGTCGGAGAGGAGCTTGACGGCCAGCGTGAGCGCCAGCGACGTCGTGTGGAAGCTAGCGAAGAGGAGGAGAAACATCAGGTCCAGCGCCATTCCCTCCGTCAGGACCGGCTTCTCCTTGGTGATCTCTTGGACGACATAGTCGAGGAAGTCGCCGTGGGGCCGTGCCCCTCCTCCGAGCGCGTGTGCCGACTGCTTCCTCTCCTCCAGAACTTGCCGCAGCACCTCCATTGCGCTCATCCGTCCCTGAAAGTGATCCCAAAATTCCTTAATCCCCAACTTGTGCACATAAATATATGGACTTCCAGAATCCAGATACACAGGCGAGGCGAGTATAGTACAGTAGGTAGATTGATCACCTGCATGCATGCGTAGTAAGCTGTCCCTGGCAAGTATAGTGGGAACGAGATGAGCCCTCGAACGAAGTCGAAGAAGCTCTTCCTTAAAACCTTGGACCTCGACGGCTCCAAGCCGAGCAGCTTGTTCGCCGAAAGCTCAAACACCATCTGCAATTAAACACCGTATGTGAGGAAGCGACAGATCGGCTGAAAATTGTGTACAGCCGATGGAACCATGTACGAGATGGACAAGGGACTTACGGTGGAGACGGCTTCTTTGAGCTCGACGGCCGGCAGGGTGGACCAGGTGCAGAGCGAGCTGCAGACGGTGTGGTCGACGTCACGGAGGATGGACTCCCTGAGGCTCTCCGGGCCGAAGAACCTGAGCACCATGTTCTTGAGGTACTTGAACATGGTGCCCTGCTGCTCGCCGACGTTGTCGCGGCCGAGGATCTCCACGAACGAGTCTGGGTACCAGCTCTGGAACAGCTCCCCCTCCTGCTGGAACACCATGTGGTTCAGCTCCTCGTCCGCCGACACAACCACCGGGTGCCCAACCAGGCTCGTCTTGAAGATCGGGCCGTACCTATATCGCACCGCAAAAGGAAATGACGTAAGAAACAATTTTGCACACAAAATCCTCAAATGCCTCGCGCCAAAAGAGAACGTGCAGGTGTACCTCGCGAGCCTTTGCCGGATGAAGGGAGGAATGTCGAAGGAAGCGTCGGGGGAGAAGAACTGGAAGGTCTCGCCGACGAGAGGAAAGCCCATGGAGCCCGGCGGGAGGCGGCCGTTGCAGCGAGGGTTCCTCCACCTGTGCACCGTGTACAGCAGCAGCAGCGCCACCGCAGAAAGGGCAGCCGCCGCGTAGTCGATCATCTTCTGTAATGGAAACTGCGTGCTAACGAGGACGATCTACACGCATGCCTCAAAGATGTATGGTTTCTGCATTTCTCATCTGATCCATCGATAGATCGGAAGCCAACCGAATCGGGTAACGAAGAGACACTAGCTAGCTTAGCGAGCACGGTCAATGCGTATGTAATGCGCGCCGGGCAGGATTTCGGGCGTAGTACAGGGGAGCCGTGCAACGTAAAGGTTGTGAGAAGAACAGTATAGTGGTTGCTGAACTCGTTGCAGTTTTTTTTTTTTTTTTTGAACTGAACTGAACTCTTTGCAGGTTGGTTGCAGTTGGTGGCAAGGGTCGAATGTTCGGTTCGGCGGTAGCTCTGAAATCCAGTGCTCTTCCTATATGGGCCGTTAATGAAACGCTCTGAGTGTAATGTGCTTGGATTTGTTTCGGCCGAAAACCCAACCTAGGCCGCAAGAGGACTGACGGAACTAGGCTTTTTAAAGTGAACTCTTATTTGACTCGCGCACTCCCGAGCGGGTGATGGGCCTGGCTTTTTTTCCTTTTTTCCTTTTCATATTTTGTTTTTTCTTTTGTTCCTATTTTCTTTTCCATTTTTTTGTTTCTTTTTAGTTTTTGATATTCGAAAAATATTAAGATTTAAAAAAATTATATTTATATTTATATTTGGTAAATGTTTATAGTTGAAATATAGTAGATTTTGTAAAAAAAAGTTTCAAATTAAAACCTGTTCATATTTTAAAATATTCAATTTTGAAAAAAATCAGATTTTTAAAAAAGTAGATTTCGAAAAATTAGATAAAAATGTTTATATTTGAAAGAAACACAATAAATCAGAAAAGGAAAAGGAAAATGGAAAAAACCGGACAAAAGGCCATAAGAAAACTATGTCGGCCCAACACCTAGCCTGGGGCGTACGGGGTGTGGCACCTGCTGGCATAGTCGACGTAAAGGCCCTCAATCTGGCTTCGGCTATCGCGATGATGCTTATGCACAGACATCGTGGTCCTAGACCCGTTTAGGCCGGAGAAGACAACTAGGGAGGAAGAACACAATGAACCATAGAACATGAAGACAAAAGCACATTTAGGGTGGTAGGATGTGGATATTAGGATTTAGGATTTAGGGTGCGGGGGAGGGCTCGCAAGCACCAGAAAAGAGGGGTGGAAGAGGCCAAGGCAGTGAAGGTCTTTTTTCTACTCCCTCCGTCAGTAATATAAGATGTCCTGGCTTTTCGTGGATTCATCTATTTTGATATGTATCTAGTCTATTCTTGGTGTGTATCATTATGATGTGTATCTAGCTCTCTTTGAAATGACTAAAAATGTCTTATATTTGTGAACATAGAGTGATTGTTTCTAGTCTCATTAATTTTATTTTTTTATTAGATTTTTCTTTCTTTTTTCCCATTTCTATTTGGTTTTCTTTTTCTTTATTTTTTTAACATAAGTACATGAATTATTTTTTAAACCATTTGACTATGCATTTCCCACTAAAAATATTTTCTAAAACACATGAATTCAGGAATTTATAAAATGTAAATATGGAAAAATATACTTGTCAATGGGTTCTAATAAAAGATCTTTTCGAAATCTATTAAATTTGAGAATCGAGAAAAAAACTAAAAAACTAAAACCTTTTAGTGGGTTTTGCTGAATGTGGCCCATGTTAAAACGACTCAAGTCGTAAGCCGAGCTCCCACGGGAGATTTAGGTGCTTCTATACCGTGCGGGCCAGATGTGTCGCCTAAACCAAGTCGTTTCTAGGATTTAGTATCCCGGCCCATTAACAGGTGCGATTTTTTCCTTTTTTCCCTATTTTTTCCAACCCCTTAACATTTTTTATATACATGAACAGTTTAAAATTTATACATATTTTAAAAGAAAAATTGGAACATTTTTCAAACTAGACACTGTTTTAATCTAAACTATTTCGAATTTGAACATTGTCTAAAAAATCTAATTATTTTCAGAAACACAAAAAAAAATCAAATCTGCGCATTTTTTTTAAAAGTGACCATTAAAAAAATATGAATATTTTTAAATATTTTATGAAATCTGAAAAAAGAAAAAGATCAAAAACCTAAAAAGACAAATTACCAAAGAGAAAACTTTCGAAAACAAAAAAACCACAAAATGGGTCGGCCCAAAAGGCCAAAACATCAAGGGGGTGCGTGGCGCCTGCCATCTGCACCGCGTATAGGTTTTTCTGGGAGATGCTTCTGGGAGTAGGACTACCATGGGTGCACGGCCCCATTTCACGTTTATCCATTCAAGGTCGTGCAAATTTTGCTCGGAAAATACATCGGTGCACATGGGTGTATCAAACTAGGTGAATCGACTACCTTTGTCTCGGTGTCAGATGCGTGTTAATATAGGCCAGGAACATCCCTGGTTTGGCATTTACAAGAAACACTATACATAAAGTAAATGCTAGAATTAACTTGACAGTTTTTAGTAGAGGAATAGAACTAGTCTCTGAATAGAAAGGGAAAGGGGCACTCTCCCCTGGTAAACCTCAATAATGCTAACACCCTCCCTTAATCACAACTTGGTAAAGTTGAGATTATCTCTGAATTCCTTTAGGTTCTTGACTAGAAGAGCTTTGGTAAAACCATCCGTAACCTGATCCTTTAAATGTACAAATCAAATACTTAGTTGCTTATTTAAAATTCTCTCTACGAAGTGAAAATCAATTTCAATGTTTTTTGTTTTAGCATGAAAAATTGGATTGGCCGTTAGATAAGTAGCACCCAAATTGGCACACCAAAGGCATGGAGATTGCTCTTGCTTTACCCCAAGTTCTACAAGTAATGATTGGACCCATATTATTTTTGCGGTTGCATTTGCTAAAACTTTGTATTCTGCTTCTGTACTAGATCTTGAAATAGTTGCTTGTTTCTTTGCACACCATGACACCAAATTTGATTCAAAAAAAACTGCAAATCCTCTTATAGACCTTCTGTCGTCTAGACAACCTGTCCAGTTTGCATTAAAAAAAAGCACTAACCAAGGTGGAGGGAGACTTCATAAATGAAAGTCCGAGACCTGCAGTGTCATTGCCATATCTAACTATTCTTTGAGATGCATTCCAATGTACTAAAGTAGGTGCATGGAGAAAGTGGCATACTTTTTTAACTGAGAAGACAATATCAGATCTAGTGAGAGTTAAATACTGAAGTACACCAACAATATTTTTGTATCTTGTGATGTCCTCTTGTCCATGTGGGTCACCATCAGTGGCATATAATTTTTCAGTACTAGAGAGAGGTGTAGGTGTAGTTTTACATGCATGCATTCCTACTCTGGTCAAGAGATCGGTTGCATATTTTCTTCAGTCAAGATTATACCATTCCTTGTTTTCTTTACTTCTATTCCGAGAAAATAATGTAGATCACCCAAGTCCTTCAGAGCAAAGTTTGCACCCAAATCTTTTAACAATGCTGCAATTGCTTCATCTCAAATGAACTTATAACAATTATGTCATCAACATATATGAGCATAAACATTGTAAAACCAGACTTGTGATAGTTAAACAAGGATGTATCAGCTTTACAAGGTATAAACCCTAGCTCTTGTAATTTTGAACTTAACCGGGAGTACCATTTTATATGGTCTTGCTTGAGTCCGTATAAGGCTTTGCCAAGCTTGCAAACATGAAATGGTGCATTATTGTTTGGCAAATCCCAGGGCCTGTCTCATATATACTTCCTCTTCTATAACACCATGGAGGAACGCGTTTTGTACGTCTAGCTGTCGAAGACTCCAGCCCTAGACACAACAATAGCCAAAATAAAATGAATAGTGGTTGCTTTAACAACTGGACTAAAAGTGTCCTCTATACCATATCGTTGTTTAAAACCTTTTGCCACCAGCCTTGCTTTGTAATGGTCTATGGATCCATCAGCTTTTTTCTTGATCCTATAAACCGATTTTGGGGTCTATGATATTTCCACCTTTCACTTGTGGAACTAATTTCTATGTTTTATTTTTCATCAAGGCTATATATTCCTCATTCATGGCTTCTCTGCATTTTGTATCTTGAAGTGCATCCTCGGTATTTTCAGGCTCACAAGTAGATGTTAGCATAGCATACCTTATCATACCATTGTAAAATTTTATAGGTTTTACAATACCTCTTTGAAGTCTTGTTACTGGTCATAGAGGCATAGACGAGGTTGTAGGACTGCTTGTTACAGAGGATCTGGAGGCTCCTGAAGCCTCAGTGTTGATCGAGGCTGATCATGTTGGATCAGCTGTTGTCGACCCAATAGGAGATCCCTCGGTGATGGGAGAAGTTGATGTTGTCGGCCCACTAGGGGACCTAGTGCGTGTTGACCTCTCGCCGTGATATCCCGTGGTGGCAGGAGAATCTGCCTAGGCTAGCGTCCCTGGACCCACCAAATCCTCGTCAAGATCGCCCGCACGCGCGTCATTTTCTGCATGCGCTAGTACGTCGATCACGGGGACTTGTAGGTCGTGATTTTCAGAAAATTCAGCACCGCTTTCATCTATATTTTCTTCAGGAAGAAGCTGCTCAGGAACATGGTTAGCAGTATGAGAATTAACCAAATGATCAAAACGGTTATTTTCCTTCCCATGGTCAAAAGAGTGTAGATTTTTAGGAAGGAGCAAGATTTCCTTGCGAAGTTGAGCTCTTGCATTTGGATGAAGATTTTAAATGTAAAGATTATTTCATCAAAGACAACACCTCTAAAAATGTAGACGCGACATGTGCAAACATCTAGACACTTTACTCCTTTGTGCATAGCACTATACCCAAGAAAAACACTCTACTTAGATCGAAAGAAAGTTTGCGAGCATTGTAGGGGCTAAGATTTGGCCAACATGCACACCAAAAACATGGAGTGTGCTATAATCAGGAGTTTCATTGGGTATACGGTCGAAGGGCGTTTGAAAGTCAATGACTTTCGAAGGCAAATGTTGATAAGAAGTGTAGCTGTTAGGAATGATTCGTCCCAAAATTTTAGTGGCATAGAGGCATTTGCTAGGAGTGTCAATCCTACCTTTTACAATATGGTGATGACTGCGTTCGGCATAGCCATTTTGTTGAGCATGTGGGCATGATACATGATGAGAGATGACGATTTTTTGAAAGAAAGAATTTAATTTTTCATATCTCCCACCCCAATTACATTGGAGAGCAAGAATTTTTCTCCCAAATTCTCGTTCGACGAGTTCTTGAAAATTATGAAAAACTTGAAAGGCATCGGACCTTTTTTATAAGATAAATCCACGTAAACTTGCTTATATCATGTATGAAACGCACATAGTAATTGTGTCGACCAATAGAGGTTGGAGCGGGGCCCCATACATCAAAAACACAAGTTTAAGTGGAGCATTGGAGACACTAGTATAAATCGAGTAAGGCAGTTGACGACTTTTTGCTTGCTGATTCCATGAAAAGGAAGTTATTGTTCTTAAGCACTCGTTCGACAATGCAAAATGAGGGATGACCAAGACGGCTATGCTACCTTGAGGAGGAAGCCTTGACACCGGCAACGGCTTGTTTATTGGGAGTACTAGCATGTGGAATGAGTGGGTAGAGACCTCCTCTACACCTGCCTTGATAGATCACTCTCCTCATGACTTGATCCTTAATAAAAAAGGATTTTGGCCAGAATTCAACATAAGCATGATTATCAATGGTAATACGATTGATAGAGAGAATATTTTAGAGGCATCTTTTGAATGAAGGATATTATTTAATAAAATTTTACGAGTGGGGGTTTGAATAACCGAGTGACCAATATGGTTAATTTTCATACCTACACCATTGGCGGTGTGAATTTGTTTCTGTCCACGATATTTCTCGCGGATTGTTACTTTCTCTAGCTCGCTCGTGATGTGATCTGTTGCTCCGCTATCCATGTACCAATTAACGTGGACACCATAGGAGGCAGTGTTTGCAGAGTGTCCCTCTTGATCATTATCATTGTAACGGTACCAGCATTCCCCTGCACTATGGCCATGTTTGCTGCAGATTCGGCAAGGGATCTTGGCACGATCCGATCCCTGTTTTCTGTTGCCATATGTATTGTTACGAGAGGGCGGCGATCCCCTGTTATAGTTTTTGAAGAAGGGCTGGCCACCACGACCTTGCCACAACCACCATTACCACGGCCACGAGGGAAACCTCCACGTCCATGACCACGTGCCGCAGAAAAGTTTGCGGATAATTTGAAATTGCCGCCACTCTCCATGCGTGATCCACCGAGAAGTTCAGCACGCTGGTCGAAATTCGACATTTGCGCGAACAGAGCGCTAAGGGTGATTGCCTCTGTGCAAGCACCCAGGGCCGACACAAGAGGATTGTAGTTCTCGTTAAGCCATGCGAGTATATATGAGATGAGTTCATCCTCATCAAGTGGCTTACCAGCCGTGGCCAACTCTTCCGCATATGCATGACTTCATCTCAACGAAGTAGGTTGCCACGGTCTTGTTTTCCTTCCTTCCATTGGCGAGGGCAATATGAAGGTTGGTGATCCGAGAGCGTGACGTAGAGGAGAACATGCTCACAAGCGCATCACATACATCCTTGGAGGTTGACGGTGCATCCACTTGGACTAGCACTTCCATGGACAGTCATCAGATATCCTAGGATCTTGTGATCGTGTGCTTCCCAGATCGCATGTGCCGTGTTTGGCACAATACCGCTGGTATCCATGGATGTGATGGTCCTTGCTGGCGCCGTCGTGGTACCATCAAGGTACCCAAAGAGTTGAGCCCCCTTAATCTTCGGAAGGACTTGAGCACGCCATAGGAGAAAATTTCCACGGTCAAGTTTCTCTGAAACTTGATGGTTGAGGGTGATGACGGTTGGATTTTGCCGCCATGGATGAGGCTTTGAGATATTTTTGCTACACGTAGGTAGAAGAGACCCGACTAGGTGAATCGACTGCCTTTGTCTCGGCGTCGGATGTGTGTTAATATAGGCCAAGAACAACCCCTGATGTGGCATTTACACGAAGCACTATACAAAAAAGTAAATGGTAGAATTAACTTGACAATTTTTAGTAGAGGAAGAGAACCAGTCTTAGAAAGTCCCCTGGTAAACCTCAATAATGCTAACAGGGTGCCATGATCCAAAGTCAGGTTTCCTTGAAACAGATCGATGCTCCCCGGAATCTCCTGCGGTCCTGACTGCCTCCAACGAGCCATTGTACCTGCATGCTTTCCGCTTGTCCTAGCAGACGTTTGTTATGGTCAGAGGGCAATGCATAGCTGGATGTCCCCGGCACAAAGTACTAGGGTTGTTGCAAAAAAGCTTAATTCCTTTTCGTTTCATTATCTCATACAACGGTTTACTTACATACAACCAAGTGAACACTATGATACACTAACTAGTGTCGCAGTCTTGCAGAATAATTGATCGTGAGACTCATTATATTTCATGTCATGTCAGTGACAGAGATTCTTAACCACTGCTGGAATCCTATGTAGATCTTGGGATGTCATTGGCTCGTTGTCATTTGCTACCACTAAACCAGCCGACTGTTTACATGCAGAGCCTGGAGAGGTACAGGCTCTATTATGCAGTGTTAGGTGAACTTGACACTTTAGCTAGCTGTCTGTAAGCTGCCCACAAGATTACAAGAAGAATCTCAGATGAGAGGGACCTCTGGTAGTGTCCAAAAGTCTATATATATGTCAATTCAAGTCAGTACATACCCCCAGTCACCAAGTGTTTTTTCTTTTGCTCCTCCAGTCCAGGACCAGTCCATTCTTGGGGGCGTTTCATTACTTTCTACGAATGCCAGTATAGCTTAGTGGAGATGGACTCGTCAATTCGTAATTATTGTTGTAAGATCCACCTTTTGATCTCTCTAAAGTTTAGGGTCTCTAGAATTTCGGGACTAGACACATAAACTTTTATTCTGGTTTTATTAGATTTAGGTGGTCTAATGTGTAAGCAAATGCTCTGAGTATTGGATGTCTTTGTGAAAAAAAAGCAGGTGAACAGATAGTGTTGGCTTAGAGCGTTTATTGGCAGGCGCTGGGGATTTAATCGTCACCGTTTTAGCTAATTTCCGGTAATTTTTTGGGCATCGACACATAAGTAAGTGTCATGTGACAACTGATTCAATCGGAAGATTTTAAGCGCTTGTACGTTGCGGGTGCTCTTATAAACGTAAGAAAATTTAGGATGGTTTATGTGTAAACAGATTTCTTTTATTTTGTATGTGGTCGCGAACATAATGCGATTGTTCTACCGTCCTAATCGTAAAAATTCCTATAAAAATGAATAAAGTTTCGAAGCAACAAATGGATCGCCTCCTCATTATCTCTACTTTGCCACACCGTTGTTCATACTCACTCGCATCATTCTTGAGTACTAAGTTCTTGTTTTTTTTTTTTTCAGGGACTGTTCTGTATGATCTCTGGTTCTATATCACTTGATCTTTCCCACAAAAAAAAAGAAATATGTCGTCTTCGCTTAGCAGGACAAATGAGTATGGCGTGACAAGGACAAATTTTTGTTATATACATCTCGGACAATGTCGCTTTTGGGTGCTTTGCTTGGCTGCGGTTTTTCTGGCAGATAATTGGGAATTTTTTCTTGGCTTGTCTTCCTCCCCTGCTTTCAGCACCGACCATGACGTCTTCACAAAATAACGCGGAGATGCTGGCTCTGAAGATGACATATGACCTCTGCATTTCATTTTCAAGTCTCTTCTATTGTTAAATAGTCATGTCTCCTCTGAAGAACAGCTCGGTGAGAATGTTTAGGTTGTGCGAAAAGGAAAACGTGACCAGCAACCTGATCTACAATTGCGTTCGGTGTGGTACACCCAACTTACAACCAGATGGAAGGTCAAAGGCAAAGGTCAAGTCCAGAGCGACAACTACATGCGCACGAGTGAAAGTGGCGTGCATGCATTCAGCACGGCAGGCGTCTCAATTAACAGGACAACAGGTTATGTACTGTTACAAGTTAGTTATGCTGGTTTCATACTCATGGACTCATGGTCAAGGTAGTTAGAACCAAATTACTGAAGAACTTGTAACCGTTTGTTCCCCAAGTGCAAAGAAATGTCCCTGTGTACTCAATATTTGGGCCTGACTCAGTTACCACAGAACAGCCATGGGATTTATAATTAACTCTGTACAGCAAAAACATAATAATCTCTCTTCACCCTATTTGGCTGCCCTTTCATATCAAAATCTTTGCTAGTTTTCCTTCTCTCTTCTACACCATAACCCATTGGGCAAATCTCTACTATGCAAACTATTTCGCCAAAAGAATACTCAAGAAACTAAATTTCAAAATCAGAAGGCAAAACAGTGGAAGCAAGCCAACTCAGAGATCTGCCCAGCATGTCAACTTCTCTGCTTTTTTATGCTTTTATTTCACGTTATTGCTATTGTTTTTCATCCCCGAGTGTCCAGTATGTCTTCACAACAAGGAGGAGCTTCTCCCGGACGAGTGGACCATCTTCGTGATCCACGATCTGGCTATTCCATCTCATCCCGTCCGCGATGCTCTTTATCTTCACTAGCAAGTCAACATCATCTCGGATGATCACCGTGCCCTCCGGCCTCAGGATTCTGTCCATCTCCAGCAGAATGGTGTCCATCTCACATCTTGCAAGCACAAGTTAAAAACATCAGATTTTAACAATGGGTTATCAGATTTTATGGGGCTAGCATCGTACGGGAGACTGGAAAACATAGACAAGAACAATCGCTGTCTGAATAGGACAAAGAAAAGGGCAATCCAAGATTCAGTTTCTACTGCAACTTATGCTTACCTGTCCTTGTACAGACTGAAAACTGAATCAGCATGAATAAGGTCGTAGGTCCGGGGATAGGTAGACATGCCCTCACACCTGCAGTGATACAGAAAGAGGTCACACACCCCAACAAAATACATGATCCTCTCACCGATGGGCGGGCCATGTTTGCAGTACAAGAACTCACCAGTCTTGGTAGTTTCCAATGAGGCCACGCTCAAATATCACACCAAGAGTTGTCGAGTTCCCAACAGTTGGGACCATATTCATTACCCACATAGGGTCACCCACCAATGCCGCAGCAAAGCCACCAAAGCGGGCATTCATATCCAGCAAGTTGCGGTACCGGCCCTTCTGCCCAAATTGACTTATCACGGACTTGTAGTGCCCAACTCTCTTCTTCCATAACTTGGTATCTTCCTTGAACATTTCATCGGTGACACCCTCAATGCTGCCACTGGCAATTCTAGGTGGTACGGCGGTGAGCCTTTGTGGCCACTTCTTTAACGCACCACCGGCAACCTCCTTGATGTCACTAGCCTGCGGGAGTGGAGTTATACAAGCCTCCATCTTGTCATACCTACAAGCAATCACAAGAATATAGTTTATCATGCATAATAATCACGAGTTGGACTTCGAAATGGAGAATGTGGTACTGCAAGTTTAAGTTACCAGGCAGCATCTGGATTATTATTCGAGCAGAATGGTGGGGACTTGATGAGTTTGCGGGAGGCCTTGCAGTGGATATGATTAGTAGGCTTTTGCCAGATTGCAATGTCGCCAACTTCCTTGATCTTCTTCCAGCAGAGGCTCTTGGCAACTGCCTCGATGGCTTGCTGTTCTGCATTCAGGTCCTCCTTGGTCCTTTGCCATCCCTTCGCGTGCTTCTTCCAGTTGATTGGTGGTCCTGACAAGATCCAATAGCCCCCAGGACGCAGAATGCGATCGACCTCAATCAAGTACAGACCATCTGCGTGTCCATGTGCACAATAAGCAACGAATAATCCACTGAAAGTTCTCAAATATTGGGGGTTTTGGGGTGCAATCATGAAGGTACATACCGTAGAGCTGCCAGGGGATTAGGCAGCGGGAGCAGTGTGCCATGTCAAAGGCTCGTGCAGGATAGGGGAGCCGGTTGGAGGCGAGCACACCGATCATCGCTGGTACGCCACGTTCCAGCGCAAACTGCACTTGCGCCTCATGAGAGTCCCGCGGCGCGAAGGACATGGCTAGGATGTTGCGTGACAACAAATACGCTCCCCAACTTGCCACCTGAGTAGCACAATGCAACACATTAGACAAACGAAAAACCCAATTCCTGCAAGGCGCCTTAGAATGGCGGACTCTCTAAAACAAAGAGACAAAAATTCCATGGTCAAAATTGACTCAATTTTGTAGATGCTACAAGGATTGAGAGTGACAGTTATCTAAAACAAACATACCAAAACTCCAGGCTCCAAATTGCCTCAATTATTTATATGCCACAATGATCAATGAGTGAGAATGAGAGTAAGAGTGGAGGAAGTGACAGTGACACTGTAAAGGGAATCCATTTCGACAACATCACTGCAGAAAGCAAATTCACCTTGCACTCAGAGAATTTGATCCTTCGTTTCAAAAAAAGAGAATTTGATCCTTGGAAAGCAATGGCAAGAGGTAGCTAGGCTCAACACGGCGAGTTGTAATTGCTGTGCACGTGGGACACTTTATCAACGGAATAGCGTGTGTATGTACGTAACGAAGCATACCGAGGAACCACAGTAGCGTTACTGAAAAGATAACAGCAGATCTGGTATGTGTGCCCCAGCACCAGTTGAGCCTTTCTCAAAGACGAAACGGGCGTGCGACAGTTCAGTACAGTCTGTGTAATGGCTACGTTACAGATGCAAAAGGTTAATAAGTGCTGCCAAATCTTCTAAAAAAAGGCTCCCTGATGGAGTGATCGGTGATCGGGTCGGAGAAGCAAAGCTCCTTCCCGGGCCAGACCCATACGCGCACCCTGTCCTCTTCGATCATGAAATCTGGAAACTTGGGACACCCGCAAAGCAAATCCCATCCCCGAGATCTCCGTTCGCTGTTCCTAAACCTCAGTTAATAACCCCCCATTTTTACGATAAAAATGCTTTGTTAATCGGAGGCTGAAATGGTAGAAAGTGATTCGAGAAATGGCAAGCGAATACTGTCTGTGTTTTGGGAGAATAGATAGATAGCATACCCCGCATCCGGTGTCGAGCGCGGTCCTGATGGATCCGTCGTGGAGCGGGATGAGCTTGCCGATGTCGTCGATGTAGGCGCTGGCGCCGTTGGGGAACATGGTGCCGCCGCCGGGGAAGCGGAACTTGTCCCCGTCGACGCGGATCCAGTTCTGCACGGCCTTCTCGACGGTGAGCTCCTTGTGCGGGACGTTGGCGAACCAGGCGACGTCGCGGCTGGCGGGCCACGGGAAGGGGTTGCTGTACCCGCGGGGCGCCGGCACGAGGCACCGCAGCCGCTCGCCGCCGGCCGGGCAGTGGCGCTCCCGGTACACGAGGCGGTCCCGCGGGAACCGCAGCGAGCGCTCCACGTCCTCGCACGGCGTGTACTCGGAGTACCTGGCCGGGCACGCCTCGTAGGCGCGCGGCGTTGGGGCGGACGCCGCCGAGAGCCCTTCCGCGGTGTGGTGCGCGCGGAAGTCGAGGGGAGGGGTGGGGGAGGCGCGGTTGGGGAGGGAGCGGGAGGGGGTGGCGCAGGTGACGGCGGCGGTGGTGGCGATGGAGACGGAGTGGGCGGTGGGGGTGGAGGTGAGGCCGCCGTGGTGCCAGACGCCGGCGAGGTAGGAGAGCGAGCAGAGCACGGCGACGGCCGCCAGCTGGTGCAGCGTGGGGCGCCTGGCGAAGGGCGAGAGGTGCAGCTTCGTGGCGGCCGCGCCGACCGCCATGGCGTGCGTGCGGGCTTTCCCCTGCGCGCTCTGCTCCGCCGCCGCTGGACTGACTGGGCGCGTCGCTTTTCGCACGGCGCCACCACCTCCTCCCGAGACGGACTGTGTGGTGTGGTGTGCTTGAAGTTTTGACCTCGGATTGGGGAGCCGATTAGGTGGAGGTGGAGAGTGGGGGGAGGAGGCGGAGGGGCCGTGGAAGGGAAGGCGTATAGTATGCGTCTGATTTGGTAGGGAAGAGCGGCGGGCGGATGGTTAATTTCAGTATGCAGAGGATTGCGCTTCCAAATCTCCAGCTTGCTCTTTCCTCCATTTGGATTTTTTTGCAGCTGTACTTTGCCTGGCCCTCGGTCTGCCATTAATAAGTAGTCAAAACTAGGAAGGAGTATGCGTGCGCGTACGACAGGTGTATCCGTGTACAGTGCAGCAGCTGCGGTTTTTGCAGGAGTGGTGGTTTCCTTCAATTTAAAATGCATTTTAAACATACTTTAAAATGTCAACATCATTGAAACTAAAAATTCACATGTACATGCGCCAACAAATGGAAAATTAAATTGTTGTGTCATCTGTGTAAAAAGACAAAATTCGGTGCTGAAAATAAGACTTTTCACAAGACAATTTTTTTTTACATAGACCTCAAATAATATTGATTTTTCGTGTAACTTAACGAACGCACATATATTACGGAGATGTACATGTAGAAGTTTTTGTAAAAAAAAATTGACACTTCGAAATATGTTTTTTGTGGCAGAGGGAGCATATGCAAGGAGTATGCGTACGCGTACGACGGGTGTATGCCGCAGCAGGTGCGGTTTTCGTAAAGCATTACACGGGTGTCACGTAAAAAACACACCTAAGTTAAATCTTTCTAAATTTTATTTACGGCAAATCCAACGGTCGGATTAACCATTGCCATTCGATTTAGTTTCAACGATCCGGATATGTTCTGACCAATCAACTCCTCGACCCCCACCTCCGCGACCATGTGGCGTCGTGCCCCACCCCTTGTCCTACTTGTGTCCACATCACTCTTCCTCTCTCCTTCGGATGCCGTTGCATTTCTCATCATCTGCCTCTCTGTTCTGCCTCCACCGACAACTCCTCCCTCCTCTTTTACATCTCCGTTCTGCCATCTTCGCTCTGCTTCGATCGGGATCGCTTGTTGTCGGCGTTAATATGTGTCGCTATCCAACCCGCGTGTTCGGTGGAGGTATTCATCGTGTATCCCTTCTCCTCCCCCTGTCATGTAGTTTGACGTGCCTTTTGTAGTGTTGTTCTTTGTTTGATGTTGATTCGCGGATGGATTAGCCCGTGATTATGGTAGAAATAGGTGTGGAGCTTGATATAACTTCTTGATTAACGCGCTATTCGTGGTGATTCGTGTTTCCCCTCCCACTCGTATTTATGTGGTTCCGCCGCGAATTTTTGACGGATTATAGTTGTCAATCTTGTTATAGGGTGACCTAGCTAGTGATTTTTGTTGAAATACTTGTATAGCATTACATACTCGCTTTGATTGTCGCGCCAGTTTGGTGGTTTCGCTTTACCCCCTTGAATTTTGTTCGTTTTTGGCTCACTTTTTCCGGTGGATTTCAAGTAGGATGGGACGAATGAACTAACCCGTCATTTTTTTTTGTACATGCTTGATTCTCGTTGTCCTTTGTTTAGGGATTCGCCATTGGATTTGTGTCTTTTTTGCTCGGTTCACTTTGCCAGTTCTTTTTAGCCGTCAACGTTCTACTTCGTCTCGCATTTGTAGGTTCATTATTTGTTAAAGAGTGAACACTATAGTTATATGATGCTTGCTTGGTGGTGTTTCTTCTGATAGAAATTTTTGTCACTACTTATCTCCTTGTTGGTGATGAACTCGTTAGTTACAAGATACTATATGTTGCTTCGTGCACTATACTTCAGGTTTTTGGGTACATGTGTTCTGAGTCTTCACAAGCATGTGTGTAAATGTAGTGAAATCTTAGGTGTGTGTGTGGAGGGTGGGGGGGGGGACTTTACAAGTAGTGCATGTGTAATAGTTAATTTAGGGTTCGTGGGTATTAGTATACTTTAGGCACCATTATATGTTGCCATTATTCAGGTTTATGCAGATGTGGAGCAATTTTCCCAGTGGTCTTGTTATTTGTGGGAAGCACATCCATAAATATTGTAGCTCCAGTGAGCCACATGCATAGTATACAGTCTATTGGTCCAGACGATACACCACGAAACACCGAACTATAAATGATTATTAAGTAAAATACAGACCAAAGCATTATGATAGATGATGTTGATGTTATTTTCAAGTGGATCACTAAACGAATAATGTACTCCCCTTGTTATCACTGGGTTTCTCGCGTAGACGCCGTTGACCACACATCTCACCTCGAACCTTGATCAATCATCGGGGTCTTGGGTACTTGACAAGTCCTCAAATTGAGGTAAGAGACAAAGATACAAATACAAATCCCCTATGAATCACCACACAATATTCTCATGTAATTAAATGCATATAGTTGCAGCGATGCTAATCCTCAACCCGCAGTCGGTGACAAAGGATTAATTTGTCAATGGCTACAGATTGTAGACTAGGGTTTTGCTAGAAGTAGAGGGCAAGTAGATCTCGAAGGTTTCAGCCGAAAAGTACTCGCTGATTATGAAAACTAGGGTTCTGTTGACAATAGATTCGATCCTTTCTCTGTCCCTCGACTCCCCCTTATATAGAGGGTGGAGCCGAGGGTTTCGTATCCAACCCGTAAGATTACAAGTCTCTATCTTTCCTAATACAATCTATCTTTCCTTAACACTAAATGGGCTTCCGAATCTTCTTATCCTTCGAATCCTGGGCCTTCAGTAAACCCCGGGTACCATCTTTGGCAGGCCTATTGGGGATGCCTATGTCAGTCGGTAAGAACTACTCACTCATAATAACAATATCAATGAAAGAAAACATTGTAGAATTTGTTACAGAGGTGAACCAAGGCATAACCTGGTGGCAGTGAGCTGCTGATAGCTCTCATCCCGCCCAAGTTCGAGTGTCCCTACTCGTATTCTCGGTGTTGTGCACACAATTACCGCTATCAATAACCAGCGCAGCTGGGTTTTTTCCCCAGTACGGCCAATCATTTTTTATTTGTTACAAAGTGAACAGTATGGTTATATGATGCTTGCTTGGTGGTGCTTCTTCTGATAGAAATTTTTGTCACTACGTATCTCCTTGTTGGTGATGAACTAGTTAGTTAGAAGATACTATATGTTGCTTCGTGCACTATACTTCAGGTTTTTAGGGTACATGTGTTCTGAGTCTTCACAAGCATGTGTGTAAATGTAGTGAAATCTTAGGGGGGGGGAATTTACAAGTAGTGCATGTGTAAGTTAATTTAGGGTTCTTGGGTATTAGTATACTTTAGGCACCATTATATGTTACCATTATTCAGGTTTATGCAGATGTGGAGCAATTTTCCCAGTGGTCTTGTTATTTGTGGGAAGCACATCCGTAAATATTGTAGCTCCAGTGAGCCACATGCATATCTTTACTATTATATTGGAGTTGGGGATGGTGTCACTTTGACATCAAACATTCGGAAGATCCCAACCGTTCATCATCTCAAAATCGCCCATCAAACTTCGTATCAACCCTGCGTTAGCGAGACAAAATAGGAAACATATTTATTATCTTTACTATTATATTGGAGTTGGGGATGGTGTCACTTTGACATCAAACATTCGGAAGATCCCAACCGTTCATCATCTCAAAATCGCCCATCAAACTTCGTATCAACCCTGCGTTAGCGAGACAAAATAGGAAACATATTTATTATGTATCAATTAAATCGCTACAGTCAAGGAAACAATCACATCCCACGCAAATCATGTCCATCATCAAAGGAAAGAATCGACCATAGGATTGGTGCTTCCTAAAATGACTTTCCGTGTTCCCTGGGCATTCAAACACTTGCCAAAATCCCCCTACTAAAATCCTATATGGAACTAATCAAGCATCAAATCGTTTTACTTTCCAAAAATGTTATAGATGAGATCAAATCTCATTTAACTGTTGAGCCGCATGTGCTCCACCACTTCGATCTATTTCTCGCGACAATCAAACCAGCTAGCCTCACTTCTTCGATGTGCCTCCGCTCGCCTTCCAAACCTCACCCAAAATCCTATCTCCTCCGTTCCCCTCCCCATCTCAATCTCAGTGTGACCATGCCAGCGGCGGTACATTGGGACTCATTGGCCAAACATAGCGCAACAACGCCGGCTGGAGGGAATCAGAGGCGTCCGGGGCTTCGGGCATAAGCCAGGTAACCCATCCCCGACATCGACTGCTAATGGCACGTGTTGACCTGAAGCTGCGTGGGACCGATGAACAGGTAGGAATGCGCGGGGCTTCCATAGACCAAGATCATCAATCATAGGTGGCTTAACCGAGGCTCCTCTCCCCTCGCCTTCCATCTTCTTATTTCCTTATCTCGCTGATTTTTAGCTGCATGATGCATGTGTTAGTTAGGATCAGGACCAACGACGAGTATAGGAGCAATACCAGAGAACATCTGACGAGTATAGGATGCCGCCGCCTCACACGGAATAGGCCGCCGTCCATTTATGCAATTGTGACCATCGAACGAAGATGGATCAGTCCTTGGCGCACCACAATGTCAGTGTCTCCTCGGCCGTCGGCCATGTACGGTTCAGTGGAACAAGCAAATGCACGAACATATACATTGTTCTAGAGTACTAGAGAATCACCCACACGTCACTGCTCTCTTCGTCGCTTAACCAGGTCAGGCCCAATGTGGTGTGACGTTGTTTCCATCATTTGTTTGCAAGGTGGGTGTCTATTAAATATCTCCTTTATTATGGTTGACATTGTTAAAAAAAAGTAACCAAAAAACAATGGCAAGTGTTATATGAAAAGTACAGCATGTAGCGATGTCCTGTATTGAAGCAAATTAACATGAATGTTGATACAAGAGTTTAAGCTAATGGCAGTTTGCATGACGTGATGGACTGGCTCAAATGATAGGTCACTACGCTGGTTCAGGTTAAATCTATTCATTTATGCTTTCCTAATACTTGTTTACATTGTAACATATATTTTTCTGTGAAACTTACATTATGCTACACATTCTTCTATTTTGATGTATATTTCCGAAGCATATTAGATCTTAGAAAATTATTCCTGGTGATTCATCATATGTTCAAAGAATTGTTGTTGACCCTTCCAGAAATATTGATGCCGATCGATATGCTCACAGAGTAATGAGTTTGATCTGATGTCACACAAAATGTTGTACCATACTCATTTTTGCCCCAATTTATTCTTAACATATTTTCTATACCTAGATATACTTCCTGGGACACCATGATTAAGCTATGAACACTCGAAGGATCTGAAGAAGATGGTGATTTGTCTCAGCAAAAAAGAGATGGATAACTCTAATGCATATGAGCCAAAAGAGTCTCACTTAGAGGTACATGTCAGTTGTTACATGGTTATATTGTTATGATTGCAAGGAGTCACAAGGTAGATGTTTTCTAATGCCTCGTATTTTGTTCACATATGTGCAACAAGCGGAAAAGTAGAGCTGTTTGCTTATATGGCTGCACTTCGATTGATGGTGTCAAATTCATACTGTAAGCATTTTTGACTCAGGTTGACACCCGGATACTTGTGCTCTCCATGATTCGTTGGGGGTAACGTTCATACCATAGCTCCACTGCACAAAGAGGGAAGAAATTTGACATTTTTTGCCGCCGAAGAAATACAACATGTCAAGAGAGACCAGCCAAGTCACTCCAACGAGATTGTTAAGTAGGCATGATAGATTTAGTTGGTCTTTCTTCCTACTTGCAGCACACAGTGTTATGTTATTGTAAACGAATGCTTTTGTACCGTACGTTAGCTAGCTCAATAAAAATAGGTGGGTGCAAAGTTGATTGAGTACACACGTCTTTAAACATGAAAGCTATGTATTTTCCCTGCTTATAAGAATGTGGAGCGCTGATATAATTTTCTGAATAATTGGTACATTATTATGTTTCTCTATTTCATGTACTATGGATGTATCTGTATAGAATATTTAATGTGCAGATAAGAAAATAATAAGTGTGCTGAACAGCGAGCAGGGTGCCAATTGCAATTAACTATGAACCAGAAAGTTCATGACTGGGGTGGGAGCGAGTGCAAAAAGATCACAATGGTTTCTGCATTGCATTGTTAACTCGTAGTAACTCGGGAAATGAGAATGATTATGGTGGTTTTTTAGAGTCGGAGAAAACACTAGCTCTCATGACATGAAATGATATTATGTTGTAGAAGCGACTATGAACTACATCGGTTACATTGTTTGAGTGGGGTGACTATGATGCTGTAGTGACCTCACCTGAAAAAGTGAGAGTGAAAATGGTAGTCGCGGTTCAACTGCCAACGCATGCGAATTAGCGCGACTAAAGCCCCCCCTTTAGTCGCGGTTGCTTACGAACCGCGACTAAAGGCCCGTCCACGTGGGCGGCTACCGTGCGGGGCGAAGGACCTTTAGTCGCGGTTGGTGTCCCCAACCGGGACTAAAGGCTATTTCGTTAATTTTTTTTAATTCATTTGGATTTCTAAATTTTTTCACTCCGTTTTTTTTTTCTTTTTTTCAGAATTTCTCTTATTTCAGTTATTTGCATAGCTTAGTCTCTATCTCTAACTACACTTATCTCTAGTCAAATTACTTACTCTTGGTCAAACTTCCCGCTCGGTCACCCATCCTCCCACTACTCCACCTCTAGCACGCTTAACATCCGAGTTCCATTCCGTTCGCATCCAAGTGCTTCGCGCGCATGTATGTGATAGTAGTATCATATCAATCCTATTAACATGTTGATCGATGTCACATTTCTTTAGTGTTTGAATTTCAAATAATTCTTTTAATAAACAAAAGTAATGATGTAATAATAATATTGAATAAATAAATAAACATTAACTTTTTAATTTATATTATTTTTAATTTTATTAATTAATTAAATATTTTTTTTGCCAAACCTAAAATCTAAAAATTTGAAAATCTAAAAATTGGGTAAAAATGATAGTAATCTTTATGCAGAATGAAATTATTAATTTTAGGTTTTAAAAAATTAAAAAATATATATAATACTTAATTTATAGAAAAAACTAAAATCTTCCTGCTTTTGTATTTCCATTTGGAATTTTGAGAATCTAAAAATTAGCTAACCGGGTAAACCCTGGTGAATTCGGATGTAACTTTTTCCCAGGTTTTTTTTGATATATTATACGTTTTTTTTCGACGTCGTATGCAAAAGTTATTGCGGTTTTACCATTTTTTAAACTTTTTTTGCAAAAAAAGTGGAAATTCGAATTTCTTAATTTCTCCGAATAGTAGGTTGCATAACATACAAGAATCTGAAAACAAATTTTTTTGAATTTTCTATCATTTTCTTTTGTATTTTACAAACCAAAAAGGCGATCCACGGGGGTTGCGGGGTGCGTGGGAGTACAAAAAGGAAAAATCTTTAGTCGCGGTTGGTGTCCCCAACCGCGACTAAAGATTTTTCCGCCCGCACTCCATAGCCCTTTAGTCGCGGTTGGTGTTACCAACCGCGACAAGGGGTACCCTTTCGTCGCGGATGGAGCATTAGTCGCGGGTTGCCTCCCGAACCGCGACTAAAGCCCCCTTTAGTCGCGGTTCGAATATTTCCGGGACTAATGGGGGTGGACGGAAGCCTCTTTTTCTACTAGTGAGTCTCTGTGCAACCGTGCTAGTCCCTGGATCGAACTGCTAGCACACACAGTTTAAGATAAAATACCAAGTAGCAAAGGTCTTCATTACAACCTAAGATCCAGCGGAAATAAAATAGTTCGATACAAGTTGCATAGCTCTCAGGCTAGCACAAATTCAGAGTTTAAGCAGCAAGGAAAACATAAAGCATGGAGCCATCTTCCTTCATGAAGCCACAGGCAGACATGTTGGGCAAAGACTCGTGAACCTAAACAAACATCTTCAGCTAGAGAAGTAACCTGCAACATAAAACGTTACAGCCCGAAGGTCAATACATTTGGAATTGTATTGGCAAGATGACACTATGGTGGACTCAAATGGCAACCTAACACATACGTGATCATTTGGCTGGTAGAGCTCAGGCATATTTGCTTAAAGCCAAATTTTATCCTATCATTTGAGAAATCATTTTCTTTCATACTAATTAAGCGGTACCATTGATAGACATCAATGAACCTAGACACCACCGATAGACATCAGTGAGCCTTCCTATTCCATATGATCAACTTGGTTTGGGTGACCTACCCCTGCAGACTTAGACCATAGACATGGCACGGGACCTGCTAGCCGATAGTCACTTGCACCAATTGACATATTCCCTGTTCACCCATCAAGTTTTATTTAAGAAATTGGAATGAGGAGACTTTCGAACAGGATCCTTGTCAGTTCGCTCAAATTGTCCGTAACCGGGGACACGGCTAAGTACTTAGATTTGACACTCTGCAGAGGTTGTACAAATTTACCCACATGACCTAGTCTGCTCTTCTTCCATGATGCACATTTTGCTCAAATGGACAGATGTTGACTAGGACAAGACTTTTCCGAAGTAATCCCCCAGACCATTCTCTACGGACCCGTACCAACCTACAATCCCCTACATCATCTGTCACGTAGGATCCGGGTTCTCACAACATACTCCATCAAGCCAGAGCCCATATTAGCATGTGGCTGTATGGAAAGCTAATGAGCAAGGTTGTCTATTATCTCTTTGTTCCTGGGTGGCCGTCCACAAGTGCGATACACCTGGCGGTTCAGAGGTTCGACGACATGACCCCAGGGAACCACTCAACATAACCCGAGCAATACCAATTCCACCCAGGTAATTCATTAAACTTAGTTGTTTTTCCATAACTCACTATCAAAATCATTTTATAGCATAGCTGAGCAACAACTAAATTTAATGGCGACAAAGTAAGTCAAGTAGGGGTAGCTAGACTACTGGGATTGCATAGCAAAGCATATACCCTAGACATGTCTACTATAAAAACACTACAGTGCAAGAATTAAAACTGGGACTTTTGGTGTGTGTCACTTGCCTGGATAAGGTGGAGAGTTGGCACAATCTTCACAAGCACAACCGTTGCAGTCGGCACAATCACAATCTACAATCCGATAACATTGCACCATAAGCACAATGCAAGACACAAATGCACAAACATAGACATGAGATGCATATGAGATTTACACAAGTTCACTTCATTTATTGTTCTCTGGTTGTCACTATATGCATGATGCCATGGTCAAGTTTTACGGTTGGTTGGATTATTGCGAACCGTCTATGTTGCACTAGCGAAGGGCAACTACCATTAATTGTAACTGGTACTTTGGTACAGTAGGCAAATGATGGTTTTGGTGCTACTGGACAGAGGGTTCCATTTTCTAGCATATGCAAAATTAATCACTCAAAAAGAGTATGTAGATCTCAAATTATGAGTAAACTATTCCGATTAGGCATTTAAATATGAATGATTTTCAAAGTTCTGTAAGGTCACATTTTATTGTTCCAAAATGTTCCTTATATTTTTAGAATTCCAGGGGTATAAAGTTTGTAATTTTTTGACAAGCGGATCTCTGGTTACGATTTTTACAAAGCGCGGACTATCGAAACCGAGATTAAACGCAAACTAGGGGGGTGCCAGTACACGTGGCGCGTTCCTATTGGTGCGTACCCCTTCACACGGATCAGGCTTCTCAGGAACGTTGGATCTACTTTAAATCCTATGGCTCAGATTTGTCTGCAGAAAAGAAAAGAAAAACAAAAGAAAGGGGTGGACCTATGTGGCGTACGCGTGGCGTCGACGTGGCGCGGACGTGGCGAATGACGTGGCGGCGGCGAGGTGCTCGCCGGCGGCGGCGCTCCGGTGGTCCTAGGCTCGGGTAAAAACGTGGACGAGGTGCGGCACGCGGAGGCGGTGATGGGGGTAGCCGCGGCACGGCGTGGTTCGGGCCCAGGCGGCCGTGGCGGGCGGATGGAGGTGGCGCAACTCCGGCGAACTACGGCGAGAGATCGGAGCAGCCTGGGGGCGCAATAGAGAAGGAGAAGAGGGGGAAATGAGAGAGGAGGCCGGGGGCTATATGGGGGCGGCCTCAGACGGGAGAGGGAGGCGAGGTGGGGGAGGGGGAGAACGTGGGGAGGTGGCCGGCGGTTCAGGAGATCGTGGCCAGGGGCGCTAGCTCGCTGTGAGTGCGCGTGGGGAAGAAGGGCGGCCGGGTGGGTTCGGCGGCTCGTGCGGGAGCGACGTGCGGCCTGGTGCGGCTGGGCCATGGCCGGCCAGTTGGTCCGACCGGGTCGGCCCAGTTTGGGTCGGCCCGTTTCTCTTTTTTTTTCTCTCTTTTCTCCTCATTTCCAAAGCCTTTTGGTGAACAAAAATAATCAGAAAAATACAAATAAGATATCGTTGGAAACCTTGTGAAAAGGCCTTCACTATGAGACCACTTTTGAAACAAAATAAAATATTTTATAAAACAAAAACTGGCATACATGCCTATGTGGCTATATTGCCATTTTGGGGTTCGGGGTTTTAAAACGAATTTGAATTTTGGATTTTTCCCTATAAATGCAATGTTGGCATGATGCAATGCATGCAATGCATGAACTTTCAAAATTTAAAAATTGGGATGTTACAAACCTACCCCCCTTAAGATGAATCTCGTCCTCGAGATTCGGAAAGGCTAGCAAATAGGTGCGGATGGTCCTCTCGAAGATCATCTTCTCGCTCCCAGGTAGCTTCTTCTTCGGTGTGGTGATTCCACTGGACTTTGCAGAACTTGATCGTCTTAGTACGAGTAGCTCTTTCTGCTGTCTCCAGTATCTTGATTGGCTTTTCTTCATATGTGAGATCACTTTCCAACTGTACTTCCTCAAGTGGCACTGTGTCTCTCAACGGGGTCTCTGCCATATCTGGGTGGCACTTCTTCAGTTGACTTACATGGAACACATTATGAACTGCAGATAGAGATTCTAGCAGTTCCAGCTCATAAGCTACTTCACCTTTGCGAGCCAGGATCTTGAATGGTCCTACAAAGCGGGGTGCTAACTTTCCCTTGACTCCAAACCTCTTCACACCACGAAGTGGTGAGACTCTAAGGTATGCTCTATCACCAATCTCATATGTCACTTCCCTACGCTTTGAGTCAGCGTAGCTCTTCTGTCTGGATTGAGCTATCTTCAGTCTATCCCTGATCAATCTGACCTTCTCTTCAGCATCCTTGATCAAGTCTGGGCCAAATAGGCTCCTTTCTCCTACGCCACTCCATAGCAATGGGGTGGTGCACTTTCTTCCATATAGTGCCTCAAATGGAGCCATGCCAATACTTGCTTGGTGGCTATTGTTATATGAAAACTCTGCATAACGTAGATTTTCATCCCAACTTGATCCATAGTCCAATGCACATGCTCTTAACATATCTTCCAAGATTTGGTTTACCCTTTCAGTCTGTCCATCAGTTTGTGGGTGAAACGTTGTGCTGAACTCAAGTCTAGTTCCCAAGAACTCATGTATTTGACGCCAAAAGTGAGAGGTGAACTGCGTACCTCTATCTGAAACAATGCTCTTGGGCACTCCATGCAAACAAATGATTCTGCTCATGTATATCTTGGCTAGCTTGGCACTCGTATAGGTGGTCTTCACTGGTATGAAGTGAGCCACTTTAGTCAGACGGTCCACTACGACCCAAATTGAATCATATCCTGATCTAGTCTTTGGCAATCCGGTGATAAAGTCCATGCCAATATTTTCCCACTTCCACTCTGGTACTGGTAAGGGTTGCAACAGTCCTGCTGGTTTCTGATGTTCTGCCTTGACTCTGCTACAAACATCACACAGTGCAATATACTCGGCAATGTCTCTCTTCAAGTTAGTCCACCAGAACCTTTCCTTTACATCCATGTACATCTTAGTATTTCCAGGGTGAATGGAGTATGGTGAATCATGTGCTTCTTGAAGAATCAACTTCCTAAGTTCAGGGTCTTGAGGCACACAAATTCGCTTCTCGAACCATATGGTTCCTTGCTCATCCTCATGAAATCCCTTTGCTTTGCCTTCTCTCATATTGGCCTTGATTACTTCTATTTCTTTGTCTAACTTCTGAGCTTCTCTAATCTTATCCATTAGTGTTGGCTGAACTTCAAGTGATGCCAAATAACCTTCTGGCACAATCTCTAGTCGGAGATCTTTGAAATGTTCACACAACTCTTCAGGTAGTTCTCCTGCGGTGAGACCGTTTACATAGGTCTTACGACTCAGCGCATCGGCTACAACATTAGCCTTTCCTGGATGGTATTGCAAACTCATATCATAATCCTTTATTAGTTCCAACCATCTTCTTTGCCTCATGTTTAGTTCCTTCTGAGTGAAAATGTACTTCAGGCTCTTATGGTCTGTGAACACATCACAATGCTTTCCCATCAGATAATGTCTCCATACCTTGAGAGTATGCACGACAGATGCTAGCTCTAAGTCATGAGTTGGATAGTTTCTCTCATGACGTTTGAGCTGTCGCGAAGCATAACTCACAACTTTTCCATCTTGCATTAGAACACCTCCAAGTCCTTGGCGAGAAGCATCACAGTACACTTGGAAATCCTTATTTATATCCGGCAAACATAGAACCGGTGCACTTACTAGGCGTTGCTTCAACTCTTGAAAACTAGCCTCACACTCGTCAGTCCATATGAATTTCTTATCCTTCTTCAACAGTTCTGTCATGGGCTTTGCAATCTTGGAGAAATTCTCAATAAATCTCCGGTAGTATCCAGCGAGTCCTAAGAAACTCCGAATCTCTCATGCATTCTTGGGTGACTCCCATTCACAGCTGCAACTTTGCTTGGGTCTACTGCGACTCCTTCTGCTGAAACTATGTGTCCAAGGAATCCAACTCTGTCTAACCAGAACTCACACTTGCTGAACTTGGCATACAACTTGTGCTCTCTGAGCTTTTCCATGATTAGGTGCAAATGTTTCTCGTGCTCGGCATCATCTTTTGAATAGATCAATATATCATCGATGAATACCACCACGAACTTATCCAAATATTCCATGAATACCTTGTTCATCATGGTCATGAAATATGCCGGAGCATTGGTTAGTCCAAAGGGCATAACGGTGTACTCATACAGACCGTATCTAGTTGTGAATGCGGTCTTAGGTATATCCTCCTCCCGGATCTTCAGTTGGAAGTAACCCGATCGAAGATCTATCTTGGAGAATACCTTTGCTCCCTTCAATTGGTCGAACAAGTCATTGATGTTGGGCAATGGGTACTTGTTTTTAATTGTCATCTCATTCAACGATCGGTAGTCCATCACCAATCTTTTGCTAGAGTCTTTCTTCTCAACAAACAGTACAGGTGCTTGATGCGCGTAGATGTACACGTCCGTTGGGAACCCCAAGAGGAAGGTATGATGCGCACAGTGGCAAGTTTTCCCTCAGAAAGAAACCAAGGTTTAATCGAACCAGGAGGAGCCAAGAAGCACGTTGAAGGTTGATGGTCGCGAAATGTGATGCGGCGCAACACCAGGGATTTCGGCGCCAACTAGGAACCTGCACAACACAACCAAAGTACTTTGCCCCAACGAAACAGTGAGGTTGTCAATCTCACCGGCTTGCTGTAACAAAGGATTAAACGTATCGAGTGGAAGATGTTTGCAAAGAAAACAGTAAAACAAGTAGATTGTATGCTATGGAAAGAATAGGACCGGGGTCCACAGTTCACTAGAGGTGTCTCTCCCATAAGATAAAAGCATGTTGGGTGAACAAATTACAGTCGGGCAATTGACAAATAGAGAAAGGCATAACAATGCATATACATGACATGGTAAATATAGTGAGATTTAATTGGGCATTACGACAAAGTACATAGACCGCCATCCAACTGCATCTATGCCTAAAAAGTCCACCTTCAGGTTATCGTCCGAACCCCCTCCAGTATTAAGTTGCAAAGCAACAGACAATTGCATTAAGTATTGTGCGTAATGTAATCAATAACTACATCCTTAGACATAGCATCAATGTTTTATCCCTAGTGGCAACAGCACATCACAACCTTAGAACTTTCTGTCACTGTCCCAGGTATCAATGAAGGCATGAACCCACTATCGAGCATAATTACTCCCTCTTGGAGTTAAGAGTAAAAACTTGGCCAGAGCCTCTACTAATAACGGAGAGCATGCAAGATCATAAACAACACATGAACAATAGATTGATAATCACCATAATCATAGTACTCTCTATCCATCGGATCCCGACAAACACAACATATAGAATTACATATAGATGATCTTGATCATGTTAGGCAGCTCACAAGATCTAACAATGAAGCACAACAAGGAGAAGACGACCATCTAGCTACTGCTATGGACCCATGGTCCAGGGTGAACTACTCACTCATTACTCCGGAGGCGATCATGGCGATGAAGAGTCCTCCGGGAGATGAATCCCCTCTCCGGCAGGGTGCCGGAGGCGATCTCAGAATCCCCGAGATGGGATTCGCGGCGGCGTCTCTCTGGAGGTTTTCCGTATCGTGGCTCTCGATGCGGGGGTTTCGCGACGAGAGCTTTAAGTAGGCGGAAGGTCAACGCGAGGGCCACACGAGGGGCCCAGGGGGCAGGGCCGCGCGGCCAAGACCTGGGCGCGCCGGCTGGCCGCCTCGTGGCCCCACTTCGTTAGGTCTTCGGTCTTTGGAAGCTTCGTGCAAAAATAGGACCCTGGGCGAAGTTTCGTCCAATTGAGAATATTTCTTTACTAGGATTTCTGAAACCAAAAACAGCGACAACTGGCTCTTCGGCATCTTGTTAATAGGTTAGTTCCGGAAAATGCATAAATATGACATATAATGTGCATAAAACATGTAGGTATCATCAATAAAGTAGCATGGAACATAAGAAATTATCGATACGTTGGAGACGTATCAGCATCCCCAAGCTTAGTTCTGCTCGTCCCGAGCAGGTAAAACGATAACAAAGATAATTTCTGAAGTGACATGCCATCATAATCTTGATCATACTATTTGTAAACATATGTAATGAATGCAGCGATCAAAGCAAAGGTAATGACATGAGTAAACAATGAATCATATAGCAAAGACTTTTCATGAATAGTACTTCAAGACAAGCATCAATAAGTCTTGCATAAGAGTTAACTCGTAAAGCAATAAATCAAAGTAAAGGTGTTGAAGCAACACATAGGAAGATTAAGTTTCAGCGGTTGCTTTCAACTTGTAACATGTATATCTCATGGATATTGTCAACATAAAGTAATATAATAAGTGCAATATGCAAGTATGTAGGAATCAATGCACAGTTCACACAAGTGTTTGCTTCTTAAGGTGGAAGGAGATAGGTAAACTGACTCAATAAAAGTAAAAGAATGGTCCTTCAAGAGGAAAGCATCGATTGCTGTATTTGTGCTAGAGCTTTTATTTTGAAAACATGAAACAATTTTGTCAACGGTAGTAATAAAGCATATGAGTTATGAAAATTATATCTTAAAAGTTGCAAGCCTCACGCATAGTATACTAATAGTGCCCGCACCTCGTCCTACTTAACTTGGACTACCGGATCTTTGCATGCCATGTTTCAACCAAGTGTCACAAGGGGTACCTCCATGCCGCCTGTACAAGGTCCAAGGAGAATGCTCGCATTTGGATTCTCGCTTTTGATTATTCTCAACTTAGACATCCATACGGGACAACATGGACAACAGATAATGGACTCCTCTTTAATGCATAAGCATGTAGCAAAGTTATTATTCTCATATGAGATTGAGGATATATGTCCAAACTGAAACTTCCACCATGATTCATGGCTTTAGTTAGCGGCCCAATGTTCTTCTCTAACAATTTTGCATGCTCCAACCACTAAAATGATAGACCTTGAGACAAGACGGACATGCATAGCAACTCACATGATATTCAACAATAGTTGATGGCGTTCCCCAGAAACATGGTTATCGCACAACGCAACTTAATAAAATATAAAGTGCATAAGTACATATTCAATACTACGATAGTTTTTAAGGCTATTTTGTCCCATGAGCTATATATTGCAAAGGTGAATGATGGAATTTTAAAGGTAGCACTCAAGCAATTTACTTTGGAATGGCGGGTAAATACCATGTAGTAGGTAGGTATGGTGGACACAAATGGCATAGTGGTTGGCTCAAGGATTTTGGATGCATGAGAAGTATTCCCTCTCGATACAAGGTTTAGGCTAGCAAGGTTATTTGAAGCAAACTCAAGGATGAACAAGTGCAGCAAAACTCACATAAAAGACATATTGTAAACATTATAAGACTCTACATTGTCTTCCTTGTTGTTCAAAACTCAATACTAGATATTATCTAGACCTTAGAGAAACCAAATATGCAAATCAAATTTTAGCAAGCTCTATGTATTTCTTCATTAATGGGTGCAAAGCATATGATGCAAGATCTTAAACATGAGCACAACAATTGCCAAGTATCACATTATCCAAGACATTTTTAGAATTACTACATGTAGCATTTTCTAATTCCAACCATATAACAAATTAACGAAGAAGAAACTTCGCCTTGAACATTATGAGTAAAGCCTAAGGACACATGTGTCCATATGCAACAGCGGAGCGTGTCTCTCTCCCACAAAGTGAATGCTAGGATCCATCTTATTCAAACAAAAACAAAAACGAAAACAAACCGACGCTCCAAGTAAAGAACACCAGATGTGATGAATAAAAATATAGTTTCAGGGGAGGAACTGATGATGTTGTCGATGAAGAAGGGGATGCCTTGGGCATCCCCAAGCTTAGACGCTTGAGTCTTCTTAAAATATGCAGGGATGAACCACGGGGGCATCCCCAAGCTTAGAGCTTTCACTCCTCTTGATCTTAGTATATCATTCTCCTCTCTTGACCCTTGAAAACTTCCTTCACACCAAACTTCAAGCAAACTCATTAGAGGGTTAGTGCATCATTAATAATTCACACATTCAGAGGTGACACAATCATTCTTTTCACTTCTGGACATTGCATAATGCTACTGGACATTAATGGATCAAAGAAATAAATCCAACATAGCAAAAGAGGCAATGCGAAATAAAAGGCAGAATCTGTCAAAAACAGAACAGTCCGTAAAGACGAATTTATAAATGGCACCAGACTTGCTCAAATGGAAAAACTCAAAACTAATGAAAGTTGCGTACATATCTGAGGATCACGCTCGTAAATTGGCAGATTTTTTCGAATTTTCTACAGGGAATTATGCCCAGATTCGTGACAGACAGCAATGCTGTTTCTGTGCAGCGATCCCAAATATAACATCAACTTTGACATAGAAACTTTACTTGGCACAAAAACTTGATAAGAGAGGTTGCTACAGTAGTAAACAACTTCCAAGACTCAATAAAACAAAAAATTGCTGTAGGTAAAAACATGGGTTGTCTCCCATAAGCGCTTTTCTTTAACGCCTTTCAGCTAGGCGCAGAAAGTGCAAATCAAGTAACATCGAGAGTAGAAACATCAACATTATAGCTTGTTCTAATAATAGAATCAAAAGGCAACTTCATTCTCTTTCTAGGGAAGTGTTCCATACCTTTCTTGAGAGGAAATTGATATTTAATATTACCTTCCCTCATATCAATAACAGCACCAACGGTTCGAAGAAAAGGTCTTCCCAACACAATTGGACAAGATGCATTGCATTCGATATCCAAGACAACAAAATCAACGGGGACAAGGTTATTGTTAACCGTAATATGCACATTATCAATCCTCCCCAAAGGTTTCTTTTTAACATTATCGGAGATTAACATCCAAATAACAATTCTTCAATGGTGGCAAGTCAAGCATATCATAAATCTTTTTAGGCATAACAGAAATACTTGCACCAAGCATTACATTCAAAGTCATTGAATTTCATTTTAATGATGGGCTCCCAACCATCTTCTAACTTTCTAGGAATAGAAGTTTCAAGTTTTAGTTTCTCTTCTCTAGCTTTTATGAGAGCATTTGTAATATGTTTTGTAAAGGCTAAATTTATAGCACTAGCATTAGGACTTTTAGCAAGTTTTTGTAAGAACTTTATAACTTCAGAGATGTGGCAATCATCAAAATCTAAATCATTATGAGCTACAGCAATGGGATCATTATTCCCAAGGTTGGAAAAAATTTCAGCAGTTTTATCACAAGCAGTTTCAGCAGTTTTAGCAATTTCAGGCAGTTTTGTTCGCTTTGCACTAGGAGTAGAAACATTGCCAACACCAATTATCTTACCATTGATAGTAGGAGGTGTAGCAACATGTGAGGAATTAGCATTACTAGTGGTGGTAATAGTCCAAACTTTAGCTACATTATTCTCTTTAGCTAGTTTTTCATTTTCTTCTCTATCCCACCTAGCACGCAACTCAGCCATTAATCTTATATTCTCATTAATTCTAACTTGGATGGCATTTGCTGTAGTAGTAATCTTATTATCAAGATCATTATTAGGCATAACTTTCAACTTTAAAAGATTAACATCGGAGGCAAGCCTATCAACTCTAGAAGCGATAGTATCAATTTTATCAAGCTTTTCCTCAACAGATTTGTTAAAAGCAGTTTGTGTACTAATAAATTCTTTAAGCATGGCTTCAAGACCAGAGGGTACACTTCTATTATTGTTGTAAGAATTCCCATAAGAATTACCATAACCATTACCATTAGCAGAAGGATATGGCCTATAGTTATTACCAGAGTTGTTCCTATAAGCATTGTTGTTGAAATTATTATTTTTAATGAAATTCACATCAACATTTTCTTCTTGAGCAACCAATGAAGCTAAAGGAACATTATTTGGATCAACATTAGATCTACCATTCACAAGCATAGACATAATCACATCAATCTTATCACTCAAGGAAGAGGTTTCTTCAACAGGATTTACCTTCTTACCTTGTGGAGCTCTTTCCGTGTGCCATTCAGAGTAATTTACCATCATATCATCAAGAAGTTTTGTAGCCGCCCCCAATGTGATGGACATAAAAGTACCTCCAGCAGCTGAATCCAATAAATTCCGCGAAGAAAAATTTAGTCCTGCATAGAAGGTTTGGATGATCATCCAAGTAGTCAGTCCATGGGTTGGGCAATTCTTTACCAAAGTTTTCATTCTCTCCCAAGCTTGAGCAACATGTTCAGTATCTAATTGTTTAAAATTCATTATGCTACTTCTCAAAGAAATAATTTTAGCGGGAGGATAATATCTACTAATAAAAGCATCCTTGCATTTAGTCCATGAATCAATACTATTCTTAGGCAAAGATAGCAACCAATCTTTAGCTCTTCCTCTTAATGAGAAAGGAAACACTTTCAATTTAATAATATCACCATCTACATCTTTATACTTTTGCATTTCACAAAGTTCAACAAAATTATTGAGATGGGCAGCAACATCATCAGAACTAGCACCAGAAAATTGTTCTCTCATAACCAAATTCAGTAAAGCGGGTTTAATTTCAAAGCTGTAGTAGCAGGTGGAGCAATAGGTGTGCATAGGAAATCATTATTATTTGCATTTGTGAAGTCACACAACTTAGTATTTTCAGGGTTGGCCATTTTAGAGTAAATAAAGCAAACTAGATAAAGTAAATGCGAGTAACTAATTTTTTTGTGTTTTTGATATAGCAAACAAGATAGCAAATAAAGTAAAACTAGCAACTAATTTTTTTGTGTTTTGATTTAGTGCAGCAAACAAAGTAGTAAATAAAATAAAGCAAGACAAAAACAAAGTAAAGAGATTGAGAAGTGGAGACTCCCTTGCGGCGTGTCTTGATCTCCCCGGCAAGGCGCCAGAAAAAGTGCTTGATGCGCGTAGATGTACACGTCCGTTGGGAACCCCAAGAGGAAGGTATGATGCGCACAGTGGCAAGTTTTCCCTCGGAAAGAAACCAAGGTTTAATCGAACCAGGAGGAGCCAAGAAGCACGTTGAAGGTTGATGGTCGCGAAATGTGATGCGGCGCAACACCGGGATTCGGCGCCAACTAGGAACCTGCACAACACAACCAAAGTACTTTGCCCAACGAAACAGTGAGGTTGTCAATCTCACCGCTTGCTGTAACAAAGGATTAAACGTATCGAGTGGAAGATGTTTGCAAAGAAAACAGTAAAACAAGTAGATTGTATGCTATGGAAAGAATAGGACCGGGATCCACAGTTCACTAGAGGTGTCTCTCCCATAAGATAAAAGCATGTTGGGTGAACAAATTACGGTCGGGCAATTGACAAATAGAGAAAGGCATAACAATGCATATACATGACATGGTAAATATAGTGAGATTTAATTGGGCATTACGACAAAGTACATAGACCGCCATCCAACTGCATCTATGCCTAAAAAGTCCACCTTCAGGTTATCGTCCGAACCCCTCCAGTATTAAGTTGCAAAGCAACAGACAATTGCATTAAGTATTGTGCGTAATGTAATCAATAACTACATCCTTAGACATAGCATCAATGTTTTATCCCTAGTGGCAACAGCATCACAACCTTAGAACTTTATGTCACGTCCCAGGTATCAATGAAGGCATGAACCCACTATCGAGCATAATTACTCCCTCTTGGAGTTAAGAGTAAAAACTTGGCCAGAGCCTCTACTAATAACGGAGAGCATGCAAGATCATAAACAACACATGAACAATAGATTGATAATCACCATAATCATAGTACTCTCTATCCATCGGATCCCGACAAACACAACATATAGAATTACATATAGATGATCTTGATCATGTTAGGCAGCTCACAAGATCTAACAATGAAGCACAACAAGGAGAAGACGACCATCTAGCTACTGCTATGGACCCATGGTCCAGGGGTGAACTACTCACTCATTACTCCGGAGGCGATCATGGCGATGAAGAGTCCTCGGGAGATGAATCCCCTCTCCGGCGGGGTGCGGGGCGATCTCGAATCCCCGAGATGGGATTCGCGGCGGCGGCGTCTCTGTAAGGTTTTCCGTATCGTGGCTCTCGATGCGGGGGTTTCGCGACGAGAGCTTTAAGTAGGCGGAAGGTCAGCGAGGGCACACGAGGGCCCAGGGGCAGGCGCGCGGCCAAGACTGGGCCGCGCCGGCCTCCCTGCCGCCTCGTGGCCCCACTTCGTTAGGTCTTCGGTCTTGGAAGCTTCGTGCAAAAATAGGACCCTGGCGTTTCGTCCAATTAGAGAATATTTCTTTACTAGGATTTCTGAAACCAAAAACAGCAACAACCGGCTCTTCGGCATCTTGTTAATAGGTTAGTTCCAGAAAATGCATAAATATGACATATAATGTGCATAAAACATGTAGGTATCATCAATAAAGTAGCATGGAACATAAGAAATTATCGATACGTTGGAGACGTATCAGTGCTCCCCAAGATGACGAACTAGGTCGAATAAATCCTTTCTCAGTTTGCTCCTTAAGCTGCTTCTTAAGCTCCTTTAGTTCATCAACATCCATCTTGTATGGTCTCTTGGCTATGGGTCCAGTACCGGGCAAAAGTTCAATGAGAAACTCAACATCTCTATCAGGTGGCAGTCCTGGCAATTCTTCCGGGAAAACATCCGGATATTCCCTCACAACGGGTACATCTTCTAGGCTAACCCCCTTAAGAGAGTTGACCTTACTACCTTTAAGCTCAAAGGTTGAGTTGAAACGGATTCGTTTCTTCTCTGGGGTTGTGAGTGTAACAGTTTTCTTTGTACAATCTATTATATCTCCGTAGGCGGTCATCCAATCCGTTCCCAGGATTACATCTAAACCTTGGGATTCCAATATTATCAAGTCGACTGGGAACTTATGCTTTCCAATTTCTAGGGTCAGCTGTCTGCATCCAGCACTTACTAGCATCTCTCCTCCTGGGGAGCTTACTCTAAGAGGGCACCCTATTGTTTCAGTGGGTAGTTTATTCTTATCCACAAATGATCTTGAAATGAATGAATGTGATGCACCAGTATCGAATAGGACAAGTGCTGAGGAGTTGTTAAGCAGGAACGTACCGATTACTGCGTCGGGTTCATCATATAGTTCCTCCACATTGACATGGTTAACATGTCCTTTGCGGAATGGGTTCGGCTTCCTTGCCTCTTCGGCCTTCTTTGCTTCCTCGGACTCCTTCTCAGGACATTCATTGGCATAATGTCCCGTCTTCCTGCACTTGAAGCATTCCACTTGACTGATATCCTTCTTCACAAAGCGATGACCATTGCTGTTGTTGTGGCCATTGCCATTTCCATGATGGCTTCCATTACTCTTCCTAGAGTTGTTGTGGTGGTGATAGCTCTTATGGCCATTGTGATGGTGGCCATTTCCATTGTGGTGTTGATGCTTACTTCCTCCATCATTGTTCCCATACTTGTGATATCCAGAACCTCCACTGCCTTCACCATAAGAGCGCATCTTATGTGGTGGTCCTGAACCATGTTTGTCGTAGCTGTGTTTCCTCTTCCTTTTCTCCACTTCCTTCATTGTGTCCTCTAGGGTTATAGCTTTGTCACACAGTGACTGGTAAGTGGGCAAGTAAACCACTGACAGTTGAACCATCAGCTCGTCATTCAGTCCTTTAAGAAACCTTTCCTTCCTCTTGGCATCCGTGTTGCTATCATCCGGTGCATAGCGCGCCAAGTTGCTGAACTCTTCTATGTATTCAGACACACTGCGATGACCTTGTCTAAGATTGAGGAATTCAGTCCTCTTCAGGTCCATCACTCCAGAGGAAATGTGAGAGGTGCGAAAACCTTCTTCAAAGATTGCCCAAGTCACCTCTGCTATTGGATGAGTGATTTGGAAATTCTCCCACCAACTAGCTGCAGGTCCTTCTAGCAGATGAGCAGCAAATCTGACCTTCTCAGCATCAGTGCATCCAATGGTCACCAAGTCCTTGTTCACAGAACGCAACCAATCATTGGCCACCATGGGTTCTGCTGCCCTTGAAAACTTCTCAGGGCGAAGCCTCAGGAACCTAGTCAGCATATCCACATGCGGTGGAGGTGGTGGTGGGTTGTTGTTGTTGTTGTTGTTGTTGTTGTTGTTGTTGTTGTTGTTGTTGTTGTTGTTGTTGTTGTTGTTGTTGTTGTTGTTGTTCTGCATGTTGTTGTTCAGCTGGGTTATGGTTTGGGTCTGCTTGCATCGGTGAGCTTGCGCCTCCATCATTTGCTGAACATACGCTGGCACTTCAGGCTCACGACGGGGCGGCATGCTGTGGGGTTTGAGAGGTAAGAATAGAATTTAGAAATAGAATCTAAGGGAATAAAATTCCTACCCTCACACAACACATGCATAAAAACAACCTCAAACACACAAGCATTCACAATCACATATAAATTTTTTTTTAATAAAAAAAAATACGTGAATCGCAAAACATCTCGAAAATGGAAAATAAAACACATTAGCTTGCCTACCTCATGTGGTCGGCAAACTCAACTCTAAAGCTAAGAAAGACGGATATGGTGGTCAATCTATTTGTCTTGAGTGCTTCAAGTTTCTCTCCTACTTCCTTGAGGTCTTCAAAGATTGGACGTCTAAAAGATGAAGATTTGTTTTAAAGATGAAATAGGTGAGAATACAAGAAAACCAATTTGCAAACATTTCTTTTCAATAGAAAATGGATTAGATAGATAAGATGGAATTTCATCCTAAGGTCTTCCTATTTCTAATCCAAACCTAGGGTCACGAACCTATGGGCAACACAGTGCTCTGATACCATCTGTAGTGACCTCACCTGAAAAAGTGAGAGTCTCTGTGCAACCGTGCTAGTCCCTGGATCGAACTGCTAGCACACACAGTTTAAGATGAAATACCAAGTAGCAAAGGTCTTCATTACAACCTAAGATCCAGCGGAAATAAAATAGTTCGATACAAGTTGCATAGCTCTCAGGCTAGCACAAATTCAGAGTTTAAGCAGCAAGGAAAACATAAAGCATGGAGCCATCTTCCTTCATGAAGCCACAGGCAGACATGTTGGGCAAAGACTCGTGAACCTAAACAAACATCTTCAGCTAGAGAAGTAACCTGCAACATAAAACGTTACAGCCCGAAGGTCAATACATTTGGAATTGTATTGGCAAGATGACACTATGGTGGACTCAAATGGCAACCTAACACATACGTGATCATTTGGCTGGTAGAGCTCAGGCATATTTGCATAAAGCCAATTTTATCCTATCATTTGACAAATCATTTTCTTTCATACTAATTAAGCGGTACCATTGATAGACATCAATGAACCTAGACACCACCGATAGACATCAGTGAGCCTTCCTATTCCATATGATCAACTTGGTTTGGGCGAACTACCCCTGTAGACTCAGACCATAGACATGGCACGGGACCTACTAGCCGATAGTCACTTGCACCAATTGACATATTCCCTGTTCACCCATCAAGTTTTATTTAAGAAATTGGAATGAGGAGACTTTCGAACAGGATCCTTGTCAGTTCGCTCAAATTGTCCGTAACCGGGGACACGGCTAAGTACTTAGATTTGACACTCTGCAGAGGTTGTACAAATTTACCCACATGACCTAGTCTGCTCTTCTTCCATGATGCACATTTTGCTCAAATGGACAGATGTTGACTAGGACAAGACTTTTCCGAAGTAATCCCCCAGACCATTCTCTACGGACCCGTACCAACCTACAATCCCCTACATCATCTGTCACGTAGGATCCGGGTTCTCACAACATACTCCATCAAGCCAGAGCCCATATTAGCATGTGGCTGTACGGAAAGCTAATGAGCAAGGTTGTCTATTATCTCTTTGTTCCTGGGTGGCCGTCCACAAGTGCGATACACCTGGCGGTTCAGAGGTTCGACGACATGACCCCAGGGAACCACTCAACATAACCCGAGCAATACCAATTCCACCCAGGTAATTCATTAAACTTAGTTGTTTTTCCATAACTCACTATCAAAATCATTTTATAGCATAGCTGAGCAACAACTAAATTTAATGGCGACAAAGTAAGTCAAGTAGGGGTAGCTAGACTACTGGGATTGCATAGCAAAGCATATACCCTAGACATGTCTACTATAAAAACACTACGGTGCAAGAATTAAAACTGGGACTTTTGGTGTGTGTCACTTGCCTGGATAAGGTGGAGAGTTGGCACAATCTTCACAAGCACAACCGTTGCAGTCGGCACAATCACAATCTACAATCCGATAACATTGCACCATAAGCACAATGCAAGACACAAATGCACAAACATAGACATGAGATGCATATGAGATTTACACAAGTGCACTTCATTTATTGTTCTCTGGTTGTCACTATATGCATGATGCCATGGTCAAGTTTTACGGTTGGTTGGATTATTGCGAACCGTCTATGTTGCACTAGCGAAGGGCAACTACCATTAATTGTAACTGGTACTTTGGTACAGTAGGCAAATGATGGTTTTGGTGCTACTGGACAGAGGGTTCCATTTTCTAGCATATGCAAAATTAATCACTCAAAAAGAGTATGTAGATCTCAAATTATGAGTAAACTATTCCGATTAGGCATTTAAATATGAATGATTTTCAAAGTTCTGTAAGGTCACATTTTATTGTTCCAAAATGTTCCTTTTATTTTTAGAATTCCAGGGGTATAAAGTTTGTAATTTTTGGACAAGCGGATCTCTGGTTACGATTTTTACAAAGCGCAGACTATCGAAACCGAGATTAAACGCAAACTAGGGGGTGCCAGTACACGTGGCGCGTTCCTATTGGTGCGTACCCTTCACACGGATCAGCTTCTCAACGTTGGATCTACTTTAAATCCTATGGCTGATTTTGTGCAGAGAAAGAAAAGAAAAACAAAAGAAAGGGTGGACCTATGTGGCGTACGCGTGGCGTCGACGTGGCGCGGAACGTGGCGAATGACGTGGCGGCGTGAGGTGCTCGCGGCGCGGCTTCTGGCGGCGCTGATACGTCAATTTGCATCACTATTTTGTATCATAATTTGCTGTTATTCATTGATATATTTCATATTGGGACACAATACTTATGTTATTTCATCTATTTTGCATGTTTCATCATCATTGGAGGATCAAGCACCGGAGCCAGGATTCTACTGGAAAAAGCACCGTCAGAACGCAATATTTCGGAGATCATCGTGGAAGGGAATTTCACGTAAATTCCTATTTTTCCAAATGACGGAGGGAGCCAGAAGGGGAAGAAGAGAGGGGCCAGGCCCAGACCATAGGGCGGCGCGGCCCAGGCTGGCCGCGCCACCCTATGCTCTGGGGGGCCCACGACCCTTTCGCCTCCTTTTCTTCGTGTACTCCTTCGTCCCGAAAAGCTAAGCCACGGAGAGGACCTCACGAAGGGTTCCGCCTCTGAGGCGGAGGAACACCGAGAGAGAAAGAGCTCTCCCGCGGGCAGAATCCGCCGGGAAATTCCCTCCGGAGGAAATCAACGCCATCGCCATCGTCATCGAGCGGGACATCATCTCCATCATCATCATCATCTCCACCATCTACACCGCCATCACCACCGCTGCACCTCGTCATCTGTAGCAATTCGGGTTAAATCTTGATTGTTTGATAGGGGAAACTCTCCCGGTGTTATTCTATGCTTGTTGTAGATGCTATTGAGTGAAACCATTGAACCAAGGTTTATGTTCAGATTGTTATCCATCATCATATCACCTCTGATTGTATTCCATATGATGTCTCGTGAGTAGTTCGTTTAGTTCTTGAGGACATGGGTGAAGTCTAAATGCTAGTAGTGAATTATGGTTGAGTAATATTCAATGTTATGATATTTAAGTTGTGGTGTCATTCTTCTAGTGGTGTCGTGTGAACGTCGACTACACGACACTTCACCATTTATGGGCCTAGGGGAGTGCATCTTGTATTCGGTTGCTAATTGCGGGGTTGCGGAGTGACGAAACCTAAGCCCCCGTTAGTATATCGATGCGGAGGGATCGAGGATCTGAGTTTAAGGTGTGGTTAGATTTATCTTAATTACTTTCTTGTAGTTGCGGATGCTTGCAAGGGGTATAATCACAAGTATGTATTAGTCCTAGGAAGGGCGTTGCATTAGCATAGGTTCACCCACACAACACTTATCAAAACAATGAAGATTAATCAGCTGTATGTAGCGAAAGCACTAGACTAAAATCCCCGTGTGTCCTCAGGAACGTTTGGTCATTATAAGTAATCAAACCGGCTTGTCCTTTGTGCTAAAAGGATTGGGCCACTCGCTGCAATTATTTCTCTCGCATTTTATTTACTTGTACTTTATTTATCTGCAATATCAAAACCCCCTGAATACTTGTCTGTGAGCATTTACAGTGAATCCTTCATCGAAACTGCTTGTCAACACCTTCTGCTCCTCGTTGGGATCGACATTCTTACTTATCGAAGATACTACGATACACCCCCTATACTTGTGGGTCATCAAGACTATTTTCTGGCGCCGTTGCCGGGGAGTGAAGCGCTATTGGTAAGTGGAATTGGTAAGGAAATTTACTGTTTGTGCTGATTTTATTTCTGCCTGCTGCTATAAATCATTATGGAGAGATCTTCTCTTCAATTTCTATTTGGGAAATCTACTACTACTGCAACGGTAGTGGATGAGCGCCAGGTGAGGAAGTAGTACCATATAAAATACCTATGAAAATTATTGAACGTGTTATGGATAACCGCTATGAAGGGGATGGAACTGTCCATCCTGGTGATCATTTACTGTTTTTGCATGAATTATGCGGGTTATTCAAATGTGCAGGTATTTCTATGAATGAAGTTAGAAAGAAGCTATTCACTATATCGCTGTCTGGTAAAGCGGCGCACTGGTATAAATTGCTGAAGAATGGTGATTCTATTGATTGGGAGGACATTGTACCTTTATTTTATTCCAAATTTTATCCTCCAAGTGAAATTCACAAAGATCGGAACCGCATATATAATTTTTGGCCTCATGATGGAGAGAGTATTGCCCAAGCTTGGGGGAGATTGAAGTCTTTAATGCTCAAATGCCCCATTCATGAGCTTCCTGGTAATGTTATTATTGATAATTTCTATGCAAGACTTTCTTTTCAAGACAAGACCTTGCTGGATACTTCTTGTTCTGGATCATTTACACGCAAGAATGAAGAGTTTAAAAGGGACCTTCTTGATCGGATCCAAGAAAATACTGAAGGATGGGAGAACGACAAAGATAGAGAATCAGGTATAATTTATGATTATAAATGCATTGAAACTTTTATGGATACTGATAAATTTCGTAATATGAGTGCTACATATGGTCTTGATTCCCAAGTTGTTGCAAATCTTTATAGAGCTTTTGCCTCTCATTATGAACTGCCTAAGAAGAATTTTGATAAGTATCATGAACCGTATAAAGATAAAATTGATTCATCTGTAAACAAATGTGTAGTGATTGAAACTGTTGATAATGTTATTCCTGAAGCTTATATTGAAAAAACTCCTTTCCCTGCTAAAATGAAGGAGTACTCTGTCATATCTAGTGCAGTTAATAAAAGTGAAAAGAAACCTAAAGAACCTGAAGAACAAATTAAAATTGAACCTGCTGTTGCTATAGTTAAAGATCTTGTGACTGAAAATGTGGAGGATGGTCATATTATTTTCTGTGAAGATGCTTCTAATATTGTTTCACATCCTAATAAATCCAAACAAGTTAGTGTTCCTATGCTATCTGTTAGAATTGGTGATCATTGCTATTATGGTTTATGTGATATTGGTGCAAGTGTTAGTGCTATTCCTTATGAACTTTACACGGAGATTATGCACGAGATTGGTTCTTGTGAACTTGAAGATATTGATGTGGTTATTCATCTGGCTAATAGAGAAACTATTTCTCCGATTGGTATTGTTCGAGATGTGGAAGTTCTATGTGGTAAGATTAAATATCCTGCTGACTTTTTGGTACTTGGTTCTGCTGCTAGTGATCATTGTCCTATCATTTTTGGTAGACCTTTTCTAAATACTTGTGGAGCTATTATAGATTGTAAGAAAGAGAAAATTTTGACTAGATTTGCTGGTGAACCTTATGAATTTAACTTTTCTAAATTTACCAAAGCTCCTTATAAAGCTGACTTGCCTAGTAATGATTTTAAAATGGAGCAGTGTGCATCTATTGTTCTTGTTCCTAATAATCCTTTGCAGCAACATTTGGAGAATAGTGAAAGTGAAGCTTTTAGGAAAGAAAGAGATGAGCTTGAGGAAATTTTTCTTCGCCAACCTATTCTCAAGCATGATTTACCGGTGGAAGATTTGGGTACAACACCGCCACCAAAGGAAGATCCTGTTTTTGATTTAAAGCCTTTACCTGATAATCTTAAATATGCTCATATTGATGATAAGAAAATATATCCTGTTATTATTAGTTCTAAGCTTTCAGAGATTGAGGAAGAAAGGTTATTGGAAATATTGAAGAAACACCGAGGAGCTATTGGCTATACTCTTGATGATTTGAAAGGGATTTCTCCTTCTATTTGCCAACATGCTATTAATATGGAAGAAGATGCAAAGCCTGTTGTTGAACATCAACGTCGTCTAATTCCGAAGATGAAGGAAGTGGTAAGGAACGAGGTATTAAAACTCCTTGAAGCTGGTATTATATATCCTATTGCTGATAGTAGATGGGTTAGTCCTGTTCATTGTGTTCCTAAGAAAGGAGGAATGACTGTTGTGCCTAATGATAATGATGAGCTTATTCCTCAAAGAATAGTTGTAGGTTATAGAATGTGCATTGATTTTCGAAAAGTTAATAAAGTTACTAAGAAAGATCATTACCCTTTACCATTTATTGATCAAATGTTAGAAAGGTTATCTAAAAATACTCATTTTTGCTTTCTTGATGGTTATTCTGGGTTTTCACAAATTGCTGTTAAAGCTAAAGATCAAGAGAAAACCACTTTTACTTGTCCTTATGGAACTTATGCTTATAGGCGTATGCCTTTTGGTTTATGTAATGCTCCTGCTACTTTTCAAAGATGCATGTCTGCTATTTTTCATGGTTTTTGCGAAAGTATTGTAGAGGTATTTGATACGTCTCCGACGTATCGATAATTTCTTATGTTCCATGCTACTTTATTGATGATATCTACATGTTTTATGCACACTTTATGTCATATTCATGCATTTTCTGGAACTAACCTATTAACAAGATGCCGAAGTGCCAGTTCCTGTTTTCTGCTGTTTTTGGTTTCAGAAATCCTAGTAACGAAATATTCTCGGAATTGGACGAAATCAACGCCCCTATTTTGCCCGGAAGCATCCAGAACACCCGAGAGCCGCCGAGGGGGGCTCTGTGGCCCCAGATGACATGGTGGCGCGGCCAGGGCTGGGCCCGCGCCACCCTATGGTGTCGTCGCCTCGTTGACCCTCCTGCGCCGCCTCTTCGCCTATTTAAAGCCCCTGCATCGAAAACCCTTACGGAGGAAGCCACGATACGAGAAAAGTTCCGAGCCGCCGTCATCGCGAAGCCAAGATCGGGGGACAGGAGTCTCTGTTCCGGCACCCTGCCGGACGGGGAAGTGCCCCCGGAAGGCTTCTCCATCGACACCGCTGCCATCTCCACCGCCATCTTCATCACCGCTGCTGCTCCCATGAGGAGGGAGTAGTTCTCCATCGAGGCTCGGGCTGTACCGGTAGCTATGTGGTTAATCTCTCTCCTATGTACCTCAATACAATGATCTCATGAGCTGCCTTACATGATTGAGATTCATATGATGATGCTTGTAATCTAGATGTCATTATGCTAGTCAAGTGGGTTTTACCTATGTGATCTCCGGAGACTCCTTGTCCCACGTGTGTAAAGGTGACAGTGTGTGCACCGTGTGGGTCTCTTAGGCTATATTTCACGAAGTACTTATTCACTGTTGAAGAGCGTAGTGAAGTGCTTATTTATATCTCTTTATGATTGCAATGTGCATCGTATCACAATTTATCTATGTGCTACTCTAGTGATGTGTTATTAAAGTAGTTTTATTCCTCCTGCATGTGTGCAAAGGTGACAGTGCGTGCACCGTGTTAGTACTTGGTTTATGCTATGATCATGATCTCTTGTAGATTGCGAAGTTAACTATTGCTATGATAATATTGATGTGATCTATTCCTCCTACATATGCATGAAGGTGACAGTGTGCATGCTATGCTAGTACTTGGTTTAGTCTTTTGATCTATCTTACACTAAAGGTTACTAAAATATGAGCATTATTGTGGAGCTTGTTAACTCCGGCATTGAGGGTTCGTGTAATCCTACGCAATGTGTTCATCATCCAACAAAAGTGTAGAGTATGCATTTATCTATTCTGTTATGTGATCAATGTTGAGAGTGTCCACTAGTGAAAGTCTATTCCCTAGGCCTTGTTCCTAAATACTGCTGCGTTACTACTGCTTGTTTACTGTTTTACTGTGTTACTACTGCTGCAATACTACCACCATCAACTACACGCCCGACAAGCTATTTTCTGGCACCATTGCTACTGTTCATATATATTCATACCACTTGTATTTCACTATCTCTTCGCCGAACTAGTGCACCTATTAGGTGTGTTGGGGACACAAGAGACTTCTTGCTTTGTGGTTGCGGGGTTGCATGAGAGGGATATCTTTGACCTCTTCCTCCTGAGTTCGATAAACCTTGGGTGATCCACTTAAGGGAAAACTTGCTGCTGTTCTACAAACCTCTGCACTTGGAGGCCCAACACTGTCTGAGGAAAGGAGGGGGAACGTAGACATCAAGCATATTTTCCTGGCGCCGTTGCGGGGAGGAAAGGTAAAAGGTACTCACACTCCGGATCTCGGCTACTAAGCTATTTTCCCAGCGCCGTTGTAAGTACTCGAAGCTATTTCCTTTAGACTCTGCAATTGCGACATTTGGTTTCTTGTTCACACTAGTTAGGCTTAATGGAAGACAACAATAAAATGAGAGATCTTTATGAACTTTATCTTGAATTAGGACATGATGTGTTTGAAGAAAGAATTAAAAAACCCATGGAACTTTATATGCATGATAATGGGAATGTTATTAGTATGAATGCTTTGAACACCATTGTTGCTAATGCTATGGAAAATTCTAAGCTTGGGGAAGCTGGCTTTGATGAGCATGATATTTTTAGTCCCCCAAGCATTGAGGAGAAAATTTACTTTGATGATACTTTGCCTCCCATTTATGATGATTATAATGATAGTAGTCTTTTGTTACCACCTGTTATGGAGGATAAATTTGATTATGATTACAATATACCTCCTATATTTGATAGCTACTTTGTTGAATTTGCTCCCACTACAACTAATAAAATTGATTATGCTTATGTTGGGAGTAGTAATTATTTTATGCATGAGACTCATGATAAGAATGCTTTATGTGATAGTTATATTGTTGATTTTGCTCATGATGCTACTGAAAGTTATTATGAGAGAGGAAAATATGGTTGTAGAAATTTTCATGTTACTAAAACACCTCTCTATGTGCTGAAATTTTTGAAGCTACACTTGTTTTATCTTCCTATGCTTGTTACTTTGCTCTTCATGAACTTGTTTATTTACAAGATTCTTATGCATAGGAAGCATGTTAGACTTAAATGTGTTTTGAATTTGCCTCTTGATGCTCTCTTTTGTTTCAACTACTATTTCTTGTGAATGCATCATTAAAACTGCTGAGCCCATCTTAATGGAAAGAACTTCTTGGGAGATAACCCATGTGTTATTTTACTACAGTACTTTGTTTTATATTTGTGTTTTGGAAGTTGTTTACTACTGTAGCAACCTCTCCTTATCTTAGTTTTGTGTTTTGTGCCAAGTAAAGTTTCTATGTCAAAGTTGATGTTATATTTGGGATCGCTGCGCAGAAACAGCATTGCTATCTGTCACGAATCTGGGCACAATTCTCTGTAGAAAATTCTAAAAAATCTGCCAATTTACGAGCGTGATCCTCAGATATGTACGCAACTTTCATTAGTTTTGAGTTTTTCCATTTGAGCAAGTCTGGTGCCATTTCTAAATTCGTCTTTACGGACTGTTCTGTTTTGACAGATTCTGTCTTTTATTTCGCATTGCCTCTTTTGCTATGTTGGATTCATTTCTTTGATCCATTAATGTCCAGTAGCATTATGCAATGTCCAGAAGTGAAAAGAATGTTTGTGTCACCTCTGAACATGTGAATTTTTGATTATGCACTAACCCTCTAATGAGTTTGCTTGAAGTTTGGTGTGAAGGAAGTTTTCAAGGGTCAATAGAAGAGGGTGATATAATGTGATCGAGAAGAGTGAAAGGTCTAAGGTTGGGGATGCCCCGGTGGTTCATCCCTGCATATTTTAAGAAGACTCAAGCATCTAAGCTTGGGGATGCCTAAGGCATCCCCTTCTTCATCGACAACATATCAGGTTTCTTCTAGTGAAACTATATTTTTATTCGGTCACATCTTATGTACTTTACTTGGAGCGTCTATGTGCTTTTATTTTGTTTTTTGTTTTGTTATCTTAGTTCTCTGAATAAGTTCATCCTTGTGTGGGAGAGAGACACGCTCCGCTGGTTCGTATGAACACATGTGTTCTTAGCTCATAATATTCATGGCGAAGTTTCCTCTTCGTTAAATTGTTATATGGTTGGAATTGGAAAATGCTACATGTAGTAATTGCTATAATGTCTTGGGTAATGTGATACTTGGCAATTGTTGTGCTCATGTTTAAGCTCTTGCATCATATACTTTGCACCCATTAATGAAGAAATACATAGAGCTTGCTAAAATTTGGTTTGCATAATTGGTCTCTCTAAGGTCTAGATAATTTCTAGTATTGAGTTTTGAACAACAAGGAACGGTTGTAGAGTCTTATAATGTTTACAATATGTCTTTTATGTGAGTCTTGCTGTACCGTTTATACTTGTATTTGCTTCAAATAACCTTGCTAGCCTAAACCTTGTATCGAGAGGAATACTTCTCATGCATCCAAATACTTGAGCCAATATTCATGCCATTTGTGTCCACCATACCTACCTACTACATGGTATTTCTCCGCCATTCAAAAGTAAATTGCTTGAGTGCTACCTTTAAACCATTCAAAATTTATTACCTCTGATTTGTGTCAATGTTTTATAGCTCATGAGGAAGTATGTGGTGTTTATCTTTCAATCTTGTTGGGCAACTTTCACCAATGGACTAGTGGCTTCATCCGCTTATCCAATAATTTTGCAAAAAGAGCTGGCAATGGGATTCCCAGTCCCAAATTAATTAACAAAAATAGACACTCCTCCATGGTATGTGATTGTTGGACGGCGAAGGATTCGGTTAGCCATGGCTTGAGAAAGCAAAGGTGGGGAGGAGTGTCATCATAATCAAACTAAAATAAAAAGGCACTCCTTCATGGTATGAGATTGTTGGCAGGCACCCGAGGATTTAGCCATGGTTTGTGAAAGAAAGGTTGGAAGGAGTGCCACCCAAAAATAAAATAAATGGGAGCCGCTCTTTGAAGGTTTGTCTGGCAAGGGGGTTAGAGTGCCCACTACCATTCGTTGACAACAACGAACACTTCTCAAAATTTTACTTTTATGCTCTCTTTATGTTTCCAAAACCAAAGCTCTAGCACAAATATAGCAATCGATGCTTTCCTCTTTGAAAGGCCATTCTTTTACTTTTTATGTTGAGTCAGTTTACCTATCTCTCTCCACCTCAAGAAGCAAACACTTGTGTGAACGTGCATTGATTCCTACATACTTGCATATGGCATTTATTATATTACTTTGCATTGACAACTATCCATGAGATATACATGTTACAAGTTGAAAGCAACCGCTGAAATTTAATCTTCCTTTGTGTTGCTTCAATGTCTATACTTTAAATTATTGCTTTATGAGTTAACTCTTATGCAAGACTTATTGATGCTTGTCTTGAAAGTGCTATTCATGAAAAGTATTGCTTTATGATTCAGTTGTTTACTCATGTCATTACCTTTGTTTTGATCGCTGCATTCATTACATATGTTTACAAATAGTATGATCAAGATTATGATGGCATGTCACTTCAGAAATTATCTTTGTTATCGTTTTACCTGCTCGGGACGAGCGGAACTAAGCTTGGGGATGCGATACGTCTCCGACGTATCGATAATTTCTTATGTTCCATGCTACTTTATTGATGATATCTACATGTTTTATGCACACTTTATGTCATATTCATGCATTTTACGGAACTAACCTATTAACAAGATGCCAGTGCCGTTCCTGTTTGCTGTTTTTGGTTTCAAATCCTAGTAACGAAATATTCTCGGAATTGGACGAAATCAACGCCCAGGTTCCTATTTTGCCCGGAAGCATCCAGAACACCCGAGAGCCGCCAGAGGGGGCCCTGTGGGCCCCAGATGACATGGTGGCGCGGCCAGGGGGGGCGCGCCACCCTATGGTGTCGTCGCCTCGTTGACCCTCCTGCGCCGCCTCTTCGCCTATTTAAAGCCTCCATCGAAAACCCTTACGGAGGAAGCCACGATACGAGAAAAGTTCCGAGCCGCCGTCATCGCGAAGCCAAGATGGGGGACAGGAGTCTGTTCCGGCACCTGTGGGCGGGGAGGAAGTGCCCCCGGAAGGCTTCTCCATCGACACCGCGCCATCTCCACCGCCATCTTCATCACCGCTGCTGCTCCCATGAGGAGGGAGTAGTTCTCCATCGAGGCTCGGGGCTGTACCGGTAGCTATGTGGTTAATCTCTCTCCTATGTACCTCAATACAATGATCTCATGAGCTGCCTTACATGATTGAGATTCATATGATGATGCTTGTAATCTAGATGTCATTATGCTAGTCAAGTGGGTTTTACTTATGTGATCTCCGGAGACTCCTTGTCCCACGTGTGTAAAGGTGACAGTGTGTGCACCGTGTGGGTCTCTTAGGCTATATTTCACGAAGTACTTATTCACTGTTGAAGAGCGTAGTGAAGTGCTTATTTATATCTCTTTATGATTGCAATGTGCATCGTATCACAATTTATCTATGTGCTACTCTAGTGATGTGGTATTAAAGTAGTTTTATTCCTCCTGCATGTGTGCAAAGGTGACAGTGCGTGCACCGTGTTAGTACTTGGTTTATGCTATGATCATGATCTCTTGTAGATTGCGAAGTTAACTATTGCTATGATAATATTGATGTGATCTATTCCTCCTACATATGCATGAAGGTGACAGTGTGCATGCTATGCTAGTACTTGGTTTAGTCTTTTGATCTATCTTACACTAAAGGTTACTAAAATATGAGCATTATTGTGGAGCTTGTTAACTCCGGCATTGAGGGTTCGTGTAATCCTACGCAATGTGTTCATCATCCAACAAAAGTGTAGAGTATGCATTTATCTATTCTGTTATGTGATCAATGTTGAGAGTGTCCACTAGTGAAAGTCTATTCCCTAGGCCTTGTTCCTAAATACTGCTATCGTTACTACTGCTTGTTTACTGTTTTATTGTGTTACTACTGCTGCAATACTACCACCATCAACTACACGCCAGCAAGCTATTTTCTGGCACCATTGCTACTGTTCATATATATTCATACCACCTGTATTTCACTATCTCTTCGCCGAACTAGTGCACCTATTAGGTGTGTTGGGGACACAAGAGACTTCTTGCTTTGTGGTTGCAGGGTTGCATGAGAGGGATATCTTTGACCTCTTCCTCCCCGAGTTCGATAAACCTTGGGTGATCCACTTTATGGAAAACTGCTGCTGTTCTACAAACTGCATGGAGGCTATTTTTCATGGCTTTTGCGAAGAGATTGTAGAGGTATTCATGGATGATTTTTCTGTCTATGGGAATTCTTTTGATAATTGCCTGCGAAACCTCGATAAAGTTTTGCAGAGATGTGAAGAAACTAACCTTGTTCTTAATTGGGAGAAATGCCACTTTATGGTTAATGAAGGAATTGTATTGGGACATAAAATTTCTGAGAGAGGTATTGAAGTTGACAGAGCCAAAGTTGAAGCAATTGAGAAAATGCCCTATCCGAGGGATGTTAAAGGTATTCGTAGTGTTCTTGGTCATGCTGGGTTTTATAGGAGATTTATTAAAGATTTCTCTAAAATTTCAAAGCCTCTTACTAATCTTCTTCAAAAAGATGTACCTTTTGTTTTTGATGATGATTGTAAGGAAGCTTTTGAAACTCTAAAGAAAGCCTTAACAACTGCTCCTGTAGTTGAACCTCCTGATTGGAATTTGCCTTTTGAAATTATGTGTGATGCTAGTGATTTTGCTGTAGGCGCTGTTCTTGGACAGCGGGTAGATAAAAAATTAAATGTTATTCATTATGCTAGTAAGACTCTTGATGCTGCTCAAAGAAATTATGCTACAACTGAAAAAGAATTGTTAGCTGTAGTCTTTGCTTGTGATAAGTTTAGACCCTATATTGTTGATTCAAAAGTTACAATTCATACTGATCATGCTGCAATTAGATACCTTATGACAAAGAAAGATGCTAAGCCAAGGCTTATTAGATGGGTACTTCTTTTGCAAGAATTTGATTTACATATTATAGATAGGAAAGGTGCTGATAATCCTGTTGCTGATAATTTGTCTAGATTGGAAAATATTGCTTATGATCCTGTTCCTGTTAATGATAGTTTTCCAAATGAACAATTGGCTGTAATAAAGGTGAGCTCGCGAGAGAGCCCTTGGTATGCAGATTATGCTAACTTTATTGTTTCGAAGTATTTGCCTCCAACCTTTTCAGCTCAGCAAAGGAGGAAATTCTTTTATGACTTGAGGCATTATTTTTGGGATGACCCACACTTATATAAAGAAGGAGTGGATGGTATTATGCGAAGATGTGTTCCTGAATATGAACAACAGGAGATATTGAATAAATGTCATGGAAGTGTTTATGGAGGACATCACGCTGGAGATAGAACCGCGCAAAAGGTTCTACAATCAGGTTTTTATTGGCCAACACTCTTCAAAGATGCAAGGAAGTTTATCTTATCTTGTGATGAATGTCAAAGAGTTGGTAATATCTCTAGACGCAATGAAATGCCTATGAATTATACTCTTGTTATTGAACCATTCGATTGTTGGGGATTCGACTTCATGGGTCCTTTCCCTTCTTCAGACGGTAACACTCATATACTTGTCGCTGTTGATTATGTTACTAAATGGGTAGAAGCTATACCTACAAAAAGTGCTGATGGTGAGACCTCTATAAAAATGCTTGTAGATATTATATTTCCTAGATTTGGAGTACCTAGATATATTATGATTGATGGAGGTTCTCATTTTATTCATGGAGGTTTTAGAAAAACTCTTGCTAAGTATGGTATTAATCATAGAATTGCTTCTGCTTATCACCCTCAAACTAGTGGTCAAGTAGAATTATCAAACAGAGAGATTAAAGCTATCTTAGGTAAGACCGTTAATAAATCTAGAAAGAATTGGCCTAGCAAATTGAAAGAAGCGTTATGGGCTTATAGAACTGCTTATAAAAATCCTATGGGAATGTCACCTTATAAAATGGTTTATGGAAAAGCTTGTCATTTACCTTTAGAACTAGAGCACAAAGCTTATTGGGCTGTTAGAGAACTAAATAAAGATCCTAAATTAGCTGGTAATAAGAGGTTGTTGCAATTAAGTTCTCTAGATGAATGGAGAAGTGAAGCTTATGAAAATGCTAAACTCTTTAAAGAAAAAGTTAAGAAATGGCATGATAGAAGGATCATCAAAAGAGAATTTAATGTTGGAGATCAAGTTCTATTGTATCGGTCTCGTCTCAGATTCTTTGCAGGGAAATTACTCTCGAAGTGGGAAGGACCATATGTTGTTGAGGAGGTGTATCGTTCAGGAGCAATTAAAATTAGCTCTCTCCAAGGCAATGCCACACAAGTGGTGAATGGACAAAGACTAAAGCATTATATCTCGGGCGATTCTTATAATGTTGATGTTGATATTATTCAAGTGGAAACACCGGAGGCTTTCATCAAAGGACAAATTGACAGTCCGCCAGAACTGGACTTTGAATAGGTAACAGTATAGGTAATAAAAGTCGCGTTTACCTTTCCGAACATTATTTCTGCTGTTTTTGGAAAATATGAAAAATTACGGAATCGAAACGGAGTGGAAAAGACGCGCGAGGGCGTGCCACCATAGGCCGGCGCGGGCCCCACCCTGGCCGCGCCGACCTATGGTCTGGCCGCCTCGTTGCCCCTTTCCGACTCGTTTTCGACCTGGAATCTTCCTTTTGTCGTAAAAATATTTGCTATATAATTCCCCGGACCCCTGGAGGTCCGTAATATCGTTTTCTCGTCGTGTTTTGTTTCGAGCTGTTTTCTGCCAGATTTGTTTTGATCTAGAAGCACCATGGTCTCCAACAACAAGGACAAGGAACCTTTGAAGGAAAATATTCAAGACCCGGAGCTGAAGAAAGAAGATGCAAGAGAGGATGAAGAAGTGGAGGAAGCTCCGCAGGAACGCCAACAAGCCACCGTCGCAAGTATTGGCGTGATATCAAGTCCATCCAACATCAAGAGGAGTGCACGAATCGCCACCGGAGGAGCGGTTCCACGTCACTACTTGGCTCCAAGGACATCTTATCCGAGCCATTACAACCCTTACCGCAATCTAATCTACGATCGTCAAACTGAAAGGACCCCCAAGGTAGTGTTGCCAAGTAATTGGGATATAAATCGTTCTGACACTGCAGGAGAGAAGGAGCCTGAGGCTGAAGAGTGGGGAAATAACTCCAAGAGTTGGGACTCACCGTCGGACAGACTCCTTAACCGCGTCGAGCACAATTCAGAGATGATTCGCAATCTCATATACAGGATTGACGAGCTCCAGGAGCTTATTGAGAAGCTTGTCAGGAATTCATCACCACCATCGCCGAAGGAGTAATTCATCATCGGTATTGGCATCCCCTTGGTTTGTTCCAAGCTTGGGGAGTGCCGCGGTATCACATCACCACCTTTATCTTTTACTATCAAGTAGTGTCATATCATGAGTAGGGAAGTTATCATATGGAATAGTATGCAATGTGGAAGTATCTCTCTTAGTTAGTTATCTATGTATCCGTTGGTGTGAGTTATCGTTATGGAATATTAATGAGAAGTCTTATCATTTACTTTTGCACACCTTATTTTAGTTTGCAATCTCCATTATATGATTACTCTTGATATGAGTATTGATATCACTTTGGGAGCATCAAGTAAATCTATTTGGTTTTGGCAAACTTAGCATTGGTCAATAGCAACAACACCCTGATGTTTAATTAGAAGAGAGAAATACACTTAGATATATTACTATTATCTCTATGCTTAGTATTCTGAAGTTAAAATTGCTTGTGCTTATGAGAAAGATGCATGATTGTTTCTATCATATGTATATTTGTTTGTTTCCCTCAACCTTTATGCTTGCTATCAAACCTTGCTAGCCAAAGACCTGTATCGAGAGGGAATGCACCAAACCTATGCCATTTGTGTCCACCATACCTACCTACTACATGGTATTTTCTGCCATTCCAAGTAAATACTTCATGTGCTACCTTTAAATAATTCAAACTATACTACTCCTTATTTGTGTCAATGTTCTATAGCTCATGAGGAAGGATGTGGTGTTTCATCTTTCAATCTTGTTGGGCGGACTTTCACCAATGGACTAGCGGCACATCCGCTTATCCAATAATTTTGCAATAAGAGCTGGCAACGGGGTTCCCAGCCCCAATTAATAACTTTCATTAATAATTCTCTTCACATGTTTTGCTCTGACTTATCAGTAAGCAACTTAATTTTGCAATAGACACTCCTCCATGGTATGTGAATGTTGGAAGGCACCCGAGGATTCGGTTAGCCATGGATTGAGAAAGCCAAGGTTGGGGGAGTGTCACCCATAATAAAACTAAAATACATGTGTAAACAAAAGAGAAGGGGGATGATCTACCTTGCTGGTAGAGATACCGTCCCTCATGGGAGCCGCTCTTTGAAGGTTCGTTTGGCAAGGGGGTTAGAGTACCCGCTACCATTCGTTGACAACAACAAACACCGCTCAAAATCTTACTTTTATGCTCTTTATATGATTTCAAAACTTGAAAAGCTCTAGCACATGATTTAATCCCTGCTTCCCTCTGCGAAGGGCCTATCTTTTACTTTTATGTTGAGTCAGTAAACCTATTTCCCTCTATCTCAAGCAAGCAATTGAGTTGTTGTGAACCAATCATTTATGCTGTGATCCAGTTAATCATGTCTTTTATACTTTCTTGTTTAGTACCAATTTTATCTGAATGAATATGACTTTGAAGTTATCAATGATTATGAAGAGATTGTCATGCTTAAATATGAAAGCTCAGCTATAAAATCTAATATGAAAGCTTTGCTTAAAAGTACAATCCGTTAGTAGTTCTCTGACCAAGAACAAAGTTTGCCATCACCAATTATGATTTCTTATGCACCTTTACTTGTGATTTCTCTTTACTTATTTCAAGATGAGTTATATGAGGAAGTTGTTTACTAGAATGTCTTGTGTGAATGAATATGATGCTTCTTGTCCGTATTTTATTTATCGACTCTTCACTCCATAAACATGTGGTCTTGTTTATCGAGCTCAGTTTCGCTTGGGGACAAGCGAGGTCTAAGCTTGGGGGAGTTGATACGTCCAATTTGCATCACTATTTTGTATCATAATTTGTTGTTATTCATTGATATATTTCATATTGGGACACAATACTTATGTTATTTCATCTATTTTGCATGTTTCATCATCATTGGAGGATCAAGCACCGGAGCCAGGATTCTGCTGGAAAAAGCACCGTCGAACGCAATATTTCGGAAGATCAACTGTGGAAGGGAATTTCACGTAAATTCCTATTTTTCCAAATGACGGAGGGAGCCAGAAGGGGAAGAAGAGAGGGGCCACTGTGGGCCCAGACCATAGGCGGCGCGGCCCAGGGCCTGGCCGCGCCACCCTATGCTCTGGGGGGCCCACGACCCCTTTCGCCTCCTTTTCTTCGCGTACTCCTTCGTCCCGAAAAGCTAAGCCACAGAGAGGACCTCACGAAGGGTTACAGCCGCCTCTGCGGGGCGGAGAACACCAGAGAGAAAAGAGCTCTCCGGCGGGCAGGAATCCGCCGGGGAAATTCCCTCCCGGAGGGGGAAATCGACGCCATCGCCATCGTCATCGAGCGGGACATCATCTCATCATCATCATCATCTCCACCATCTACACCGCCATCATCACCGCTGCACCTCGTCATCGCTGTAGCAATTCGGGTTAAATCTTGATTGTTTGATAGGGGAAACTCTCCCGGTGTTATTCTATGCTTGTTGTAGATGCTATTGAGTGAAACCATTGAACCAAGGTTTATGTTCAGATTGTTATCCATCATCATATCACCTCTGATTGTATTCCATATGATGTCTCGTGAGTAGTTCGTTTAGTTCTTGAGGACATGGGTGAAGTCTAAATGCTAGTAGTGAATTATGGTTGAGTAATATTCAATGTTATGATATTTAAGTTGTGGTGTCATTCTTCTAGTGGTGTCGTGTGAACGTCGACTACACGACACTTCACCATTTATGGGCCTAGGGGAGTGCATCTTGTATTCGGTTGCTAATTGCGGGGTTGCCGGAGTGACAGAAACCTAAGCCCCCGTTAGTATATCGATGCAGGAGGGATCGCAGGATCTCAGAGTTTAAGGCTGTGGTTAGATTTATCTTAATTACTTTCTTGTAGTTGCGGATGCTTGCAAGGGGTATAATCACAAGTATGTATTAGTCCTAGGAAGGGCGGTGCATTAGCATAGGTTCACCCACACAACACTTATCAAAACAATGAAGATTAATCAACTGTATGTAGCGAAAGCACTAGACTAAAATCCCCGTGTGTCCTCAAGAACGTTTGGTCATTATAAGTAATCAAACCGGCTTGTCCTTTGTGCTAAAAAGGATTGGGCCACTCGCTGCAATTATTTCTCTCGCATTTTATTTACTTGTACTTTATTTATCGCAATATCAAAACCCCCAATACTTGTCTGTGAGCATTTACGTGAATCCTTCATCGAAACTGCTGCCAACACCTTCTGCTCCTCGTTGGGATCGACATTCTTACTTATCGAAGATACTACGATACACCCCCTATACTTGTGGGTCATCACAGCGCGGCGTCCGGTGGTCCTCGCCGGTAAAACGTGGACGAGGTGCGGCACGCGGAGGCGGTGATGGGGTAGCGCGGCACGGCGTGGTTCGGGCCTGGCGGCCGTGGCGGGCGGATGGAGGTGGCGCAACTCCGGCGAACTACGGCGAGAGATCGGAGCAGCCTGGGCGCAATAGAGAAGGAGAAGAGGGGGAAATGAGAGAGGAGGCCGGGGCTATGGGGCGGCCTCGGACGGGAGGAGGGGCGAGGTGGGGGAGGGGAGAACGTGGGGAGGTGGCCGGCGGTTCAGAGATCGTGGCCAGGGGCGCTCACTGTGAGTGCGCGTGGGGAAGAAGGGCGGCCGGGTGGGTTCGGCGGCTCGTGCGGGAGCGACGTGCGGCCTGGTGCGGGGCCATGGCGGCAAGTCCGGGTCGGCCCGCTTTGGGTCGGCCTGTTTCTCTTTTTTCTCTCTTTTCTCCTCATTTCCAAAGCCTTTTGGTGAACAAAAATAATCAGAAAAATACAAATAAGATATCAAAACCTTAGAAAAGGCCTTCACTATGAGACCACTTTTGAAACAAAATAAAATATTTTACAAAACAAAAACTGGCATACATGCCTATGTGGCTATATTGCCATTTTGGGGTTCGGGGTTTTAAACGAATTTGAATTTTGGATTTTTCCCTATAAATGCAATGTTGGCATGATGCAATGCATGCAATGCATGAACTTTCAAAATTTAAAAATTGGGATGTTACAGATGCACAGTGACGATGAGAAAAACTTGAGAAGTGACTATGATGCACAAAGACGATAAGAAAATTTTAAAAACCGTAGCAACGCACAGGCATTCAACTAGTAGTATATAGTCTGTTGGTCCAGACGATACACCACGAAACTTCGAACTATAAATGATTATTAAGTAAAATACAGACCAAAGCATTATGATAGATGATGTTGATGTTATTTTCAATTGGATCACTAAACGAATACTGTACTCCCCTTGTTATCACGTTTCTCGCAGATGCCGTTGACCACACATCTCACCTCAAACCTTGATCAATCCTCGGGGTCTTGGGTACTTGACAAGTTCTCAGATTGAGGTAAGAGACAACGATACAAATACAAATCCCCTATGAATCACCGCACACTATTCTCATGTAATTAAATGCATATAATTGCAGCGATGCTAATCCTCAACCCGCAACCGGTAAGAACTACTCACTCATAATAACAATATCAATGAAAAAAACATTGTAGAATTTTTTAGATCAATACCAAATATTCTTACAAGACCGCCAATCGTGAGGAGATCCCACTTAACACAAGCTATGGCGATGACTATGAGATTGATGGGGATGGATATGATTAATAGTGGTGGAGGTGAAGCGGTGGATCTTCCTCAGAGTGTGTTTTTATGTAATATGAGAATGGCGGCTCTATATGCGGCTGGAGTTTCAAAATATATAGGTGCTTTTACGAAAGTTGCTGCATTTGAACAGATGAGGGCGGTGCGATGTGGTACGGGCATATGGGACGAACAAGCCCTGCCCATACAGATGCTCCTTAACATTACTGGACGCGTCTCTTCAATCCTAGTTGAGTAGTTGGTATTGGCAATTATTCTTCCCTTTTTGCTCCAGATTTTGTCATAAAACGTGATTTCCTGTACCCCACAATTTAAAGCAAGGATTTGCATATCTTTGTAATAATTAGTCATTAATAGCAAGGCTAGAGAGATATTTTTTCAATTAGTTGACTTAATATACGATTTAAACACGTATAAAGATGATTGTTTCCACAATCATCAGCACAACAGTCATTCGTGGGCAAACATGGGCGCGAGCGTAACCGCGACGGCGGCAGGAGCCGTGGACATGGCGTGAGGAGTTGTTGCCATCGCGGCGGGAGATCCATACACAATGGCAGTCAAGGCAGGGGGGAGGGGCATCGTTGAAAGGACACAGATGACGCCTAGAGGGGGGGTGAATAGGCGGTTTAAAACTTTTACGAGATGGGCTTAACAAATGCGGAATAAAACTAGCGTTTACTTTGTCAAGCCCAAAGCCTATATACTATGGTTCACCTATGTGCACCAACAACTTATTCTAAGCAATACAAGCAACTATGTGATAGCAAGATATATAAACTTATGCTAAGCAATACAAGCAACTATGTGATAGCAAGATATATAACTTCAAGCACGATGGCTATCACAAGGTAAGGTGCATAAGTAAAGAGCTCGGGTATAGAGATAACCGAGGCACGCGGGAGACGATGATTTATCCCGGAGTTCACACTCTTGCGAGTGCTAATCTCCGGTGGAGAGGTGCGGTGGCTTAGTGCTCCCGAACGCCACAAGAGGCTCACCTTGAGGTGTGGTTGCTCGATGCACACCAACGCCACAAAGGCCTCACCCCAAGATGCGGTACTCACACCACACACCGAGCGCCACGAAGGCGCCTCACCTAAATCTCCGGTGACCCTCGCCACAAAGGCCTAGGTCACGGTTCCACTAAGGGATTTCCTTCGAGGCGGAAACCGGGCCTTACACAAAGATTGGGGCACACATCCACAACTTAATCGGAGGCTCCCAACAAATCACCACAAAGGTCTAGAATCCGTCTAGGGTTCCAAGAACCCAAGAGTAACAACCTTCTTGCTTTCACCACCACGAATCACCGTGGAGAACTCAAACCGATGCACCAAATGCAATGGCAAGAACACCACAAAGATGCTCAAGTCCTTCTCTCTCAAATTCCAACAAAGCTACAAAAGCTATTGGGGGAATAAGAGAGGAAGAACAAAAGAAGAACACAAAGTTCCCCAAGATCTAGATCCCAAAGATTCACTCACAAAGAGATGATTTGGTTTGGTCAAAGTGTGGATCTAGATCCCCTCAATCTTTCTCTCAAATAGATGCAAGAATCATGGGAAGGGGAGAGAGATCTCAAGCTTCAAAATGTCAACAACAATGGAGGAGAGAGGCTTGAGAGAGAGGAGGAAGAAGGAGTGCCAAGAGAGAGAAAGAGAAGCTTAAAGGGGGGCACATTTTTCGCCGTTGGGGCTGCCTCCACTTGGGGCCGGTAGTACCGGCCAGCTAGGCGGTACTACCGCCGTGGGTGCTGGCCGGGAGAGAGAGGCGAGCCGGGGAAAAGGCGCCGGGAGGGGGAGGCCGGAGGCGGTACCGGTACCACGAGCCTCCCAAACCCCTGGAACAACACCGTGGGCAAGGGTACCGCGAGCGGTACCTTGCTGGAGGCTCCAGCCGTGGGCTGGGTACCGCGAGCGGTACCTTGCCTGGAGGCTCCAGCCATGGGCTGGGTGGAGGCTCCGGCCAGGGCTGGGTGGAGGCTCCGGCCAGGCCCTCCTTACCATTTTTCTTCTTTTAAATTCGAACTTGAAATGCAAATAACTTGAGCTTGGAAAATCTAAATGAGACGAAACCAATGTTGTTGGAAAGAGGACAACAAGAGCTACCCCACAAAAGTGAAAATATGGAAACTAGTGGGGTGATTTTCTATTATTTTAGAGTGAAACCTCTCAATACGAGAAACCGAGAAAAACTCCAATATTGAAAACGCAACAAGTGATAAACCCGAAATCCATTTTCGATGAACTAGAGCTTGTCATGAGAATAAGCACAAGCTCTAAAACATCACATGGATAAGATCCAAATAACAACCAAGAAAGATGATGCAAGGATGCAAAGGTTTGAGCTCTCTCCGAACGATACGATCGAGTTACTCACTCGAGAGCCCTCTTGATAGTACGGCAACTAAACTATAAACCGGTCTCCAACTACACCATGAGACCGGTGAGAAAGAAACCCTATCAAGAGCAAACCTTAACCTTGCGCATTCCACTTGAGCTTGATGATGATGGTCTTGACCGCAACAAGATGGAACGCCTTTCTTGATTGTGCTTGCTTGACGAAGTCTTGTGGATTGCTCCCCCATAATCCACCATGGGAGAGCTTCTTCTTCGGCGCATCTTCACAAATCCATGAACACCATATGGATGGCAAGCTTCAAGCATATGATCTCTTCGAGTTGGCTCATCTTGAACTTGCACTTCATTTCTTCATTCTTCATCATGTTGATGTCTTGAGATAACTTGAGGGCTCACTTCATCTTCATCTTCAAGACATACTTGACACTTGATATCCTTCATCAATTTCTTCTTATTGCAACCTTGAAGCCAACAAATGGTTCAAGCATTGCCTATGGACAACACCTACAAATATAACTCAATGCAAACATTAGTCCATAGGGATTGTCATTAATTACCAAAACCACACATGGGGGCTCCATGCACTTTCAATCTCCCCCTTTCAATCTCCCCCATTTTGGTAATTGATGACAATCTCTTTGAGAGGGTTTATATAAGGAATTTAAGTAACAAATAAGTTGAATATATAGAGCAAACTCCCCCATAATATATGCATGTGTGAATGATCTTGACTTTCATTGCATATATTGGCATTCAAAGCCTAGTGGAGTTTCCTCTAAATATTCAACTATGCAAAGCAACAAGATGCAATGCAATAAAGGCACATGCTTAAGCACAAAGCAAAGACATAACCAAATTCCCTTAAACCCTCCAAACTTCTCCCCCATTGGCACCAATTGCCGAAATGGGTGAAAAATTTAGAAGGCCAATATAGTGAGAGTTCCTCCATAGCGTGTGCATTTCTCATAATTTGAGTGGAATCAAATGCACGTATCCAATGACGAATATTCGGAAGGAATCACACTATAGATAGGATCAAAGATTGCAAAAAGATAACAAAGTCAAGAAGCTTCAACAAATGAAGCAAGCAACCAAATGAACCACAAAGAAGATACCAAAAGAAAGATAGATATTATGATAAGATCAAGAAGATTGCTCTAAATAATATGAGGAAGCTCCCCAAGGTTTGTGCACAAAACTAGACAATTTGCATTGGAGTATAAAGTGCACAAACATGGAATCATCACTCCCATAATATCATTCAAAACAAAAGATACCAAGTGAATCAAACTCTAATGATCACCACAAAATAGTGCCTTAAATAGAATGAGGAAGCTCCCCAAGGTACATGCATAAATTAAAATGTTGCATTTGAATACAATATGCATAACATGGAATCCTCACTCCCTCATTACCATTTAAAACACAAACATTTGCAATAGATCATAGATAGAAAAATAAGCTTAACACTTGCAACAAACAAATGATTGAGCAACAAGTAACATGCACCATAATAATAGGCTCAACCAAGAGAATATGTGAAAGGCATGACAAAGCATATTATAAGACTATTATATGGATGAGCAAAAAGCATCATCATAGTCTTCAATGAATTATATTGCTTAGCATGACCAATCAACATGCAACAAATAAATAAGATATCAAATGGAGATGTATCATCTCTTATGTGTATAAGTTTCTCTAAGTGGACAAAATCACTAACATATTTATCCACAAAGACACATGCACACACAAAATAGACACACAAGACAAATAGTATGATATCCAAGACGAAGTCATGCAATATACCAATAAGAATTTATGCTTAATAGCATGGCCAAAGGCTCAATTTTATCTTATTGTACATTCATGAACTTCAACCACAAACAAATAAAATACATCACAAATATCAACAAGGGATAGAAGATAGTTGGGATGCATTTGAGAAAGGCAACAAGTATCACAAACGAGGATACCAAAAGAAGTAACTAAATTTGCACTTTCATCTATATTGCACATGTGAGAGCCTTGAGGAATTGATATGCAATAAAATTGCTAGATAGGCATAGTTGGGATGGATGAATCATGAGCATGATTTAAAATACTTCCCAACAAATGCACTCATCTCAAATTACTCACATTCACAATAAAGAGGTTTCATTAAGACTTTTGCAAGAAGCACAACATTTGCAAATCAAGAGATTCATGCCAAGATGCAACCATAAGGTTGGATACAAGAAAAGTATGCATGAGAAGATACTTGTTACCAAGATAGCATTGGTGTGGATGTAGTAGATATGTGTTCGTTGACCATCCTAGCTTGCCTCAAGTTACCATTGAGTCACCACTTCTTTCCAAGAGTGAGACAAGCATCCAATGCATATCCATTGTACCTAACACAAAGGTAAGTACAAAATGGTCCCCAAACTAATTGGGTCCGAAGTAGTTAGACACACTACAACATATAGGACAAACTCCACAATTCTATGTGCATATAGATATGAAATTGAATTTCATGCACATCTTAGCCAAATTAGGATTTGATGGAGTTTACCCTATATATTGGATCAATGAAAGTGACACATGCCATAAGATATACATATATTAAATATGCATGCACAATACTTTCAAGGACCAAAGGAAGATACAATTTGGACAAAACACCAAATAAATCAAGAGACAATGGTTGCCCAAATTATATCAAAGAATCAAATCAACACAAGATTGACTCCAAAGACTTATCTCATTATAAGAAGCTAATTAAGCCTAAGCACAAAGGAATGAGATAACCAACTCCCAAGAGAGCAAGGTTCCAACAAATAAACCAAACCCTCGACACTTTTTATGATGGCACAAAGTACCAAAAAAAAATTTATGTCTCCCAAAACCAAATTCTTGATAATGATCAAGAGAAGATTAAAAATTATAACAAAAATAGGAGAGCTCCCCCAAGATTAGTGCATTATCTAGGATTTTAGAATATGGATACAAAATGCACAAAACTAGGATCATCACGCTACCTATATCTACTAAAAATGCTAAGAAAGTTTGAATAGACAAATTAGATCCATGAGATGCAAGGAAGACACATGGGAGTCAAAGCACAACAAATTCATGGCAATAAATAAGGCAATTTAAACACAAGAGCCAATGTAGATATGATCAATAAATATCTACCTCATAATTGATTACCAATTGTCCTAGGACAAGAGGTATTAGGAAATATTTTCCGGTGGTAGTTTGTAAGTATACATAAGATCATATTTACAACGAACAAAGCATATGGTAAAAGATAAGAGTTAACCATCATGCAAAGATAGTTTCTTGATAGCTTCATTTAGTCATACCAACATGCAAGGCAATTAATAGTATTCATACCAACATGCAAAGCAATTAATAGTATTCATACCAACATGCAAAGCAATTAATAGTATGACTTGAAGCACATGGTTTTCCAAAAATGTATTGAGGGACACGTTGTGAAAAACCATGCCAAGAAAAACTTTCACAAATAAGATCCACAAAGATATTAGCAATGAAGCCATTTAAGCAAATTGGAGCTTGTTTGAGCAAACATGCCACATAGGAGAGAGATAAATTACGGTATCAATTCTATGTGACACAACCTCAAATGTTCACATTTTCTAGGCTTGTAATATGCACAAAGCTTATTACTCCCCCATAATGTGATAAGGAGTTTATTTTCACAAGAGGCAAATAAGATCCAACTAGAGATATTAATGGACATTAGAATTTGAATTTCTCATGAAGATGACATACCACATAGAGACTAGATAATCTCGCAATATCAATTCTAAGTGATATTCCTCATGTACACACATTGTTTAGGATCATGAAATTCCCAAAGGAATATCACTCCCCCAAAATGGGATAGTCCATTAATCGCTCATAAGAGCCATATAAGATACAACAAGATGCAAAGAGGCTCCAACACAAACACAAATACATGGTGTGCAACCCAACATGCATAGACTTGATTTCTCAAGCAAAAACAAGTAGGAAGCACAACATATACAAACACATGTTATTAACAAAACTAACATATGCAAAGGGGCGAGTAACTTTCAATATAAATGAGTTGAGAACATGTTACCGCAAGGAGGAACATTGAATATATGATAGAAGCAAGATAACCAAAAGACTTGGCTTGAGATAATATAAATGATGAAGATCCCTTAATTCTTCATGATGTAGCCAAGTCTCCAATGCCCTCCAACAAGCACCTATTGATCAAATTTTGGATTGTTGGTCCCCAACTAAGTTGGGTCCTAAGAGGTTAGTCACAATAGGCTTGGCAACCCAAATGGTTCTTTTCTTGACACCACTTTGAGCACCAACATATTTGGCAAACACATTGCCACCCTCATCCTTACGAAGAGAATAAACATCATCAATGGTGATAGAGTTGGATGAGGTACCAATAGTGCACAAGGAGGAGATGTGGCCCTTCTCACGGCATATGTAGCAAGTTCTTTTCTTCTCCTTCTTCTCACTAGGTTTCTCCACAATGGGAGCATTGGCTTGTTTCTTCTTGGGAAGTGGTATTTCTTCAACTTGAGGTTGAATATGAGTTTGAGCTTGAGGCCGCTTCCCTTTTTGCTTCTTCTTCAAAGGGCAAGATCTAACATGGTGCCCTTCAATATTGCACTTGAAGCAAACAATCTTGGCCGGGTCTTTGACTTGTACTTGGCCCTTCTTCTTGTTGTTGTTCTTGGACTTGTTCTTGTTGTTGGATTTGAATCCAAGTCCACTCTTGTCATTGGGGGATTGTTGCATACTCAACATCGTGTCAAGTTTGCATTTCCCTTCATGACTCTTTACCAAGTCATTCTTCAAAGAAGTGACTTGGGCCTTGAGCTCTTTGATTTCCTCTACATGGTTAGTAACAACACAAGTACTAGAGGAAGTAGAATCTTCATTGTTAGAGCAACAAGGCAAGGAAGATAATTCATCACAAGATTTAGCAATATTATGAGTGGATGAATTACTAGGACTAGCACATGGTAATATAGCATTTTGAGTAGTAGTGCTAGTATCCACATGAGGCTCACAAGGTGTTTCCTTTGATATGATAGCCTCATGAGCTAACTTTAGCCTATCATGAGAGGCTAGAAGATCCTCATGGGAGCTAGAAAGCTTTCCATGATTTTCTTCCAATTTCCCATAATTGCTAGTTAGCAAATCAAGTTGAGCCCTTAGCTCAACATTCTCCTTCAAGGTAGATGCTTCACAAGAAGTAGAGTTAGTAGCACAAGCATCATTATCAATAGCAATAGGAGAAGGCAAGTTGGCATGCACTTTTAGATAAGAAGCTTTAAGTTGCTCATGCGACTCGGTGAGTTTGGTGAGCGCACTCTCAATGACCCTTGAGCCCTTTTTGAGTTGCTCAAAATCCTCAAGGAGTTTAGCATTAACAAACACAAGCTTATCATTTTTTAGCTTTAGTTCATTTGCCATCTCAAGAGCTCTATCATGGTTTTCCTTTTCTCTAGACAATTCTAGAGCAAAGGTCTCCTCAAGAGCTTCCTTGATGGTTTGTTCTTCTTCAAGTTCATTCTTTAATGATGCTACATCATCGGCATACTCTCGTTCAAGAGCACCCTTTTTATCAATGGTGTTCTCATGCATCCAAATAAGTTTTTGGCTCTCAATAGCGGTAGTCAAGATTTCAAAGAAGTGAGTGCTAGCAATTTTATCTTTGCAAATAACCTTGAATACGCTCTTACCCTTATCGCGTAGAGAGACAACCCAATCCTCTTCTTCATATTCATCCTCATCCTTATCACCACGAGACATATTAGGTTCCATGGTAGGAGGTACCGTGGAACCCTTGGCCATAAGGCATATATGAGGACCGTGAGATAAAGAGGAGGAGTTACTTGAGGCTCCTTTCAAGATCTTGTCTTGACCAATAGAATCTTTGGTTTCCTCTACATTGTTAGACACACAACAACTAGAGGAAATAGAAGCATTTTTATCATGGCCACAAGACAATGCAAGCATATCATCATTAGATTTATTCAAGCAACTTACACATGATATGCAAAGACTATCAACACAAGCATGTAAATCATTTCTAGTGCTAGATGTGTTTGAGTCCGTAGATGAAGCATTACAATGAGATAGAGATGAAGAATCATCAATAGTAAGCTCAATATCAACATTGCAATTTTCATCACCACTCACCATATCATTACCTTGTGTCTTACCACACTTGGGTGAAGTGGAAGAAGATGAGACCTCATCACGGCCGGAAGTGGAAGCAATACAATCATCCTTAATAATATTGGACACATCATATTTATCTTGAATCTTTGTCCATAACTCATGAGCGCTCCAAAAAGGCAAGTATGGAAAGAGACCTACATCTCTCAAAGCATTCATAAGAACATAAGAAGCTTGAGAATTGAGATATAAATTTTTCTCATCCTCTAACGATAGATTTTGTGAATCCATAGGAGGAGAAAAACCTATATCTACAATTTTCTCCATATGAGGGTCAATGTCCCGAAAATGACTAAGCATGCAAATTTTCCAAACATCATAATTTGTGCCATCTAATATAAGAGTGTTATCGTGCACTAATCCTCTAGCCGACATCTTTACTCTCAAGGCGGTGAAGCCTAAGAATGAGAGACCTTGCTCTGATACCAATTGAAAGGACACGGATGTCGCCTAGAGGGGGGTGAATAGGCGGTTTAAAACTTTTACGAGATGGGCTTAACAAATGCGGAATAAAACTAGCGTTTACTTTGTCAAGCCCAAAGCCTATATACTATGGTTCACCTATGTGCACCAACAACTTATTCTAAGCAATACAAGCAACTATGTGATAGCAAGATATATAAACTTATGCTAAGCAATACAAGCAACTATGTGATAGCAAGATATATAACTTCAAGCACGATGGCTATCACAAGGTAAGGTGCATAAGTAAAGAGCTCGGGTATAGAGATAACCGAGGCACGCGGGAGACGATGATTTATCCCGGAGTTCACACTCTTGCGAGTGCTAATCTCCGGTGGAGAGGTGCGGTGGCTTAGTGCTCCCGAACGCCACAAGAGGCTCACCTTGAGGTGTGGTTGCTCGATGCACACCAACGCCACAAAGGCCTCACCCCAAGATGCGGTACTCACACCACACACCGAGCGCCACGAAGGCGCCTCACCTAAATCTCCGGTGACCCTCGCCACAAAGGCCTAGGTCACGGTTCCACTAAGGGATTTCCTTCGAGGCGGAAACCGGGCCTTACACAAAGGTTGGGGCACACATCCACAACTTAATCGGAGGCTCCCAACAAATCACCACAAAGGTCTAGAATCCGTCTAGGGTTCCAAGAACCCAAGAGTAACAACCTTCTTGCTTTCACCACCACGAATCACCGTGGAGAACTCAAACCGATGCACCAAATGCAATGGCAAGAACACCACAAAGATGCTCAAGTCCTTCTCTCTCAAATTCCAACAAAGCTACAAAAGCTATTGGGGGAATAAGAGAGGAAGAACAAAAGAAGAACACAAAGTTCCCCAAGATCTAGATCCCAAAGATTCACTCACAAAGAGATGATTTGGTTTGGTCAAAGTGTGGATCTAGATCCCCTCAATCTTTCTCTCAAATAGATGCAAGAATCATGGGAAGGGGAGAGAGATCTCAAGCTTCAAAATGTCAACAACAATGGAGGAGAGAGGCTTGAGAGAGAGGAGGAAGGAGTGCCAAGAGAGAGAGAGAAAGCTTAAAAGGGGCACATTTTCTGCCCGTTGGGGCTGCCTCCACTTGGGGCCGGTAGTACCGGCCAGCTAGGCGGTACTACCGCCCGTGGGTGCTGCGCGTGGAAGAGAGAGCGAGGCGAGCGGGGAAAGGAGGCGCGGGCCGGGAGGGGAGGCCGGAGGCTCCGGCCGTGGTACCGGCCCTAGTACCGCCGAGCCTCCCAAACCCCCGGAACAACACCGTGTGGAAAAGGGCAATAAGCGGTACCGCGAGCGGTACCTTGCCTGGAGGCTCCAGCCGTGGGCTGGGTACCGCGAGCGGTAGCTTGCCTGGAGGCTCCAGCCATGGGCTTGGTGGAGGCTCCGGCCAGGGCTGGGTGGAGGCTTGGGCCCCTCCTCACCATTTTTCTTCTTCTTTTAAATTCGAACTTGAAATGCAAATAACTTGAGCTTGGAAAATCTAAATGAGACGAAACCAATTTTGTTGGAAAGAGGACGACAAGAGCTACCCCCACAAAAAGTGAAAATATGGAAACTAGTGGGGGTGATTTTCTATTATTTTTAGAGTGAAACCTCTCAATACGAGAAACCGAGAAAATCTCCAATATTGAAAACGCAACAAGTGATAAACCCGAAATCCATTTTCGATGAACTAGAGCTTGTCATGAGAATAAGCACAAGCTCTAAAACATCACATGGATAAGATCCAAATAACAACCAAGAAAGATGATGCAAGGATGCAAAGGTTTGAGCTCTCTCCGAACGATACGATCGAGTTACTCACTCGAGAGCCCTCTTGATAGTACGGCAACTAAACTATAAACCGGTCTCCAACTACACCATGAGACCGGTGAGAAAGAAACCCTATCAAGAGCAAACCTTAACCTTGCGCATTCCACTTGAGCTTGATGATGATGGTCTTGACCGCAACAAGATGGAACGCCTTTCTTGATTGTGCTTGCTTGACGAAGTCTTGTAGATTGCTCCCCCATAATCCACCATGGGAGAGCTTCTTCTTCGGCGCATCTTCACAAATCCATGAACACCATATGGATGGCAAGCTTCAAGCATATGATCTCTTCGAGTTGGCTCATCTTGAACTTGCACTTCATTTCTTCATTCTTCATCATGTTGATGTCTTGAGATAACTTGAGGGCTCACTTCATCTTCATCTTCAAGACATACTTGACACTTGATATCCTTCATCAATTTCTTCTTATTGCAACCTTGAAGCCAACAAATGGTTCAAGCATTGCCTATGGACAACACCTACAAATATAACTCAATGCAAACATTAGTCCATAGGGATTGTCATTAATTACCAAAACCACACATGGGGGCTCCATGCACTTTCAGTCGTGCCCTCCACAGATCGACCTAGGGCCCGACGGCTGCGATGATGGCGGTTGGGTGAGTGAATAGGGAATAGTGGCTGACCGGACGACCCGTGCAGACAAATAGCCTATAGGTCACCGTTGGGCCTCACAATTTGCCCATGTGGACAGACTCAGACACCATTTGTCCATTTGCGGGTCTCCCGTAGAGATGCCCTTTTCCTCCACCTTGTCTTGTTTGTTTTTTTTCTTCTTAAATTTTTTTTCACTCTTGTAATTATATTTCATTTATGAGTTCCGTGCTAACAAAATCAAAGTATGGGTCATTGACGAGGTGGCTCCTCGACAATGGGCCACCATGAGGGCCTTAGGGTCAAAGCATTGAGACATTGGATATTGGATAGATTTACCCATTTTGATTTGGGGCCCTCGTAGGTAATAACTTATGCCCATCTTGATTGATTTGATGATTGCTCAATACAATGGGGCTGTGTGGACAATTATATACCTGCTAATCCGATGCCCACCCCGCCTCATATTGTGCCGGAATGGTATTTCCTACCGATCCATGCCATTCTTCGCAGTATACCTGACAAAGCGGGAGGTGTAGCCGCAATGCACCAGTAAGGTGGCTTGGTGTTAGTGTTGAGAGAGAGAGAGAGATCCGGGAGTCCTCTCCTGGCATTTATATAGGAGGCCAGGTCCCGAGAGTCCTGCCCGGATTCAGTTACAATATAGAGAGATTCTATCTAATCTTTTCATATTTAAATGTCTCATTGCCTTGCACTTCAAGAAATCGTCTCCTTCCATCTATTCACCGGCAACTCCAGATGAGCCCCTTGTTGGGCCAGAGGAGGTAGGGCACTGTCGAGTACCCGAAAGGTAATGCCCACATCAATCATTATCTCTAGTTTTTGGTTTGATGAACTATGAGAGGAGTAGACTGTTTAAGTGAAGCAAGAGCGAAAAAACTGAGGGCTCTTTAGATTCATAGGATAAAAAAATCATAGGAATACGAAAAACATAGAATTGGAATGTCATGGCTAGCTAAATCCTATAGAAAGATAAGTGTGTTTGATTGTGCCAAAAGAATTTTTCCATGAGGTAGGATCTAATGGTTTATTCCTATAGAATTCGCCCTACAAGATCCTCTATATGATTTTTTGTATAGCATAGGTTCATCGGACAACTAGTATAGGAAATATTTCTATAGAATATAAATCCTATAAAATTCTGATACCAATCCTGTGAATTAAAAAAGGCCAGAGCCGTTCTTAATCACAAATGGTCTTTGTGGCAGCCCGCTGGAAGCGGGATCGTAGCCCAACGGCAGCGGCGACGGGCACCTCTGCTGCCATCAGCCCACGGGAGGAAAAGCTGGCCGGCGGTAGCATCTGTCGCCTCCCGGATTCTGCGACACTTGATTTTCCTTTGAAAGACAGAACCAGGGACGCCACTCCTCGTGACCGCCATGAATATTCTTGGCCTGTGGGCTGTAGGAGCTCGCAGGTGGCCAGACTCAGCTTCATGGATTAGTGCACCTGCTATATCGGCGCTTGACTGAAGGCATCTCCAGCGGTGCGACGTGAGCGACCGTTTGTGTCCGCCGTGACCGAAAATGCGTCGTGCACCACCTCCAGCGGCGCGACGCAAAGTGACCGGGCCGTCCGCAGAGACGCAAACCTGGCCCAAATATGCGCCAGGTTTGCGTCTCGGCGGACGCTGCGCGGACGCGCAAAGTGTCCGCTCGGTCCTCGCACGGGCCCGCCTGGCAGCGGCACAACTGCTTCGTCTTCGGGCATTACTTCCGGGCGGCGCGCTGCAGCCTTCGCAGGGCCGCGTTAATGGCGTGCCTCGGCTTCCGCGAGCGTGCGCAGCTAGTAGACGTTGCACTGGCAGGCCATTGAAGGCGATATGGCGTCGGAGCCTTTTAAATGGACGCTGCCGGCGTCCATTTCGACGACCAAACCATTGCCAAATCCCACAGTATCCACCCCACCGACGCCATGGGAAAGAAATGCTGGCCGTTCCGCAAGACGAAGAACGACCAGGAGGCAAGCGGCTCGCGTTCCGGCAAGAAGGCAAGGGTCGGCCGGTACGTCCGCGTTGAGCTCGCGCGGCAGCTATGGGAGGAAAACCGGCCTGTGCCATGGCCGGACGCGAACTTGCCGGGAGGGGGCTGGTACCTCAACTCGCGGCGCGTGCCGGTCCCCCCGTGCCGCGCGAGGGCCGAGAGCGGCGGGACGAGGTGCGCCGCCGCCGAGCGATCTTGCCGCCGGATCTGCGGGAGGATGAGGCGTACGCGCTGAACTCCTACAACTGGATTTCATTCGGGACGTGGGAGTTCGACGCGCGCCGCCGCGCTGGCTACCTCGGCGACGTGGACTTCTTCGACCGAGAGATCGCCGCAGAAGAAGAAGAGAACGACCGAGGAGGACGCGGACGAGGACGTCGACATGGTCGACTACGACCACGACGACGGCGGGCCGGCGTGGGATCCGGAGACCCAGCCGCCGGACCTTTCCGAGGATGAGGCCATTGCCATGGCACTGGCCAACAGCGCGCAGGACGAGCTCAACGAGCTCGCTTTGTGGGAGGGGCTCGCAATCCAGCTGCGGGAGTCAGCGCTCGCGCAGGGGAGGCCGGCGACTCCTCCGGCTACGCCGACGCGTTCCAACGACCGCGCTCCGCCTGCTGCTCCGGCGTGGGATCCCTGGCCACAGCCTCCTGCCCATGCGGCGGTACCTCCTCCACCGCCGGCGTACGAGCTTCCATGGCCGACGCCGGAGTTCATTAACCTCGTCAGCGACGACGACCAGTAGGCAGCACCAACTTTTAGCACGCCTTTATGGCTTTTTTATGTTTTTAACGTAAATTATGAATGAAAAAAAAATTTATGCGTCGCGCCGCTGGAGCCACCCCGACGCAAACGGACGCCCGGACGATTTCGACCATTTCGGCCGACGCAAACGGACACGACGCGTCCGTTTCGACGTCCGAAATGCGTCGCGCCGCTGGGAGATGCCCTGAATAATTGGCGCCTTTGAATGTTGTAAACGGCGTCTCAACTCTCAGTTTGAATCATTGCAAGTTGGACTGTTACGTAGGTTAGCATTGTTTGTTCGTAGGCGTCCCCTGTTTTAACAATGCACATAGTCCACGCGCTCCTATGCCAAGCTACTCCCATCATTTGTGTGTGTGATTGACGCACGCTAGCTACCACCAGCCTGCCTACCCTACAGCCAAACGGAGTATAACCTGTCGAAAGGCGCCAAAGGAACGATGATAAACCAACTTTAGCAGGTGAAACACCGACAGTTAGAGCATCCTCACTCGTTGGCGCTCCCCACGCCCAAATCCGGCGATATTTTCGTCCGGATTGGAGGAAGATTTGGCGTGGAGAGCGCCGAAGTTCCAGCCGTCCCGGCAGGAAACCCCCAACCTCGACCATTTGACATATTTCAAACAAATTTAACATAAAATTTAACAAGTTCGGCGACCAAGAGTACGAAAATTGCTGAAACAAATTCGGCGAAAATAATTGTACAATGTTTAACAAGTGCTGAAACAAATGAAGCACACAATTTCACAATTTTTCAAACAAATTAGACAGACTAGTTGGCGTCGGCGTTGGCGTTGCCTCGGAGCCTCCATATGTGCTCCACTAGATAAGCTCGACGAACATCTGCTCCTCCTCTTCGTCCGAGTCCATGGCCGGCGAGGCAAATGGACGAACACCTGACGGGCGTGGTCGAGGCAACCCGAGCCGCGAGCGACGAGGAGCAAGCAGGCCGGCGGAAGAGCAGCCAGATAGGCCGTCGTCCAAAGACGGCGGAATATAGGCAGGTGGGGAAGGAGGGGCGGCGGAATCTGGGCAACAAGCCGGCGGGGTGGTGCCGGCGGCGAGAGAGATACGAGGGGTGGGGGAGATTTTGAGCGACGTGGCGGTGGGGTTCGTGCGTCGAGTCACCGACAGATCGGGCCCCGAGCGCTCCCCGGGGGGCCGGGGATGGCGTGGGCTCGCCGGATGGATGAAGGGCCAAATCCGGAAAACGAACCGGGGGCGCGACTGGGCCGATTTACGCCGTCCGGATGTAAAAAATGCTCGCCGGGGCCTGTTCGGGGGGACGAGTGGAGATGCTCTTAGACCATCTCCACCGGGACGCTTCGTAGCGGTCCCGATAGCGTTTTGGGGACCGGCGTGATTTGGGCTCACACCAGCGCGCTCTAAAAAGCGTTGGCTAGTTTTCGAGCCTAATAGAAGCGCCGACAATCCCGTGCCGTCCTCTTCGTAGAGGGCGCGGATCAGCCGCGCCGGCGCCTCGCGGCACGTCAGAAACCGCGCGTGGGCTCCGCCTGGCAGCCAGACGCACCGCTTTCCCCACCTCCCATCCACGCCGAGCCGACTCCCGCCCCTCTAGGTTGCCATCGCCACCGTTGTTGTCGCGTCCCCTGCTTGCAATAGACACCGCCGCCTGTTCAGCAACCGCCGTCCATCGACACGGCCACCACCCCCTCGACCGGCGGCTCCTGTTTCGACCGGAACAGAGTTCGAAGCCACCGCCGCACAACCGCCCCGCCCGCAAGGTGTTCGTCGGATTGCCGCGATGGACAACGACGACGAGATGATGGTGCAGCTGTTCACGGAGGAGCAGCACATTGAGGCTGTCCGGCGGCAACAGCTGATTCTGACGAGCTTGCTCCGCGTTCGCCAGCCTTTGTTTGACGTGCCTCGTGATGACCCACAAGTATAGGGGATCGCAACAGTCTTCGAGGGAAGTAAAACCCAAATTTATTGATTCGACACAAGGGGAGGTAAAGAATACTTATAAGCCTTAACAACTGAGTTGTCAATTCAGCTGCACCTGGAAAAGCACTAGTAACAGGGGTGATGTGAAAGTAGCAGTAATATGAGAGCACTAGTAACAGTAACACAGCAGCAGTAATAGTAATATGAGAGCAATGGTACCAGAAAATAGTTGACATGTAGAACGAGTATATGATGATGAAAGATGGACCGGGGTTCCCAGCTATCTACACTAGTGGTAACTCTCCAATAGCAAGTGTTGGGTGAACAAATTACAGTCGGGCAATTGATAGGATTGAAATAGCATTAAGACAGAATATCAAGATCATTAATCATGTAGGCATGTTTCCCATATATAGTCATACGTGCTCGCAATGAGAAACTTGTACAACATCTTTTGTCCTACCAGCCGGTGGCAGCCGGGCCTCAAGGGAAACTACTGGATATTAAGGTACTCCTTTTAATAGAGCACCGGAGCAAAGCATTAACACTCCGTGAAAACATGTGTCCCTCACATCACCGCCATCCCCTCCGGTTGTCCCGATTTCTGTCACTTCGGGGCCTTTGGTTCCGGACAGTGACATGTGCATACAACTTGTAGATACAATCTAAGCAATAAGTATAGAGCTTAAATCTAAGATCATGCCACTCGGGCCCTAGTGACAAGCATTAAACATAACAAGATTGCAGCAACAATAACTTCATAAACTTTGTAGATAGACAATCATAATGTAACAATCCATCGGATCCCGACAAACACAACACCGATTACATCAGATGAATCTCAATCATGTAAGGCAGCTCATGAGATCATTGTATTGAAGTACATGGGGAGAGAATACCAACTAGCTACAGCTAGAACCCGTAGTCCATGGGGGAACTACTCACGGAGCATGATGGAGGCGATGGCGTTGATGGAGATGGCTTCGGGGGCACTTCCCCGTCCGGCAGGGTGCCGGAACAGAGACTTCTGTCCCCCGAATTGGAGTTTCGCGATGGTGGCGGCGCCCCTGGAGTCTTTTTGGAGTTTCGTCAAGTGGTACGGTGTTTTTAGGTCGAAAGGGGTTATATAGGCGAAGAGGCGGCGCAGGAGGGTGACAGGGGCCTCCCCCTAGGCCGGCGCGGCCGGGTCTGGCCCGCGCAGCCCTATGGTGTGGGGCCCCCGCTCTCCTCCGACTCTTCTTCGGTGTTGGAGCCTTCCGGGAAAAATAGGAGGTTTGGCGTTGATTTCGTCCAATTCCGAGAATATTGCCCGAACAGCCTTTCTGGAACCAAAAACAGCAGAAAACAGGAACTGGCACTGTGGCATCTTGTTAATAGGTTAGTTCCGGAAAACGCATAAAAACATCATAAAGTGCAAGCAAAACATGTAAGTATTGTCATAAAACAAGCATGGAACGACAGAAATTATGGATACGTCGGGGACGTATCAGCATCCCCAAGCTTAGTTCCTGCTCGTCCCGAGCAGGTAAACGATAAAAAGAATAATTTCTGTAGTGACATGCTACTTACATAACCTTGATCATACTATTACAAAGCATATGAAATGAATGAAGTGACTCAAGGCAATGATCTATAGTTGCTAACAAATAGATAACATATAGCAAAACTTTTCATGAAGAGTACTTTCAAGACAAGTATCAAAAGTTTTGCACAAGAGTTAACTCATAAAGCAATAAGTTCAAAGTAAAGGCATCGAAGCAACACAAAGGAAGATATAAGTTTCAGCGGTTGCTTTCAACTTTCAACATGTATATCTCATGGATAATGGTCAACACAAAGTAATATGATGAATGCAAATAAGCAAGTATGTAAGAATCAATGCACAGTTGACACAAGTGTTTGCTTCTAAGATGGAAGGAAGTAGGTAAACTGACTCAACATAAAGTAAAAGAAAGGCCCTTCAAAGAGGAAAGCATCGATTGCTATATTTGTGCTAGTGCTTTGGTTTTGAAACCATAAAGAGAGCATAAAAGTGAAGTTTTGAGAGGTGTTTGTTGTTGTCAACGAATGGTAATGGGTACTCTAACTACCTTATCAACCAGACTTTCAAGAGCGGCTCCCATGAAGGACGTTATTTCTACCACCGTGGTAGATCATCCCTCTTCTCTTTTGTTTACACATGTATTTTAGTGGGGTGGCACTCCTTCCAACCTTTCTTTCACAAACCATGGCTAACCGATTCCATCGGGTGCCTGCCAACAATCTCATACCATGAAGGAGTGCCTTTTTATTTTAATTTTATTATGATGACACTCCTCCCCACCTTTGCTTTCTCAAGCCATGGCTAACCGAATCCTTCGGGTGCCGTCCAACCTTTCACATACCATGGAGGAGTGTCTATTTGCAAAATTAAGTTGCTTACTGATGAATCAGAGCAAAACATGTGAAGAGAATTATTAATGAAGTTAATTAATTGGGGCTGGGAACCCCTTTGCCAGCTCTTTATGCAAAATTATTGGATAAGCGGATGAAGCCACTAGTCCATTGTGAAAGTCTGTCCGAAGTAAATGACAAGATCGAAAGATAAACACCACATACTTCCTCATGAGCTATAAAACATTAACACAAATTGAGAAGCATTTTGAATTGTTTAAAGGTAGCACTCAAGCAATTTACTTTGGAATGGCAGGAAATACCACATAGTAGGTAGATATGGTGGACACAAATGACATAGTGGTTGGCTCAAGGATTTTGGATGCATGAGAAGTATTCCCTCTCGATACAAGGCTTAGGCTAGCAAGGTTATTTGAAGCAAACACAAGTATGAACCGGTACAGCAAAACTTACATAAGAACATATTGCAAGCATTATAATACTCTACACTGTCTTCCTTGTTGCTCAAACACTTTACCAGAAAATATCTAGACCTTAAGAGAGATCAATTATGCAAACCAATTTTAACAAGCTTTACGGTAGTTCTCCACTAATAGGTTTAAACTACATGCAAAAACTTATGATCTACTTGAGAGCTCAAAACAATTGCCAAGTATCAAATTATCCAAGACATATGAGGCATTTTCTTTTCCCAACCAAATAAAGATAAATATTGTAGCTTCCAACTTTTATCATTGAACATTAAAAGTAAAACGAAGAACAAGTGTTCATATGAAAAAGCGGAGCGTGTCTCTCTCCCAAACAAGGATTGCTAGGATCCATCTTTATTCAAACACAAACAAAAATAAAAACACACAGACGCTCCAAGTAAAGCACATAAGATGTGACCGAATAAAAATATAGTTTCAATAGAAGAAACCTGATAAGTTGATGAAGAAGGGGATGCCTTGGGCATCCCCAAGCTTAGACGCTTGAGTCTTCTTGAAATATGCAGGGATGAACCACGGGGGCATCCCCAAGCTTTGACTTTTCACTCTTCTTGATCATATATCATCCTCCTCTCTTGACCCTTGAAAACTTCCTTCACACCAAACTTCTCATAAACTTCATTAGAGGGGTTAGTACTCAAAAAAAACTTGAATCCACCTTGGTCCTGTAGTGACACATTGCAAGAACTCAATAAAACATTAGCTACAGCTCTCCACGTCTAGAAAACCTCGCTTAAAGTCCACAAGAGACAATGCAAAAAACAGAGACAGAATCTGCCAAAACAGAACAGCCAGTAAAGACGAATTTTAATAAAATACTTCCGTTGCTCAAATCAGAAAACTCAAAACTAACGAAAGTTGCGTACATATCTGAGGAACACGCACGTAAATTGGCTTAATTTTCTGAGTTACCTACAGAGAAAACAGCCCAGATTCGTGACAGATAGAAATCTGTTTCTGCGCAGAAATCCAAATCTAGTATCAACCTTCGATTAGAGGCTTCACTTGGCACAACAAAAAACAAAACTAAGATAAGGAGAGGTTGCTACAGTAGTAAACAACTTCCAAGACACAAATATAAAACAAAGTACTGTAGCAAAATAACACATGGGTTATCTCCCAAGAAGTTCTTTCTTTATAGCCATCAAGATGGGCTCAGCAGTTTTAATGATGCACTCGCAAGAAATAGTATTTGAAGCAAAAGAGAGCATCAAAAAGCAAATTCAAAACACATTTAAGTCTAACCCACTTCCTATGCATAGGAATCTTGTACACAAATAAATTCATGAAGAACAAAGTGATAAGCATAAGAAGATAAAACAAGAATAACTTCAAAATTTTAAGCATATAGAGAGGTGTCACTACAAGAAAAGTTCTGATAGACAACGTCCCAAAATCGTCAACTAAGGGGCATTTTTCGTCGCCTATGGGCCTAACCCGACGATATGGGTTCTGTTGTCGAAACTGCGTCAGGCAAAGTCCAACGACGATTTTTTCGGTCCGTCGCGCTTGGGCGCCCTTCCGCCACGGAAAATCGGACCTTTGCGAAGTGTTTCCGGGAGCCGTTGACTGCTGACGTCATGCAAACCGACACGTGGCAGACGCCGTTAACTGGTTAACGGCGTTAACCGGCTGAAACCCCGTGGTAGATGGTAGGCCCACACGAGGCCTGCCACGTCTTAAGCGGGCCGGGCCAGATGACATAGTTTGACCGGTCAACTATATAGCTGGGCTGGTCCATTAGTTACGTGGGCCGGGCCTAACCTCTAATGTTGATGGTCAAAGGTAAATGGGCCGGCCCATTTAACAAGTGGGGTCCCCTTACAGAATCGGCGGCCCAAGAAGCAAGTGGGCGGGCCAAAAACACAGTGGGTCCCACTATCCCGTTAAAAGGCCGCCCATTTAGTGTGGGGTCCACCATATAGCAAGTGGGCCGGCCAACAAGAAAGTGGGCCGGGCCAAAAACACATGGTGGGTCCCACTATCCTGTTAAAGGGCCGGCCCATTTAGTATGTGGGGTCCACCATATAGCAAGTAGGCCGCCCAACAAGATAGTGGGCGGCCAAAACACAGGTGGGTCCCACCTTCCTGTTAAAGGGCCGGCCCATTTAGTATGTGGGGTCCACAATATAGCAAGTGGGCTGGCCCACCAAGATAGTGGGCCGGGCCAAAACACAGGTGGGTCCCACATTCCTGTTAATGGGCCGGCCATTTGTTATGTGGGGTCCACCATGTAGAAAGTGGGCCGGCCCAACAAGATAGTGGGCCGGGCCAAAACACAGGTGGGTCCCACCTTCCTATTAAAGGGCCGGCCCATTTACCATGTGGGACCACCATATAGCAAGTGGCTGGCCCAACAAGATGTGGGCCGGCCAAAAGCACAGTGGGCCCCACTTTCCGTTAAAAGACCGGCCCAATTAGTATGTGGGGTCCACCATATTGTAGTGGGCCGGCCCAACAAGATAGTGGGCCGGGCCAAAAACACAGGTGGGTCCCACTTTCTCTTGAAGGGCGGCCTGTTAGTGGGGTCCACCACAAAAGCAAATGGGCTGGCCCAACTAATTAGTGGGCCGGCCCAGGGTGGGGACCACCTAAAAGCAAGTGGGCCAGCCAATTAGAGTGTGGGGTCCACTAACTCACATGGGCTGGCCCAAGAAGTAAGTGGGCCAGCCCGTTTAGTTGCTGTTTATATGCCGCATAATATGCGCTTTAGGATTTTGCGGGCAGGCACATATGTGATTTCGATTAATTGGGCCGTTTAAGGGATGGGAATTCGTGATTTAGATACTGAGAATATTTACGCAGCATTGATTTCTGTCGGATAGCCTCACTTACCACAAGCACCAAAGAAAAAATGCGCGAAAGAACTATAAAAACTAACTAAATATTACATCAGCTGCAAGGCATTGAAAAAATATATTACAGAACCCAGAGAAATTGAATGGTAATTAAACCTAGCAATACAATGAAGCGATCCGGCAATCTTTTAAGTTGTCCATGCAGCACCTATATCCGAAACAAAGACATTACAAGTTAAGACAGCAACAATGGAAAGGCAAAGACACTACAATATTGTTTGCCAAAGAATTTGGAGCTCATCATTTCGTCGTTATAACAAGATCATTGTAATGCGCACAATAAGCAAACAAAGAGTGCATGCCGCATACCAACAGCCAATATAACAGAGCATGTTAGAATGAAACAACAGACTTACTACTGTCGAGTCCCATGCAAACCAACATGTTCAGGGAGTACAAAATTGGCATGAACAACATAGTAGCAGGCTATAAATTTTGTAACAACGACTGAGCAAGATGAAGTTATGATGGCTACATCTACAGAGCAGGGAATGTAAACCAAAAATAGAAGTTACGATGGCAAAAGCTAAAGAGGAGGGAATGTGAACCAACATGTGCCAAGTGCAATTACTTCATTTTGGCCGTGAACTAAATAATACTCCTGAACTTATAGTGAAGGGGATGCAAATCAAGATGTTTCGGGATATAAACTTGTAATGAGCAACACATAGAGGATAGTTAATGCTGGAGCTTAGGATGGACCAGATACAGAATATAGTGGGATCACCTGTGAACTTGTATAAGAGGGAATGCAAACCAATATGTTCAGCTTTCCATATGTGAGCGTCATGCCAAGTCAGAGAAACAAGTCAATAATGCAGCTTTTGAAGAACAAGATGGCACGCAAAATTATTATCTAGTAGTATGACAAGTTTATTTGTACTACAGGCTAGATAGCAGAGTGATAGCATGCCAAACTAAGTCCTTACTTTGTTAGCTTACAATGAACTAGATACAAAACAATGGCATCATCTGTAGTACAGGGAATGCAAGCCAACATGTTCATGGAGTAAAAAATTGGCACAAACAACATAGTAGCAGGCCATAATTTTTATAACAACGACTGAGCAAGATAAAGTTATGATGGCTAGATCTACAGAGCAGGGAATGTAAACCAAATATAGAAGTTACGATGCCAAAAGCTATAGAGCAGGGAATGCGAACCAACATGTGCAATTACTTAAAATTGGCCATGAACTAAATAATAGCAGGATGTTACTATAATACCTATAATTTTTGTAACAACGACTGAGCAAGATAGAAGTTATGATGGCTACATCTACAGAGCAGGGAATGCAAACCAAAATGTTCAATCGCTTAAAGTTAGCAATGAAGTAGAAAATAGCAACGTGTTACGGTCATAGCTAGGAATGAACTAAAAGAGCTTCAGACAAACAAGAAACTGAACCCAGAACATGGCGCTAAAACAAGGGACTTACATTAGGAGAAGCACTCTGTGGGAGTCACAGCAGATCTTCCTGGGGTTGATAGATCCGGTGATGAAGTACGCTACATGTGCTACTTGGGGTTGGAGAGACGGCCATTACACTTCATGGTTACTCATCTCATCTGCAAAAACGTAACGGCGCGTCGTTAGCACAAACAGGTTCCCCCAAGATTAAACAAGAACTTGCAGGCAAGCAATAGAAAAGCGATAGTAGAAGAGTTTAGATCATGCACTGCGCCGGTGAAGCAGATCCGGTTCATGCACAGCGGTGTCGGTGAGCAAGATCCGATGCGGTGGACGACGGATCCGGCGAAGCGGCGGCTCGGGGTGGACGATACCGCAGCTGAAGCGACTGCGGTAGACTGCTGGATGAGCATATGGTTTCGAGGTTCGGCGGGGATGATCCGGTCCGGTTGATGACGGCGTCGATGAAGCGGCTCCGGCAGGCAGCCGGATGACGAGGATCGCGAGGCCTCGGGTAGGCCAGGGAAGTCCGGCGGGGATGTTCCGGTGCGGTGGTCGTGGAGGTGGGAGAGAGGGACTTGGGAAGTTCCGGTGGGTGGTCTGAGGGAAATGAATTTTTTTGGGAGGGTTTCCGGGCTAGGGAGGTGGTGATCCAAAAAATGACGGGCAGACCCCCCCACCAACCGACTTTGCTGTCATCTCCACAGGGGTAGAATGGGAATTTGGAAGCGTGTGAAATTTTTGTATTTTGTGGGCGGGAAGTTTTGCCGCTATGAGATTTTGAATTTGGCCACCGTCCAAGTATAATGATAAAAAATTGTGAGACCGTACTAGTACCTCTGTTCAAGGCCGAGTGCAAAATCAAATCATCATCACCTTGAAAATTTGTTACCAACTTACCATGATCATGATCTACCTCTGAAAATGGGCGCATCCACTAAAACTTGCAAAGTATAATGATACAAATTTGTGAGACCGTACTAGTACTTATGTTCAAGGTCGAGTGCAACATCAAATCATCATTATATTGAAAATTGTGTTACCATGATCATGATATTTCTCTGAATTTGGCGCAACCGCTAAATCTCGCAAAGGATAATGATAAAAAAAGGTGAGATTGTACTAGTTCTTATGTTCAAGGCCGAGTACAAGATCAAATCATCATCACGTTGAAATTTGTTACAATGATCATGACATATCTCTAAAATTAGTGCATCCGCTAAATCTTGCACGTGGCGCATCTCGGTGCGGAGCAACAAGTCGGTGCTATCAAGGTTGAGGCGTCGGTAGCGTCATCGGGCTCTCATCTCTTGATAGATCTTCTACATGGCGCGGCGCACCACCCGCCGATAAGCAGTCACATGTGAGACCGAGGTGGAGACGTCCCCGGCATCCTCGAGGCGCGTCCGCCCTTCTACGAGCCAGCGTCGACTCAAGGTATGAATCCATGTGGTGTCTTAGATTTATTGTTCTTCTCTTATGATTATTTTGAGCCGAACATGTGTGCTCTTTCTCTGAATATATTGCTTGAAAAGCTTACCAAGTTACTTAAATTCACTTTGTTCTTAATCTTGCGAGCTAATATTGTTATTTTTAATGAACGGTGGTGTGCGCAAGCAGAGTTATTTGTGGATGTGTTGAGCTGTTAGGCATAAGTCGAAATCCTCATCTAAACGAGGCCTCAGCTTAACACATAAAAAAGGTGTTCAATCTCGCCCACAATACCCTCTTCTTTCCTCTCCCTTTATTGGAACTTGTTTTGCAGACAAGGAAAGTGGCACGTGTAATGTGAGTAAAACCCTCTTAGCCAAAATCATCTACGAGCAAGATTTTCTATATTGTAGATGCCCCAATTGACTCTCATCCCCAAAGTAGTTTTTTATGTCAGTATAGACTTCTTTACTGGATGTATACTATCGTACATGGCATGCATTTGCCTAATGAGCAACATTGTATTGCTATTCTAGCCAACCTGATCGATATGTCAAGCTTCATGCACGAGATGCCATGTTTAATTTACTCCCTCGCTCTGATCCATATTTCTTGATGTGAAATGAATGTGAATCGGAGGGAGTACTTTTCTTAGATAGTACTATATCATTTCAAAAAAAGTACTACTACATCACAAATGCATCAAAAGAGTACTACATCACAAGACCACCACGGTTGTACTAGTAGAGTTTAATGCTGAACTTCCAAAGGGATTAAGATTACACATATGAACTTTAAACATGACCAGGAGCATGAGGGCCAGCAGCAGGGGCGTTGACGTGGAGCAAGCTAGGCAAGACGTAATTCTGGAGGAAGAGGCCATATGATGCGTACTTGGCCTTGGTTGCAGGGCGGTGTTTCCCCCTATGTACTTAGGCCTACACCCATCGCATGTTGGATCAGGCTGTGGATGTCCTTCTAGAGAAATTTGCCACATAATGGGCAAAATAGCTCCCCGCGCATGCAGAAACGAATTTCACCACCCTTCAGCCGCTTGAGAACATAGCGGCTTTTCCGGTCCCTGCGCACCTTGTTGTTGTCCATGTCATCAGAATACTCCTATGAATTATTAAGTACTACATAATCAGGTTTTTTATGACAGATCGAATAAATACTCCACTAACATAATCAAACCTTAGAAACCCTAAAATTAAATGTGTAGAACAAGTAAATGGCAGAAGAAATCGTAATAAATCATGAGAAACCCTATGAACAACCATGAACATTAGCCACAACAATTGCAAGTCCACTAAGTATGAACACATAAATTGATTATATGACTACATGGCAGATTAGTCGAAATTAAACTAGAATCTGATCTTACGAATCGTAGAATCAATTACATCTACAAGAACAAGGTAGGATATCAAATCAATCAAGAACCAGGCTCGTGCAAACCATGTGAACAGCAATATGACACAAAGAGGGTTGGGACAGTTTCGGTAAAAGAGAAGTACCTCCTCGTCATCACCCTCAACATCCTCCTGGAACTGAACGTTTGGGCCGAAATCGTCGAAGGGGTCGAGGTTCGCGTCCAGCATCGGGCCTAGGAAGACCTCGCCGTGGTGGCCTGCAACGCCGTGCACATCTTCGGCGGGATAAACAACGTTGGTATCCACCTTCTGCTCGACGGCCAGGACGCCCGTTTCGACCGAGGTCGAAGAACCAGACAAGCAGAGGAGACGAGCGGCATGGGTGCCCGGTGAAGCCTCACCCGTCGTGACGGCCAGGATGCCCATTTCGACCGAGGTCGAAGAATCCGACAAGCAGAGGAGACGAGCGGCTTGGGTGCCCGGTGAAGCCTCACCCACCACGACGGCCACTACCGTAGAGGCATCCTCTGCGTGGGCGGTCGCCTATTGCTCCGCCTCGTATGCAATACCTATCTTCATGCTGTTGTGGTTGGAAACGGGAAAGTCGATGCCTCAGAGGTGCGGTGAGTGGATGGGGGTTTTCACAGTGTGGGGGAGGCAAGTTGGGGGAGTGGAGAGGACGAGCTCGCGAGAGATGATGAGGCCGATTATGTTATAGCCTCCGACTCCCTGTATCCAGTAGTGGACGCGTGAAGTCATGCATGTACTCGACTTTCCACTTTCTGGGAGACGTGTACGAAACTTTTTTTTTTGGACCATTTAACTTCATGTGGGACTCATGTATACCAATACTTCCAAACGTCATAAGTAATTCAAAATCATTCAGAATAATATGAGACCTTAACATTTTATTTTTTGTGTCAGATATTGTCTATGAAAAATAACATCCTTCAAAAAATAAATCGCCTATGCCAATCCGATCATGCCCGTCTACTCCAACTAGCTTCCTCGAGTAATTTGTCACCTTACATTCTTAAAATGAACCAAAATTTGGCACAGGGGTGCATCATCACATGGAAAATGATGTTACCATTCTGTCTTCCCATTTTTTTTTGAATTTTTCAAAATTGTCATGCCCTAACGGAAAAAATGTACTCCTTCTAAGAAGCATGTATCAGAATGGCATTACCAAAACCTAGGGGTGGGGTGGGGGGAGGGGGGCACATGGTGGTGTGATGATACATCACATTTGGACCACACAACACCATTTGGACCAACCAAAAAAAAACACCCTACACAAACCCTGGTCAAAACTAGTTTGACCAATATTACAAAAGTTGTACGGAGTACATAATTCAGAAACCGTCAGAAATATACGAAGCATTCACGAGTCCCCAAAGTCAGTGACTTTGAGTCACTTACAACTGTGGTCCACATATCAGTCACCCAAAGTCATGGCAAAGTCAGCTTGGCAAAGTCACCGACAGACAAAGCAAGCAGTGAACAGACAACTCCGTAGCACTGAAAAGACATCTCACAGAAAAGGCTAGTACTACCTTTTCTTCCCGGATAAGCAAAAATAGCTGATCGGTACTGACGAAATGCACCAGGTCCGCAATGTACTCCAGCTATAAGTGAAGCATGCCTACCACTGAAGAGGAAATTCAAGATTCCACCAGATCCCCATATCACTCTTTTGCATAAAACACGGACATATCTTTTGCACAATTCACCACTTGTTGGTCTAATCTATCGCAGCTTCCATCAGTTGGTCATCCAATTAACGATTTAACGGATTAGAAAAATAAGCGGTGGAATTAGAAGTACTAGTAGCGAAATGTGCAAAATATACCGCCCTTCCCGAGGGGGTTTGTCCAGAAGAGGGCCGGATGACAATGTCCCGGGTGCATCCAGAAACGAGAGGGGTAGTTTCTAATACATGTAAGAAATTACTTTACAAAAAGGTACATATTAAGTAGTACAACTATTAGTACAGTACTACTATTTCGAGGGAAAATGCCATGTCGTGCGACCTCTAATCAATGAGTAGAAGTTGTAGGTGCGCCTAACATGCATTGCTGAAAGCTGGTTCCGCTGGAATTTGAGCTCAGCCGGGGCGGATTCTGCGAAGTTCGCCCGACGTCACTCATGTATCCCATTTCTTATGTTCCATGCTACTTTATTGATGATACCTACATGTTTTATGCACATTATATGTCATATTTATGCATTTTCGGAACTAACCTATTAACAAGATGCCGAAGAGCCGATTGTTGTTTTCTGCTGTTTTTGGTTTCAGAAATCCTAGTAAAGAAATATTCGGAATTGGACGAAACTTTCGCCCAGGGTCCTATTTTTGCACGAAGCTTCCGAAGACCGAAGACCTAACGAAGTGGGGCCACGAGGCAGCCAGGGGGGTGGCCGGCGCGGCCCACCCTTGGCCGCGCGGCCCTGCCCCCTGGGCCCCTCGTGTGGCCCCTCGCGTTGACCTTCCGCCTACTTAAAGCTCCCGTCGCGAAACCCCCAGTACCGAGAGCCACGATACGGAAAACCTTCCAGAGACGCCGCCGCCGCGAATCCCATCTCGGGGATTCAGGAGATCGCCTCCGGCACCCTGCCGGAGAGGGGATTCATCTCCCGGAGGACTCTTCATCGCCATGATCGCCTCCGGAGTGATGAGTGAGTAGTTCACCCCTGGACCATGGGTCCATAGCAGTAGCTAGATGGTCGTCTTCTCCTTGTTGTGCTTCATTGTTGGATCTTGTGAGCTGCCTAACATGATCAAGATCATCTATCTGTAATACTATATGTTGTGTTTGTCGGGATCCGATGGATAGAGAGTACTATGATTATGGTGATTATCAATCTATTGTTTATGTGTTGTTTATGATCTTGCATGCTCTCCGTTATTAGTAGAGGCTCTGGCCAAGTTTTTGCTCTTAACTCCAAGAGGGGGTATTTATGCTCGATAGTGGGTTCATGCCTTCATTGACACCTGGGATCGTGACAGTAGGTTCTAAGGTTGTGATGTGCTGTTGCCACTAGGGATAAAACATTGATGCTATGTCTAAGGATGTAGTTGTTGATTACATTACGCACCATACTTAATGCAATTGTCTGTTGCTTTGCAACTTAATACTGGAGGGGGTTCGGACGATAACCTGAAGGTGGACTTTTTAGGCATAGATGCAGTTGGATGGCGGTCTATGTTCTTTGTCGTAATGCCCAATTAAATCTCACTATATTTACCATGTCATGTATATGCATTATTATGCCTTTCTCTATTTGTCAATTGCCCGACTGTAATTTGTTTACCCAACATGCTTTTATCTTATGGGAGAGACACCTCTAGTGAACTGTGGACCCCGGTCCTATTCTTTACATAGCATACAATCTACTTGTTTTACTGTTTTCTTTGCAAACATCTTCCACTCGATACGTTTAATCCTTTGTTACAGCAAGCCGGTGAGATTGACAACCTCACTGTTTCGTTGGGGCAAAGTACTTTGGTTGTGTTGTGCGGGTTCCTAGTTGGCGCCGGAATCCCTGGTGTTGCGCCGCATCACATTTCGCGACCATCAACCTTCAACGTGCTTCTTGGCTCCTACTGGTTCGATTAAACCTTGGTTTCATACTGAGGGAAACTTGCTTCTATACGCATCATACCTTCCACTTGGGGTTCCCAACGGACGTGTGCATCTACGCGTATCAAGCTAAATTTCTGGCGCCGTTGCCGGGGAGGAAAGGTAAAAGGCACTCATACTCCGGTTCCAGGTAACAGTACTTTTCTGGCGCCATTGTGTGTGTGCTCGAAGCTATTTCCTTTAGACTCTGCAATTGCATCTTTTTGTTTCTTGTTTTTATTTTTCACTAGTTAGGCATAATGGAAAACAACAAAAAAATTAGTGAGCTTCTTATTCTATTTCCTGATTTAAGACATGGATGGTTTGATGCGAAAATTAAAAAACCTATGGAACCTTATTTACATGATAGTAGCAATGTTATTAGTATGAATGCAATTACTGCTAATGCTATGAAGAAGTCTAAGCTTGGGGAAGCTGGTTTACCTAAAAATAATCTTTTTAGCTCCTCCGCTTTGGAAGAAATATTTTGTTCTGATAATGCTTTATCTCCCATATGCGATAACTCTAATGATGCTTCTGATATTTTAAATCCACCTGCTGAAAGTATTCCGTATAAAATACCTATGAAAATTATTGAACGTGTTATGGATAACCGCTATGAAGGGGATGGAACTGTCCATCCTGGAAATCATTTACTGTTTTTGCATGAATTATGCGGGTTATTCAAGTGTGCAGGTATCTCTATGGATGAAGTGAAGAAGAAACTATTCTCTATGTCGCTGTCTGGTAAAGCGGCGCATTGGTATAAACTGCTGAAGGACGGGCGCTCTCTTGATTGGAAGGATATTGTGCCTCTATTTTATTCCAAGTTCTATCCTCCAAGTGAAATTCACAAAGATCGAAACCATATATATAATTTTTGGCCTCATGATGGAGAGAGTATTGCCCAAGCATGGGAGAGATTGAAGACTTTAATGCTCAAATGCCCCAATCATGAGCTTCCAGGTAATATCATCATTGATAATTTCTATGCAAGACTTTCTTTTCAAGATAAGACCTTGCTGGATACTACTTGTTCTGGATCATTCACGAGCAATAAAGAAGAGTTTAAAAGGGACCTTCTTGATCGGATTAAGGAGAACGCTGAAGATTGGGAGAACGACAAAGGTAAAGAGTCAGGTATAAACTATGATTATGAATGCATTGAAACTTTTATGAATACTGATAAATTTCGAAATATGAGTGCTACTTATGGTCTTGACTCTCAAGTTGCTGCAAATCTTTATAAAGCCTTTGCTTCTCATTTAGAATTGCCTAAAAAGAATTTTGATAAGTATCATGAACCTTTTAAAGAGGCTTGCATGAAGAATGACATTGTTGTTAATGATTGCAATAAGCATGCTCAAACTCCTAAGAATGCTATTTCCTATAAGCATGTTAATTTTTGTGGAATACATAGACCTTGTGGAATTAATCAAATAGAAGATGAATATTGTATCCATCACAGAAATGAAAAAACTAGAAAGTGGTCTAGAGCTCTAGATGATCTTGGAGAAAAAGTGTGTGCCCTCTATCCTTTTATTTGTGAACTTTGCCATAGAGTTGGTCATTTTAATTTTCAATGTTCCTCCAATGATAATTCAAACCCCATGAGTGCTGCAAATTTGTATTGTGATGATGAAATTACTCCTAATCAGCATGATGAACTTACCTTATTTTTGAAGTGTGAAGAGTTATCAAGAAAAATTTCTTTGTTAAATATTAACGATCTTGATATTGATGATGTCCTGCATGGTTGTCTTTCTTATTGCATTAATAATTGCCATACAAATACTTACATACAGAATATTTTAGAAGATGACACCTTGCCAAAATATGATAGGACCGCTGTGTGTTTTCAACTAATTAATGAAAAGGAGGGATCCTCCCAAGTTTCTTCTATTGTTTCTAAAAGTAAATCAGGTTATGCGGACAAGCCACCCTTCAAGCCTCTTCCTCCTAAAGAAGGGAACGAGGAGAAGGAAGAGAAGAAGAAGAAGAAGAAGAAGGGAACGAAGAAGAAGAAGAAGAAGAAGAAGGAGAATAAAAAGAAAGAGGTAACGGCGTATCCCCGCGTGAATGAGATAACGCTAGGTAACCGTAAGTATGTTGCTCCTAATGATTATTATGATAATGAATCTGAGTACGATGATCTTCCTATACCCTTTACCCATATTAGTGATCATGATTTGGATGAGCACGCTGCCTTTGATATTGAAAATCTCTTTGGTACTGATTATGAAATTAATGATGATAGCATTATTCATGTCCCCTTAAACGATGATATTGAAAGCTCTAAGCTTGGGGATGTTGTGCTTGAAGATCCTGTATTTGAGACATCTACTTTTAGTGAAAATGATGATATTACATATTCAGGTTTAGATAATTGCTATAGAGATGTATATGACACATGTTACAATTATCCTTATGAAACTTGTCATAGTTATGATGGGCTTGCCAAAAACAATTCTTTTAATATGCAACTTGTTTACCATGTTCAAATTCTTGATAATAATCTTGCTCCAATTACTATTAATGAGAATAACTCTTCTTATGCCAAAATTAATGATACTTCTATGCATATGAACCATGATAAGAATGTTTTAAGTGACGGGTATATTGTGGATTTTATCAATGATGCTACTGAAAGTTATTATGAGAGAGGGAAATATGGTTATATGCATCTTAATAATATTAAGTTTCCCCTCTTTATGTTGAGAATCTTTAAGTTACTCGTGTTTTATCCTCTTATGCTTGCCACTTTGCTCTTCATGAATTCATTTGTGTATAAGATTCTTTTGCATAGGAAGCATGTTAGACTCAAATGTGTTTTGAATTGCCTCTTGAAGCTCTCTTTTGCTTCAAATACTATTTCTTGCGGGTGCATCACCAAAATTGCTGAGCCCATCTTAATGGCTATAAAGAAAGAACTTCTTGGGAGATAACCCATGTGTTATTTTGCTACAGTACTTTGTTTTATATTTGTGTCTTGGAAGTTGTTTACTACTGTAGCAACCTCTCCTTATCATGTTTTTGTGCCAAGTAAAGTTTCTATGTCAAAGTTGATGTTATATTTGGGATCGCTGCGCAGAAACAGCATTGCTGTCTGTCACGAATCTGGGCACAGTTCTCTGTAGAAAATTCGAAAAAATCTGCCAATTTACGAGCGTGATCCTCAGATATGTACGCAACTTTCATTAGTTTTGAGTTTTTCCATTTGAGCAAGTCTGGTGCCATCTTAAAATTCGTCTTTACGGACTGTTCTGTTTTTGACAGATTCTGCCTTTTATTTCGCATTGCCGCTTTTGTTAAGTTGAATGAGTTTCTTTGTTCCATTAACTTTCAGAAGTTTTGTGCAATGTCCAGAAGTGTTAAGAATGTTTGTGTCACCTCTGAACATGTGAATTTTTGATTATGCACTAACCCTCTAATGAGTTTGCTTGAAGTTTGGTGTGAAGGAAGTTTTCAAGGGTCAATAGAAGAGGGTGATATAATGTGATCGAGAAGAGTGAAAGGTCTAAGCTTGGGGATGCCCCGATGGTTCATCCCTGCATATTTTAAGAAGACTCAAGCATCTAAGCTTGGGGATGCCCAAGGCATCCCCTTCTTCATCGACAACTTATCAGGTTTCTTCTAGTGAAACTATATTTTTATTCGGTCACATCTTATGTGCTTTACTTGGAGCGTCTGTATGCTTTTGTTTTTGTTTTTGTTTGAATAAATGATTGTTGTGGGAGAGAGACACGCTCCGCTGGTTCGTATGAACACATGTGTTCTTAGCTCATAATATTCATGGCGAAGTTTCCTCTTCGTTAAATTGTTATATGGTTGGAATTGGAAAATGCTACATGTAGTAATTGGTAAAATGTCTTGGATAATGTGATACTTGGCAATTGTTGTGCTCATGTTTAAGCTCTTGCATCATATACTTTGCACCTATTAGTGAAGAAATACATAGAGCATGCTAAAATTTGGTTTGCATAATTGGTCTCTCTAAGGTCTAGATAATATCTAGTATTGAGTTTTGAACAACAAGGAAGACGGTGTAGAGTCTTATAATGTTTACAATATGTCTTTTATGTGAGTTTTGCTGCACCGGTTCATCCTTGTGTTTGTTTCAAATAACCTTGCTAGCCTAAACCTTGTATCGAGAGGGAATACTTCTCATGCATCCAAAATCCTTGAGCCAACCACTATGCCATTTGTGTCCACCATATCTACCTACTACATGGTATTTCTCCGCCATTCCAAAGTAAATTGCTTGAGTGCTACCTTTAAACAATTCAAAAGTTATTACCTCTGATTTGTGTCAATGTTTTATAGCTCATGAGGAAGTATGTGGTGTTTATCTTTCAATCTTGTTGGGCAACTTTCACCAATGGACTAGTGGCTTCATCCGCTTATCCAATAATTTTGCAAAAAGAGCTGGCAATGGGATTCCCAGTCCCAAATTAATTAACAAAAATAGACACTCCTCCATGGTATGTGATTGTTGGACGGCACCCGAAGGATTCGGTTAGCCATGGCTTGAGAAAGCAAAGGTGGGGAGGAGTGTCATCATAATAAAACTAAAATAAAAGGCACTCCTTCATGGTATGAGATTGTTGGCAGGCACCCGAGGATTCGGTTAGCCATGGTTTGTGAAAGAAAGGTTGGAAGGAGTGCCACCCAAAAATAAAATAAAATGGGAGCCGCTCTTTGAAGGTTTGTCTGGCAAGGGGGTTAGAGTACCCGCTACCATTCGTTGACAACAACAAACACCTCTCAAAATTTTACTTTTATGCTCTCTTTATGTTTTCAAAACCAAAGCTCTAGCACAAATACAGCAATCGATGCTTTCCTCTTTGAAGGACCATTCTTTTACTTTTATTGTTGAGTCAGTTTACCTATCTCCTTCCACCTTAAGAAGCAAACACTTGTGTGAACTGTGCATTGATTCCTACATACTTGCATATTGCACTTGTTATATTACTTTATGTTGACAATATCCATGAGATATACATGTTACAAGTTGAAAGCAACCGCTGAAACTTAATCTTCTTATGTGTTGCTTCAATACCTTTACTTTGATTTATTGCTTTACGAGTTAACTCTTATGCAAGACTTATTGATGCTTGTCTTGAAGTACTATTCATGAAAAGTCTTTGCTATATGATTCAGTTGTTTACTCATGTCATTACCATTGCTTTGATCGCTGCATTCATTACATATGTTTACAATAGTATGATCAAGATTATGATGGCATGTCACTTCAGAAATTATCTTTGTTATCGTTTTACCTGCTCGGGACGAGCAGAACTAAGCTTGGGGATGCTGATACGTCTCCAACGTATCGATAATTTCTTATGTTCCATGCTACTTTATTGATGATACCTACATGTTTTATGCACATTATATGTCATATTTATGCACTGGAACTAACCTATTAACAAGATGCCGAAGAGCCGTTGTTTTTGCTGTTTTTGGTTTCAGAAATCCTAGTAAAGAAATATTCTCGGAATTGGACGAAACTTTCGCCCAGGGTCCTATTTTTGCACGAAGCTTCCAGAAGACCGAAGACCTAACGAAGTGGGGCCACGAGGCAGCCAGGGGGGTGGCCGGCGCGGCCCAGCCCTTGGCCGCGCGGCCCTGCCCCCTGGGCCCCTCGTGTGGCCCCTCGCGTTGACCTTCCGCCTACTTAAAGCTCCCGTCGCGAAACCCCCAGTACCGAGAGCCACGATACGGAAAACCTTACAGAGACGCCGCCGCCGCGAATCCCATCTCGGGGGATTCTGGAGATCGCCTCCGGCACCCGCCGGAGAGGGGATTCATCTCCCGGAGGACTCTTCATCGCCATGATCGCCTCCGGAGTGATGAGTGAGTAGTTCACCCCTGGACCATGGGTCCATAGCAGTAGCTAGATGGTCGTCTTCTCCTTGTTGTGCTTCATTGTTGGATCTTGTGAGCTGCCTAACATGATCAAGATCATCTATCTGTAATACTATATGTTGTGTTTGTCGGGATCCGATGGATAGAGAGTACTATGATTATGGTGATTATCAATCTATTGTTTATGTGTTGTTTATGATCTTGCATGCTCTCCGTTATTAGTAGAGGCTCTGGCCAAGTTTTTGCTCTTAACTCCAAGAGGGGGTATTTATGCTCGATAGTGGGTTCATGCCTTCATTGACACCTGGGATCGTGACAGTAGGTTCTAAGGTTGTGATGTGCTGTTGCCACTAGGGATAAAACATTGATGCTATGTCTAAGGATGTAGTTGTTGATTACATTACGCACCATACTTAATGCAATTGTCTGTTGCTTTGCAACTTAATACTGGAGGGGGTTCGGATGATAACCTGAAGGTGGACTTTTTAGGCATAGATGCAGTTGGATGGCGGTCTATGTTCTTTGTCGTAATGCCCAATTAAATCTCACTATATTTACCATGTCATGTATATGCATTATTATGCCTTTCTCTATTTGTCAATTGCCCGACTGTAATTTGTTTACCCAACATGCTTTTATCTTATGGGAGAGACACCTCTAGTGAACTGTGGACCCCGGTCCTATTCTTTACATAGCATACAATCTACTTGTTTACTGTTTTCTTTGCAAACATCTTCCACTCGATACGTTTAATCCTTTGTTACAGCAAGCCGGTGAGATTGACAACCTCACTGTTTCGTTGGGGCAAAGTACTTTGGTTGTGTTGTGCAGGTTCCTAGTTGGCGCCGGAATCCCTGGTGTTGCGCCGCATCACGTTTCGCGACCATCAACCTTCAACGTGCTTCTTGGCTCCTACTGGTTCGATTAAACCTTGGTTTCATACTGAGGGAAACTTGCTTCTATACGCATCATACCTTCCACTTGGGGTTCCCAACGGACGTGTGCATCTACCGACGTCACTCATGTATCCCACCAAACTGCTCACTTCTTTCAATGTCTCTTCTCTTTCACTGCAGCTCTCCAACATCAGGTGCATCAACTTATCTTGTGCCTTCTGCCTCTCGAGAAGGGCAAGGATGGCGATGTCAGCATATTCAAGGTTCAACTTTTGGAGCTGTACTTTATCCTGAAGAAGGATTTTGTACTCTATATCAGACTTGTCTCTGTCGAGGCACACAGTCTTGAGTATGCTGCTGGCTTTCTCCGCTGATGCTTTCTGCTTAATCAGCTCGTTCTTCAACATATCGCGCTCATTTCGAAGGCTGCAAATGAGCTCCACAAGAGTTTTCGAATTCTTCTTCTTGGCAGCCAAATCGTCTCGGAGGCGATCACACTCTAAGCTGAGCTCCTCGTTTTTTTCCATCAAGATGGCGACAGTGGTGTCGATAGTCGGCGCCGCTTCCTTCAGGGCGAAATCATCGGTAGCAAGTAAGCGCAAAGGAAGAAGAAGAAGAAGAAGAAGAAGAAGATAACTACACAGTGCTTGGTGCTACCTCATTTCGCCGGGGTAGGGCCGGGTTGAAATCATCGGACGACGATGATTCCTTGGTCGTGGAAGTTGGTGCAGTAGGGGCGTCGTTGGAACTTCCAACCCTTTAAGATGTATAACCATAGAGACTCTTAAAGAGCTTGAGCCCGGGCAAGAAGAAACGAAAGTACATGGCGAAGGAAACTAACCCGGTGAGCACAGCACGGACGCGTTTCGGCGGCGGCGGCAGCGGCGGCGACGGCGAGCCCACTTGGTTTCTGGAACCGTCTCTCGAAATTTCGAGCCGGCGTTTTTTATCCGCGTACTTGACCGCCGGCGACCTGAAGTTTGAACACATTAATTGCTGGAGGAGAGAGCGACGAAAGAAACGAAAGTACATGGCGAAGGAAACTAACCCGGTGAGCACAGCACGGACGCGTTTCGGCGGCGGCGGCGGCGACGGCGAGCCCACTTGGTTTCTGGAAGCGTCTCTCGAAATTTCGAGCCGGCGTTTTTTCTCCGCGTACTTGACCGCCGACGACCTGAATTTTGAAGACATTGCTGGAGGAGAGAGCGACGAACAAATGTTTGTTAGGTGGAGAGAGGAAGAAAGTGAATGGAACGAGAGAGTTTAGCGTTTTGCCCTTATAGTCATAGTCGCTAACCGTGACGCGGGAAGGTTGGTCGTCGGCGTTTAATGGTCTCCCGCGTGGAAACCGAGGCGGCCACGAGGCAGCGGCTGGCCACGCGGCGTCCAGTCGCCTACGCCGCCGTAAATGAGGGTAGTTGCCTACCACCACCAGGTGACATGCACCTTTTGCATGTCACCGTGTGACATGCGGCCTAAATTCAAATTTAAAACATTGCGAAAAAAATCATGCATCCGGTGACATGCCCATGGCATGCCACCGATGAAGAGTTCCGTGCCATGCACTCTGGCACTCTGCGCCGTCTTGGATCAGAAAATGAGCGAAGAACGAGGACGAGGCACTAGTTCAAATTTAGGATGAAGTTTAAGATTTATTTTGGTTTAAATTAGATTAGAGGGAGTAGTACTCTTACTTTATTACTCGTACTTGTGTTAATGTAGTAGTATTATTATGGTGGTGTACTTGCGTTCGTGTACTTGTTTCAGCTGTTTTGGTGAAGGAGACATGCATCACCTTTTTTGGTGATATATCTAGTCGTCATGTAGCCCTCTACCATGTACTATTTTTGCTATGAATATATGTGGTATTGATTGTCAAAAAAAAACCCCAAGATCCTGAAAAACTGTTGGTCTATCCCGAGAAACGAGGAGGTTTAAGGAAACGAGGAGTCCAGCGCGTGCGGAAGGAGCTTTAATCGTGCGAGCATGCAGGGGCAAAATGAGGAAACTAGCGATTACTTTCTCTCCTGCCAGTCTTATACCTTAATAAATGGGCAAACTGAGCACGTTGTAGCTAATCCTTTTATTAATTAAACAGCTATATTAGTCAATAAGATTGCCTTATGTTTTTCCTCAGTTTTCGCCAAGCCCTTATTTGTAACCCGCAGAAGGAGCTCAGACGGGAGGATTCCAGTTTAGTTGACCGTTCCGTGCTGACGTGTGGGGCTAGTAGAAAGGGACCGCGTGGGACAGGACGAGACCGCGTTTGGTTGTACGTGAGCAGGAGCTGGGTTCTGTCTCTCTCGGCGCGAATTGGCATTTTTAAGAGCACCTTTTCCCCCTCTGTCTCTTTGTCTTTATTAACCAAATTAGTATCAAATCTAGAGAAGCTTGCATTTCTGTCTTTCTTCAATTATTTGTGCCTTTTGGCCCTCGTTGTTTGCCCAATATGGCAGCAAATCTAGTACTCCCTCTGGTCCATATGTATGTAGTTAAATCTAGAAGCAAATCTCCAGGGTAATGTACTCCGTACGACAAATTCGCAGTAATAGTAAATCGAGAAAACAAAGTAGGGCCAACAAAATATACTCCAGTAGAATAGGGATAGATAATAGGGATCCCTCCCTAGATAATAAGCTGCATACACAGCAGCCAACAGGTTCGAGGTTCTTCACAACACCATCATACTAACAACATAACAACAAGGGATCCCTAGCTAACAACAAAATAGAAGCTGCTTTGCAGCAGCAGCAGCACACGTCCGGGACTCCGCCTACCCCATCTGCCTCCACTTGTTGCTCCCCTTGGGAGCCTTGGGCTTGAGCGGAGGCATGCGCCCGGCGGAGATCTCCACCCGCTGGATGCTGCGGAGGTGCATGCCGAGCGCCATGTGCTTGGCGCGGAAGGAGTGGGGGTTCACCGACGCGCCGACCTTGGGGTTGGTGTTGCCGATGTTCTCGGCATGCGTGAGGAGGCAGTTGAAGTCAGTGCGGCCGAGCCTCCTAGTGCAGAAGGGGCACCTGTAGACACCCTTGGCGAAGTAGGAGACGTACTGGCCGACCTGCAGCCTCCGCAGCACCTGGCGAGTCTTGACGTCATGGTGCTCGTCGTCGCTGCCGACGTCGCTGCCAGACAGCTGATCCATATCAAACGGGAACTATTAGTGAATGAGATGCAACGATGACTAACGTGCATGATAACAAAGTAAGGAAAAACAGAGCCAGCCTCAGTTAGAGTGGACACGATTATATGTCTACAGGGATGGTGTTAGCGAACCATAGCTCATGCACAACAGATTTGTACACAGCAATGGTTCGCTGAACCCACTCTGTAAAAATTTGTGCCCAACGATTCATCATAGGCAAAGAAACAGATTCCAGATCTGATTTTGAACAGATTCCAGAATATTTGCAAAATTAAACGGTTGATATCTTTTGATTCCTGCATAAAATAACTGACTGAGATCCCATAAATTAACTGATTGAGATCCCATTATTACTTGCATAAATTAACCGAACGGCCGAACTCCAAATCTTAAACGAAATCAAGAAGGGATCAAAGCAAAATGGAATAAAATCGGCGCAAATATTAACCCAATACTCAACCATCTACAGATCGGCACTAATAGTTACTAGGGAACCAGCAAAAATAGGGTTCAAAAAGGAATGGGCGAAGAAAAAAGGGAGCAAACCATAGTTACCTCGTTCCATGGGTCGTCCATGAAGGTGTCGTAGGGGTTCGGAGGCGAGATGTACGGCACCGGCTCATAGGGGTCCCATCCCGGCGGGATACGACCGCCACCGGCGGCGGCGACGGCCTTTGAGGGGACGACGTCGAAGAGGGAGGCGTCGCGCTTGGAGCCGACGGCGTCATGGACGATGGGATTCGCATTCTCCATGTCCATCTCGCCTGCAGAGAGGGAGAGGGTTTTTGCTTTGGAGAAGATGATGGGACGTGAGAGGCGGCGTTGCATGAGCGAGTGAGAGTGACAGAGATAGTGCGAGGAGGCGTCTATAAAGGCGAGGGGTGGTTAATGCGACCCGCGTCCTACGCGTCCACCATTTAACGTCTGCACGTCTTGGGCTTCTGCAACGCGACACGCGTCCACAATTGCACGTCTTCGACTTCTGCACCGCGACTCGCGTCAGTACCCGTCAACAATTGCACGTCTTCCACTTCTGCACCGCAACACGCGTACTCGAGTCTAACCCTGGAAATTTAGATATACTCTCGAGTCTTATACTGTAGCATTTTTTGTGTGCTCGGTTTTCCCCTTGAGTACTAATACTGGCTAGTGCAATATACTCAGTTTTACCTCAAGTGCCTGGTCAACAGAGAGTCAACAAATGGGATTAACTAGTTAAATGAGTCAACAAATGGGATTATCAGTTCGTTTTCACGTGTTAAACTTGTCTAAATATTGGTCAAACCAAGGATTTGACCAAGATTCAAATGGGCAGAAAATTAAAAAAATCAGAAAAATGAAAAACCAAAGCACATAGTCTTCTTATGTCATATAGTAAGCATTAAAGGTGATAAACAAGGTCTACACATATTCAAACCATACAAATCATGTATCTACTCCCTAACCCCTAAACTCTGTCTTATGAAGTCAAGCATGAAGAGAAGTGGTTTTGGGTTTCAAACATGGAAATTTCAAAAACCTCCCAAAAACTTCATTTTAGAGTGACTAAGAAGGATACATGCTTCCCTTTTCATTTTCATGTTTTGAACTTGTTTAAATCTTGGTCAAACCTAGGATTTGACCAAGATTCAAATGGGCATTAAAATTTAAAAATCAGAAAAATGAAAAACCAAAGCACATAGTGTTCTTATGTCATATAGTAAGCATTAAAGTTGATAAACAAGGTCTAGACATATTCAAACCATACAAATTATGTATCTACCCCCTAACCCCTAAACTCTGTCTTATGAAGTCAAGCATGAAGAGAACTGGTTTTGGGTTTCAAACATGGAAATTTCAAAAACCTCCCAAAAAATTCATTTTAGAGTGACTAAGAAGGATACATGCTTCCCTGGTCATTTTCATGTTTTAAACTTGTTTAAATCTTGGTCAAACCTAGGATTTGACCAAGATTCGATGGGCATCAAAATTTAAAAAAATCAGAAAAATGAAAAACCAAAGCACATAGTTTTCTTATGCCATATAGTAAGCATTCAAGTTGATAAACAAGGTCTATACATATTTAAACCAGACAAATCATGTATCTATAACCCTAAACCTTAAACTCTGTCTTATGAAGTCTAGCATGAAGAGAAGTCGTTTTGGGTTTCAAACATGGAAATTTCAAGAACATCCCAAAAGCTTCATTTTAGTGTGACTAAGAAGGATCAAGGCTTACCTTTTCATTTTCATGTTTTAAACTTGTTTAAATCCTGGTCAAATATAGGTTTGACCAAGATTCAAATGGGCATAAAATAAAAATATAGAAAAATGAAAAACCAAAGCACATAGTCTTCTTATGTCATATAGTAAGCATTAAAGTTGATAAACAAGGTCTAGTCTTATTCAAACTAGACAAGTCATGTATCTACCCGCTAACCCCTAAACTCTGTCTTATGAAGTCTAGCATGAAGAGAAGTCGTTTTGGGTTCAAACATGGAAATTTCAAGAACATCCCAAAAGCTTCATTTTAGTGTGACTAAGAAGGATCAAGGCTTACCTTTTCATTTTCATGTTTTAAACTTGTTTAAATCCTGGTTAAATCTAGGATTTGACCAAGATTCAAATGGGCATAAAATAAAAAAATAGAAAAATGAAAAACGAAAGCACATAGTCTTCTTATGTCATATAGTAAGCATTAAAGTTGATAAACAAGGTCTAGACTTATTCAAACTAGACAAATCATGTATCTATCCGCAAACCCCTAAACTCTATCTTATGAAGTCAAGCATGAAGAGAAGTGCATGGTTTTGGGTTTCAAACATGGAAATTTCAAAAAACTCCCAAAAAATTCATTTTAGAGTGACTAAGAAGGATACATGCTTCCCTTTTCATTTTCATGTTATATACTTGTTTAAATCTTGGTCAAACCTAGGATTTTACCAAGATTCAAATGTGCATCAAAATTCCAAAAAAATAAAAAAATGAAAAAACAAAGCACATAGTTTTCTTATGTCATATAGTAAGCATTAAAGTTGATAAACAAGGTCTAGACATATTCAAACAAGAAAAATCATGTGTCTACCCCCTAACCCTAAACTCTGTCTTATGTAGTCAAGCATGAAGAGAAGTGCTTTTGGGTTTCAAACATGGAAATTTCAAAAACCACCCAAAAGCTTTATTTTAGAGTGACTAAGAAGGATCCATGCTTATCTTTTCATTTTCATATTTTAAACTTGTTTAAATCATTGTCAAACCTAGGATTTGACCAAGATTCAAATGGGCATAAAATTAAAAAATCAGAAAATTGAAAAACTAAAGCACATAGTCTTCTTATGTCATATATATAGTAAGCATTTAAAAGATGATAAATAAGGTCAAGACAATTCAAATAATACAAATCATGTATCTACCCCTAACCCTAAACTCTATCTTATGAAGTCAAGCATGAAGAGAAGTGGTTTTTGGTTTCAAACACAAAAATTTCAAAAACCTCCCAAAAGCTTCATTTTAATTAGACTAACTTATTAATTATGAAGGATCCAGGATTGATTACCTTTTCATTGTCATGTTTTAAACTTGTTTAAATCTTGGTCAAACCTGGGATTTGACCAAGATTCGAATGGGCATAAAAATTAAGAAAAAAATCGTAAGAATGAAAAACCAAAGCACATAGCCTTCTTATGTCATATAGTAAGCATTCAAATTGATAAACAAGGTCTAGACATGTTCAAACCAGAAAAATCATGTATCTACCCCTAACCCTAAACTATGTCTTATGAAGTCAAGCATGCATGAAGAGAAGTGGTTTTGGGTTTCAAACATGAAAATTTCAAAAACCTCCCAAAAGCTTCATTTTAGAGCGACTAATAAGGATCGATGCTTACCTTTTCATTTTCATGTTTTTACTTATTTGAATCTTGGTCAAATCCTAGGTTTGACCAAGATTTAAACAAGTTTAAAACATGAAAATGAAATGGGAAGTGTGTATCCTTCTTAGTCAGTCTAAAATGAAGCTTTTGGGATGTTCTTGAAATTTCCATGTTTGAAACCCAAAACCACTTAAGACAGAGTTTTTGGTTAGGCGTAGATACATGATTTTTCTTGTTTGAATATGTCTAGACCTTGTTTATCAACTTGAATGTTTATGACATAAGAAGGCTATATATGTGCTTTGGTTTTCCATTTTTTTCATTTTTTCGAATTTTTTATGCCCATTTAAATATTGGTCAAATCCTAGGTTTGACCAAGGTTTAATCAAGTTTAAAACATGACAATGAAAAGGTAAGCATGAATCCTTTCTCAGTCACTCTAAAATGAAGGTACTTGAAATTTTTATGTTTGAAACACAAAACCCCAGTTCTCTTCATATGTTTGACTTCATAAGACAAAGTTTAGGGTTAGGGGTAGATATGATACATGATATTTCTGGTTTGAATATGTCTAGACCTTGTTTATCAACTTGAATGCTTACTATATGACATAAGAAGGCTATATATGTGCTTTGGTTTTTCATTTTTTTTATTTTTTTTGAATTTTTACGCCCGTTTGAATCTTGGTCAAATCCTAGGTTTGACCAAGGTTAAAACAAGTTTAAAAAATGGCAATGAAAAGGTAAGCATGGATCCTTCTTAGTCACTCTAAAATGAAGCTTTTGGGAGGTTTGTGAAATTTCCATGTTTGAAACCCAAAATCACTTCTCCTCATACTTAACTTCATAAGACAGAGTTTAGGGTTAGGGGGTAGATACATGTTTTGTGTGTTTTGAATATGTCTAGACCTTGTTTATCAACTTGAATGCTTACTATATGACATAAGAATACTATGTGCTTTGGTTTTTCATTTTTCTGATTTTTTTAATTGTTAAACCCATTTGAATCTTGGTCAAATCCTAGGTTTGAGCAAGATTTAAACAAGTTTAAAACATGAAAATGGAAAGCTAAGCATGAATCATTCTTAGTCACTCTAAAAATCTTTCGGTCTGCAGAAGAGTCGAATCTGCAATCAGTAGTTACAAAAGCGACCCACCTTAGGGATGGATAATAAGACTTGGGCAATATAAACGTTGATACTTACTTTGTGATACTAAAATATATGTATCTAGACATATTTCAGTTGTAGATACATCCATTTTAACATCAAGTAATATGGATCGGAGGACTAGCTAAAGAACAATGAGAGGCAGTGTTTCTCTCCCCCAGCCTACTTGGCGGAGTGGCCCTCCATCAGGACAGGTGGTGATTCCGCTTCTCTCGTTGGAATTCCTTATCCCCCAGCCTACTCGGCGACGTGCGCTCCTCAGTGACCTGCGCGAGGGCGCCTCGGCGACCTACGCAAAGGTGGCTGGACTCGGAGCGCATCGACTTCCTTCTGCGGTGCCTGGATTGGATCGACCATCCCGCGCGTGTCCTCCACCATATTGTTTTTCTTCAAGATGCTGTCATCCATCATCTTCTTCACCGCATCATGTTGGGTGTTGAGGCTCCCGTTGAGAGCTTGAACGCACCTGTTTGATAGCTCGACGTTTTCTTCGCGAAGAAAGCCGCACTCGATCTTAAGCATCAAATTCTCGCCCTTGAGCTTCTTGATGACAGAGTTCGTTTCCTCACTTGATGGAACCCTCACATCATGCAGCTTGCCCCGGCCGGTGACCTCGTCCTTCAAAGTATCGACATCATCGCGAAAGTTGGAGGCGAGTTCCACGAGAGTTTTAAGCTCATCTCTGAAACACGCCGATGCTTCCTGCATGGCAATATCATCAGTACCGAAACAAAGTGACGAGAGGAAGACGAAAATGTCCAATCAGTGGTAACCTCTAAGCGCAGGAGACAGGGGTTGAAGTCGTCATGAGAAGATGTCAGGGTGCGTCGTGGGGCACTGAGATATGTATAAAAAGGATTAATACGGAATAAAGAGTTGGGACCTCCGGGCCAGGAAGAATCAAGAAACATGGCGATGGAAACCAACCAGGAATCTTCGACCGCACGACTGACGCCGTTCCGAGACGAGCGCGAAGCAGGGCCTTCGTTTTCTGGCGGGCCCTTTCTCGCGGCCAGCATCTGGATAGACCGCCGGCGGGAACTCTCCGCGTCCTTGGTCAACACTAGATGGTGCTTCTTCAAGCGAGATGGTGGCCTTGACTTCGGAGGCATCGCTGGAAGTGGAAGGAGACTGGAAGTGAAGCAAGAAGGGGATGGAAGAAGTACTCCCCCCTATTAAAACCAGACAACCGTCTCCTGCCCTCGCTTCGAGCAACCTGGTCCGCCCATCCTAAATCAACGGCCGAGAGGGGGCTCCCTTGCGAACTGAGATCCAGTGACTTTACCCAACAGAAGTTACCATGAACTTTACCTATACGAGCCATCAGGTTAAGATCCAACGAACATGGTCGATCTAAAATTTGAAATTAAAATTTTGTAGCTCAGAAAAAAACAGAAAAACTTTACATTAAGACGTATTCTCGGAAAGTTCCAGTCCATTTAAAATATTAGTTTAGTTTAAGTTCGAAATTTGGATCAACCGCGAGCGTTGGATCTTGATCGAGTGGCTCACGTGTGTAAAGTCGCATGGTGACTTCTCTTAGTGAAGTCACTGGATCTCAGTCCGCGAAGGGTCAGGACGCGGGAGCAGAAGCAAATGAATCGAGAGCGGTCCGGAGTATCCTGTCCGTCCACCGTAAATCAACGGGACAGAGCGGCTACCTTCTCTTCGAAGGCTCTGGCGCGCAACCCGAGGAATGGACATCTGTCGGCTAGTATAGAATTTTATAGCACGCCATTAATCGAGCTAGCAGTACTGTACTACTGACTACAACTCTGATGGACGTCCAAAGCTCTGAATAGTCAGGGGAAACAATGAATGCGAGCCAGGGTAGTACTACTGTAGTAGTGAAGCAATGGGGATTATCTGGAGCAAGTACGGAGTACCGAGTACAGTACTACAAAAGTGCTGTTCGTTGTTTTCGCAGTTCATTTTAGCGTAACGTCCAGGTTGTTGTCGAACCAGCTGTTAGATTTTGGGTAATTATTGTTAAGTTGCTGCTTCTTAATTAAAATTTATCAAAGTCATGTAGACTAGATCGATTTGTGAGAACATCCCAAAAGCTTCATTCATTTTAGAATGACTAAGAAGGATCCATTCTTACCTTTTCTTTTCATGTTTTAAACTTGTTTAAACCTAGGATTTGACCAAGATTTAAATGGGCATAAAAATTCGGAAAAAATCAACAAATGAAAAACCAAAGCACATATATAGCCTTCTTATATCATATATTAAGCACTCGAGTTGATAAAAACTCTGTCTTATGAAGTCAAACATATGAAGAGAACTGGTTTTGGGTTTCAAACATGGAAATTTCACAAACCTCCCAAAAGCTTCATTCTACAGTGACTAAGAAGGATCCAGGCTTACCTTTTTCATTTTCAATTTCTTAACTTGTTTAAATCTTGGTCAAACCTAGGATTTGACCAAGATTCAAATGGGTATAACAATTCAAAAAAAACGGAAAAAAACCAAAGAACATAGTCTTCTGATGTCATATAGTAAGCATTCAAGTTGATAAACAAGGTCTAGACATATTCAAACCAAACAAATCATGTATCTACCCCCTAACCCTAAACTCTGCCTTATGAAGTCAAGCATGAAGAGAAGTGATTTTGGGTTTCAAACATGGAAATTTCAAAAACCTCCCAAAAGCTTCATTTTAGAGTGACTAAGAAGGATCCATGCTTACCTTTTCATTGCCATGTTTTAAACTTGTTTTAACCTTGGTCAAACCTAGGAATTGACCAAGATTCAAATGGGAGTAAAAATTCAAAAAAATTCAAAAAAAATGGAAAACCAAAACACATATATAGCCTTCTTATGTCATATAGTAAGCATTCAAGTTGATAAACAAGGTCTAGACATATTCAAAGCAGAAATATCATGTATCATATCTACCCCTAACCCTAAACTCTGTCTTATGAAGTCAAACATATGAAGAGAACTGGGGTTTTGGGTTTCAAACATAAAATTTTCAAGTACCTTCATTTTAGAGTGAGTAAGGAAGGATTCATGCTTACCGTTTCATTTTCATGTTTTAAACTTGTTTAAACCTAGGATTTGACCAAGATTTAAATAGGCATAAAAAATTCGAAAGAAATCAAAAAATGAAAAATAGCCTTCTTATATCATATAGTAAAAAATTCAAGTTGATAAACAAGGTCTAGACATATTCAAACAAGAAAAATCATGTATCTACACCTAACCATAAACTCTGTCTTAAGTGGTTTTGAGTTTCAAACATGGAAATTTCACAAACCTCCCAAAAGCTTCATTTTACAGTGACTGAGGAGGATCCATGCTTACCTTTTGGCTTAAACGTTTGAAACCCAAAACCACTTCTCTTCATGCATGCTTGACTTCATAACACAGAGTTTAGCTAGGGTTAGGGGGTAGATACATGATTTTCCTGGTTTGAATATGTCTAGACCTTGTTTATCAACTTAATTGATTGCTTACTATATGACATAAGAAGACTACGTGCCTTGGTTTTCATTTTGTTTTTTTTTGAATTTTATGCTCATATATTTGAATCTTGGTCAAATCTTAGGTTTGACCAAGATTTAAACAAGTTTAAAACATGAAAATGAAAAGGGAAGCATGTATCCTTCTTAGTCACTCTAAAATGAAGCTTTTGGGATGTTCTTGAAATTTCCATGTTTGAAACCCAAAACGACTTCTCTTCATGCTAGACTTCATAAGATCAACAGGGGGTAGATACATGATTTTTCTGGTTTGGATATACCTAGACCTCGTTTAACTTGAATGCATACGATATGACATAAGAAGACTACGTGCTTTTGTTTTTCATTATTCTGTTTTTTTTGAATTTTGTGCCCACCCATTTGTATCTTGGTCAAATCCTAGGTCTGATAATGATTTAAACAAGATTAAAATATGAAAATGCAAAGGTAAGCATGGATCCTTCTTAGTCACTCTAAAATGAAGCTTTTGGGAGCAAAACCACTTCTCTTCATATGCTTGACTTCATAAGACGGAGTTTAGGGGTTAGGGGTATAGATACATTATTTGTCTAGTTTGAATATGTCTAGACCTTGTTTATCAACTTAATTGGCTTACTATATGACATAAGAAAACTATTTGCTTTGGTTTTTCTTTTTCCTGATTTTTTTCAATTTTGATGCCCATTTGAATCTTGTCAAATCCTAGGTTTGACCGAGATAATTTAAACAAGCTTAAAACATGAATATGAAAAGGGAAGCATGTATCCTTCTTTGTCACTCTAAAATGAAGTTTTTGGGAGGTTTTTCAAATTTCCACGTTTGAAACCCAAAACCACTTCTCTTCATATGCTTGACTTCATAAGACAGAAGGGGTTAGGGGGTATAGATACATGATTTGTCTAGTTTGAATATGTCTAGACCTTGTTTATCAACTTTAATGCTTACTATATGACATAAGAAAACTATTTGCTTTGGTTTTCTTTTTTCTGACTTTTTTTTTCAATTTCGATGCCCATTTGAATCTTGTCAAATCCTAGGTTTGACCAAGATAATTTAAACAAGCTTAAAACATGAATATGAAAAGGGGAGCATGTATCCTTCTTAGTCACTCTAAAATGTAGTTTTTGGGAGTTTTTTGAAATTTCCATGTTTGAAACCCAAAACCACTTCTCTTCACATGCTTGACTTCATAAGACAGAGTTTAGGGGTTAGGGGTATAGATACATGATTTGTCTGTTTAATATGTCTAGACCTTGTTTATCAACTTTAATGCTTACTATATGACATAAGAAGACTATGTGATTTGGTTTTTCATTTTTCTGTTTTTATTTTTCTGCCCATTTGAATCTTGGTCAAATCCTAGGTTTGACCAAGATATAGACAAGTTTAACACGTAAATGAGTTAACTTGGATTTCCTACCCTTGAATCCATAGGAAACTTTGTTCTAATGCACTATTATAATCAACCGAGTTTTTACACCAACAGGTCTGTCACTTACGTGTGGTGCCCACGCTTGAGGTCCCACACTTCAGTGAGCACAAGTCACGTGCAATAGGTACGCAAACTCCCATCCATCTTCTTTGTCAAGAGAAGACGCATCAGATGCGTATTGGAAGTCTGTGGGTCCTTCTGGATCCTTCGGTTGTCCCTCTCACAAAAAAACAAATCTCTCTCATTCTCGGCCTCGCTCGACTCGCTCGCTCGCTCGCTCGCACCTCCTGCTCACTGACAAACCCTGCACAAAAGTCAACATCATCACCCGAAAAAGGGGAGACACCATAATTCTCTCCCTTCTTCTCTCCTTCCGAGTGATCCCTCTTCCTCCGAGTTTCACTCGACGGGCAAACACCCATGTGCTGCATAGTAATAATAAAAAGGTAGTACTCGTAGAAAAATCGATATACGAATCTGTAATTAAATAGGTTAAACTAGGGTTTTGCCCAGTTCTACAGATCAAGGGTTCAAAAAAATCCAACTACGGGGTTCGAACAACACGATTCTAATCCAAGAATTTTTTCGACCTAGGTCACCCAAATGGCCTCAAACTATAGGGTTAGCATCTAGTGCAGTATGTGTGAAAATGTATGCACTATGTGTGCTATAACTTGTATGTCTTTCATATTTGAACCAAATTTGAATAAGTTTGAAATATTTGAAAAGGGGCTTTTGGCTTAAACGTTTGAAACCAAAAACCACTTCTCTTCATTCATGCTTGACTTCATAAGACAGAGTTTAGCTAGGGTTAGGGGATAGATGCATGATTTTCCTGGTTTGAATATGTCTAGACCTACTTTATCAACTTAATTGAATGCTTACTATATGACATAATAATACTATGTGCATTGTTTTTTATTTTTTTGATTTTTTTAAAATTGTATGCCCATTTGAATCTTGGTCAAATCCTAGGTTTGAACATGGTTTAAACAAGTTTAAATCATGAATATGAAAAATTAAGCATCTATATATCCTTCTTAGTCACTCCAAAATGTAGCTCTTGGGAGGTTTTTTCGAAATTTCCATGTTTGAAACCAAAACCACTTCTCTTCATGCATGCTTGACTTCATAAGACATAGTTTAGCTAGGGCGTTAGGGGGTAGATACATGATTTTCCTGGTTTGAATATGTCTAGACCTGGTTTATCAACTTAATTAATTGATTGTTTACTATATGACATAAGAAGACTATGTGCCTTGGTTTTAAATTTTTCTGTTTTTTTTGAATTTTACGCCCATATATTTGAATCTTGGACAAATCCTAGGTTTGACCAAGATTTAAACAAGTTTAAACATAAAAATAAAAAGGGAAGCATGTATCCTTCTTAGTCACTCTAAAATGAAGCTTTTTGGATGTTCTTGAAATTTCCATTTTTGAAACCAAAAACGACTTCTCTCTTCATGCTAGACTTCATAAGATCGACAGGGGGCAGATACATGATTTGTCTGGTTTGGATATGTCCAAACCTTGCTTGTTTATCAACTTGAATGCTTACTATATGACATAAGAATGCTTACCATATGTTTGAATTTTAAAAGCATATAGTCTTCTTATGTCATATAGTAAGCATTCAAAAGTTTTTCTTTGAGAGAGTAGCATGCATTCAAAAGTTGATAAATAAGATTTGTACATATTCAAACCAGACAAATCATGTCGTATCTACACCCCCTAACCCTAAACTCTGTCTTATGAAGTCAAGCATGAAGAGAAGTGCTTTTGGGTTTCAAACATGGAAATTTCACAAACCTCCCAAAAGCTTCATTTTACAGTGACTAAGGGCTCCTTTGATTCATAGGATTTGCATAGGAATTGTGTAGGATTTGGTTCCTATGGGAAAATTTCCTATACATGTTGTTTGATTCATAGAAACATATCCTATAGGAAAAATTCCTATAGGAATCTTGTAGCGTAATTCCTATAGGAAAAAACATTGGCTCATACCTCATGAAAAAATTCCTTTGCTACAATCAAACACACTTCATCTTTCTATAGGATTCAAGTAGACATGTGTCATTCCAATCCTATGCCTTTCCTATTCCTATACTTTTCCTATCCTTTAAATCAAAGGAGCCCTAAGAAGGATCCAGGCTTACCTTTTCATTTTCATTTTTAAACTGCTTGTTTAAATCTTGATCAAACCTAGGATTTGACCAAGATTCAAATGGGCATAAAAAATCAGGAAAAAATGAAAAATGAAAAAACAAAACACATATATAGCCTTCTTATATATGTCATATATATAGTAAGCATTCAATTAAGTTGATAATTTTAAACAAGGTCTATACATATTCAAACCAGAAAAAAGCATGTATCTACCCATGCATATATATATAACCCTATACTTTTGTCTTATGAAGACGTCAAGGATGAAGAGAAGTGGATTTGGGTTTCAAACATGGAAATTTCAAAAACCTCCCAAAACATGTATATATCTACCCCTAAACCCTAATCTTTGTCTTATGAAGCCAAGCATATGAAGAGAAGTGATTTTGGGTTTCAAACATGGAAACTTCAAAAACCTCCCAAAAGCTTCATTTTAGAGAGACTAAGAATGATCCATGCTTACCTTTTCATTGCCATGTTTTAAACTTGTTTTAACCTTGGTCAAACCTAGGATTTGACCAAGATTCAAATGGGAGTAAAAATTCAGAAAAATTCAAAAAAAATGAAAAACCAAAGCACACACATATATATATATAGCCTTATGTCATATAGTAAGCATTCAAGTTGATAAACAAGGTCTAGACATATTCAAAGTAGAAATATCATGTATCATATCTACCCCTAACCCTAAACTCTGTCTTATGAAGTCAAACATATGAAGAGAACTGGGGTTTTGGGTTTCAAACATAAAATTTTCAAGTACACCTTCATTTTAGAGTGAGTAAGGAAGGGATTCATGCTTACCGTTTCATTTTCATGTTTTAAACTTGTTTAAACCTAGGATTTGACCAAGATTTAAATAGGCATAAAAATTCAAAAGAAATCAAAAAATGAAAAACCAAAGCACATATATATAGCCTTCTTATATCATATAGTAAAAAATTCAAGTTGATAAACAAGGTCTAGACATATTCAAACAAGAAAAATCATGTATCTACACACCTAACCATAAACTCTGTCTTAAGTGGTTTTGGGTTTCAAACATGGAAATTTCACAAACCTCCCAAAAGCTTCATTTTACAGTGACTAAGGAGGATCCATGCTTACCTTTTGGCTTAAACGTTTGAAACCAAAAACCACTTCTCTTCATGCATGCTTGACTTCATAAGACAGAGTTTAGCTAGGGTTAGGGGTGTAGATACATGATTTCCTGGTTTGAATATGTCTAGAGACCTTGTTTATCAACTTAATTGATTGCTTACTATATGACATAAGAAGACTACGTGCCTTGGTTTTTTTTTTTGAATTTTATGCTCATATATTTGAATCTTGGTCAAATCCTAGGTTTGACCAAGATTTAAACAAGTTTAAAACATGAAAATGAAAAGGGAAGCATGTATCCTTCTTAGTCACTCTAAAATGAAGCTTTTGGGATGTTCTTGAAATTTCCATGTTTGAAACCCAAAACGACTTCTCTTCATGCTAGACTTCATAAGATCAACATGGGGTAGATACATGATTTGTCTGGTTTGGATATACCTAGACCTCGTTTAACTTGAATGCATACGATATGACATAAGAAGACTACGTGCTTTTGTTTTTCATTATTCTGTTTTTTTGAATTTTGTGCCCACCCATTTGAATCTTGGTCAAATCCTAGGTTTGAACATGGTTTAAACAAGTTTAAATCATGAATATGAAAAATTAAGCATCTATATATCCTTCTTAGTCACTCCAAAATGTAGCTCTTGGGAGGTTTTTTCGAAATTTCCATGTTTGAAACCAAAACCACTTCTCTTCATGCATGCTTGACTTCATAAGACATAGTTTAGCTAGGGCGTTAGGGGGTAGATACATGATTTTCCTGGTTTGAATATGTCTAGACCTGGTTTATCAACTTAATTAATTGATTGTTTACTATATGACATAAGAAGACTATGTGCCTTGGTTTTAAATTTTTCTGTTTTTTTTGAATTTTACGCCCATATATTTGAATCTTGGACAAATCCTAGGTTTGACCAAGATTTAAACAAGTTTAAACATAAAAATAAAAAGGGAAGCATGTATCCTTCTTAGTCACTCTAAAATGAAGCTTTTTGGATGTTCTTGAAATTTCCATTTTTGAAACCAAAAACGACTTCTCTCTTCATGCTAGACTTCATAAGATCGACAGGGGGCAGATACATGATTTGTCTGGTTTGGATATGTCCAAACCTTGCTTGTGTATCAACTTGAATGCTTACTATATGACATAAGAATGCTTACCATATGTTTGAATTTTAAAAGCATATAGTCTTCTTATGTCATATAGTAAGCATTCAAAAGTTTTTCTTTGAGAGAGTAGCATGCATTCAAAAGTTGATAAATAAGATTTGTACATATTCAAACCAGACAAATCATGTATCTACCCATATGCATATATATATAACCCTATACTTTTGTCTTATGAAGACGTCAAGGATGAAGAGAAGTGGATTTGGGTTTCAAACATGGAAATTTCAAAAACCTCCCAAAACATGTATATATCTACCCCTAAACCCTAATCTTTGTCTTATGAAGCCAAGCATATGAAGAGAAGTGATTTTGGGTTTCAAACATGGAAACTTCAAAAACCTCCCAAAAGCTTCATTTTAGAGAGACTAAGAATGATCCATATGCTTACCTTTTCATTGCCATGTTTTAAACTTGTTTTAACCTTGGTCAAACCTAGGATTTGACCAAGATTCAAATGGGAGTAAAAATTCAGAAAAATTCAAAAGAAATATCATGTATCATATCTACCCCTAACCCTAGCTAAACTCTGTCTTATGAAGTCAAACATATGAAGAGAACTGGGGTTTTGGGTTTCAAACATAAAATTTTCAAGTACCTTCATTTTAGAGTGAGTAAGGAAGGATTCATGCTTACCGTTTCATTTTCATGTTTTAAACTTGTTTAAACCTAGGATTTGACCAAGATTTAAATAGGCATAAAAAATCGAAAGAAATCAAAAATTGAAAAACCAAAGCACATATATATAGCCTTCTTATATCATATAGTAAAAAATTCAAGTTGATAAACAAGGTCTAGACATATTCAAACAAGAAAAATCATGTATCTACACACCTAACCATAAACTCTGTCTTAAGAGGTTTTGGGTTTCAAACATGGAAATTTCACAAACCTCCCAAAAGCTTCATTTTACAGTGACTATATAAGGAGGATCCATGCTTACCTTTTGGCTTAAACGTTTGAAACCAAAAACCACTTCTCTTCATGCATGCTTGACTTCATAAGACGATCGAGTTTAGCTAGGGTACGTTAGGGGGTGTAGATACATGATTTCCTGGTTTGAATATGTCTAGACCTTGTTTATCAACTTAATTGATTGCTTACTATATGACATAAGACGACTACGTGCCTTGGTTTTCATTTTTGGTTTTTTTTTGAATTTTATGCTCATATATTTGAATCTTGGTCAAATCCTAGGTTTGACCAAGATTTAAACAAGTTTAAAACATGAAAATGAAAAGGGAAGCATGTATCCTTCTTAGTCACTCTAAAATGAAGCTTTTGGGATGTTCTTGAAATTTCCATGTTTGAAACCCAAAACGACTTCTCTTCATGCTAGACTTCATAAGATCAACATGGGGTAGATACATGATTTGTCTGGTTTGGATATACCTAGACCTCGTTTAACTTGAATGCATACGATATGACATAAAAAGACTACATGCTTTTGTTTTTCATTATTCTGATTTTTTTGAATTTTGTGCCCACCCATTTGTATCTTGGTCAAATCCTAGGCTTGATAATGATTTAACAAGATTAAAATATGAAAATGCAAAGGTAAGCATGGATCCTTATTATTAGTGACTCTAAAATGAAGCTTTTGGGAGCAAAACCACTTCTCTTCATATGCTTGACTTCATAAGACGGAGTTTAGGGGTTAGGGGGTATAGATGCATGCATGATTTGTCTAGTTTGAATATGTCTAGACCTTGTTTATCAACTTAATTGGCTTACTATTTCTTTTTCCTGATTTTTTTCAATTTTGATGCCCATTTGAATCTTGTCAAATCCTAGGTTTGACTGAGATAATTTAAACAAGCTTAAAACCTGAATATGAAAAGGGAAGCATGTATCCTTCTTTGTCACTCTAAAATGAAGTTTTTGGGAGGTTTTTCAAATTTCCATGTTTGAAACGACCCAAAACCACTTCTCTTCATATGCTTGACTTCATAAGACAGAGTTCAGGGGTTAGGGGGTATAGATACATGATTTGTCTAGTTTGAATATGTCTAGACCTTGTTTATCAACTTAATTAATTGGCTTACTATATGACATAAGAAAACTATTTGCTTTGGTTTTTCTTTTTCCTGATTTTTTCGATGCCCATTTGAATCTTTGTCAAATCCTAGGTTTGACTGAGATAATTTAAACAAGCTTAAAACATGAATATGAAAAGGGAAGCATGCATCCTTCTTAGTCACTCTAAAATGTAGTTTTTGGGAGGTTTTTGAAATTTCCATGTTTGAAACCCAAAACCACATCTCTTCATGCTTGACTTAATTTATAAGACATAGTTTAGGGGTTAGGGGTAGATACATGATTTGTATGGTTTGATATTTCTAGTCCTTGTTTATCAACTTTAATGCTTACTATATGACATAAGATGACTATGTGATTTGGTTTTTCATTTTTCTGTTTTTTATTTTATTTTTCTGCCCATTTGAATCTTGGTCAAATCCTAGGTTTGACCAAGATTTAGACAAGTTTAACACGTGAAAACGAATAAGTAAGCCTGGATCCTTCTTAGTCACTCAAAAATGTACCAATCGATAGATGTGTTAACTTTGCTTCATGGAAATAATAATGTCATGTAAATGAGTTAACTTGGATTTCCTACCCCTGAATCCATAGGAAACTTTGTTCTAATGCACTATTATAATCAACCGAGTTTTTACACCAACAGGTCCGTCACTTACGTGTGGTGCCCACGCTTGAGGTCCCACACTTCAGTGAGCACAAGTCACGTGCAATAGGTACGCAAACTCCCAGCCATCTTCTTTGTCAAGAGAAGACGCATCAGGATGCGTTTTGGAAGTCTGTGGGTCCTTCTAGATCCTTCGGTTGTCCCTCTCACAAAAAAAAACAAATCTCTCTCATTCTCGGCCTCGCTCGACTCGCTCGCTCGCTCGCTCGCACCTCCTGCTCACTGACAAACCCTGCACAAAAGTCAACATCATCACCCGAAAAAGGGGAGACACCATAATTCTCTCCCTTCTTCTCTCCTTCCGAGTGATCCCTCTTCCTCCGAGTTTCACTCGACGGGCAAACACCCATGTGCTGCATAGTAATAATAATAATAAAAAGGTAGTACTCGTAGAAAAATCGATATACGAATCTGTAATTAAATAGGTTAAACTAGGGTTTTGGCCAGTTCTACAGATCAAGGGTTCAAAAAAATCCAACTACGGGGTTCGAACAACACGATTCTAATCCAAGAATTTTTTCGACCTAGGTCACCCAAATGGCCTCAAACTATAGGGTTAGCATCTAGTGCAGTATGTGTGAAAATGTATGCACTATGTGTGCTATAACTTGTATGTCTTTCAAATTTGAACCAAATTTGAATAAGTTTGAAATATTTGAAAATGGGCTTTTGGCTTAAACGTTGGAAACCAAAACCACTTCTCTTCGTGCATGCTTGACTTCATAAGACAGAGTTTAGCTAGGGTTAGGGGGTAGATGCATGATTTTCCTGGTTTGATTATGTCTAGACCTTGTTTATCAACTTAATTGAATGCTTACTATATGACATAAGAATACTATGTGCCTTGTTTTTTTATTTTTTTATTTTTTTAAAATTTTATGCCCATTTGAATCTTGGTCAAATCCTAGGTTTGAACATGGTTTAAACAAGTTTAAATCATGAATATGAAAAATTAAGCATCTATATATCCTTCTTAGTCACTCCAAAATGTAGCTCGGTCTTGGGAGGGTTTTCGAAATTTCCATGTTTGAAACCAAAAACCACTTCCCTTCATGCATGCTTGACTTCATAAGACGGAGTTTAGGGTTAGGGGTAGATATATACATTATTTTCTTGTTTGAATATGTCTAGACCTTGTTTATCAACTTGAATGCTTAATTACTATATATATATATGACATAAGAATGTTATGTCCTTTGGTTTTTCATTCTTTTGATTTTTTATGAATTTCTATGCCCATTTGAATCTTTTGGTCAAATCCTAGAGGTTTGACCAAGATTTAAACAAGTTTAAAACATGAAAATGAAAAGGGAAGCTTGTATATCCTTCTTAGTCACTCTAAAATGAAGTTTTTGGGAGGTTTTTGAAATTTCCATGTTTGAAACCCAAAACCACTTCTCTTCATGCTAGACTGCTTCATAAGACAATTTAATTAGGGGTTAGGGGGTAGATACATGATTTGTCTGGTTTGAATATGTCCAAACCTTGCTTGTGTATCAACTTGAATGCTTACTATATGACATAAGAATGCTTACCATATGTTTGAATTTTAAAAGCATATAGTCTTCTTATGTCATATATATAGTAAGCATTCAAAAGTTTTTCTTTGAGAGAGTAGCATGCATTCAAAAGTTGATAAATAAGATTTGGACATATTCAAACCAGACAAATCATGTATCGATCTACACCCCCTAACCCTAAACTCTGTCTTATGAAGTCAAGCATGAAGAGAAGTGCTTTTAGGTTTCAAACATGGAAATTTCACAAACCTCCCAAAAGCTTCATTTTACAGTGACTAATTAAGGAGGATCCATGCTTACCTTTTGGCTTAAACGTTTGAAACCAAAAACCACTTCTCTTCATGCATGCTTGACTTCATAAGACAGAGTTTAGCTAGGGCGTTAGGGGGTAGATACATGATTTTCCTGGTTTGAATATGTCTAGAACTGGTTTATCAACTTAATTAATTGATTGTTTACTATATGACATAAGAAGACTATGTGCCTTGGTTTTAAATTTTTCTGTTTTTTTTTGAATTTTATGCCCATATATTTGAATCTTGGTCAAATCCTAGGTTTGACCAAGATTTAAACAAGTTTAAACATAAAAATGAAAAGGGAAGCATGTATCCTTCTTAGTCACTCTAAAATGAAGCTTTTGGGATGTTCTTGAAATTTCCATTTTTGAAACCAAAAACGACTTCTCTCTTCATGCTAGACTTCATAAGATCGACAGGGGGTATAGATACATGATTTGTCTGGTTTGGATATACCTAGACCTCGTTTATCAACTTGAATTCATACGATATGACATATGAAGACTATGTGCTTTAATTTGTTTTCATTTTTCTGATTTTTTTGAATTTTGTGCCCACCCATTTGTATATTGGTCAAATGCTAGGCTTGATAATGATTTAAACAAGTTTAAAATATGAATATGCAAAGTTAAGCATGGATCCTTCTTAGAAACTCTAAAATGAAGTTTTTCGGAGGTTTTTGAAATTTCCATGTTTGCAACCCAAAACAACTTCCTCTTCACATGCTTGACTTCATAAGACAGAGTTTAGGGGTTAGGGGGTATATATAGATACATGATTTGTCTAGTTTGAATATGTCTAGACCTTGTTTATCAACTTTAATGCTTACTATAAGACATAAGAAAACTATTTCCTTTGTTTTTTCTTTTTTTTTGATTTTTTTCAATATTGATGCCCATTTGAATCTTGTCAAATCCTAGGTTTGACCAAGATAATTTAAACAAGCTTAGAACATGAATATGAAAAGGGAAGCGTGTATCCTTCTTAGTCACACTAAAATGAAGTTTTTGGGAGGTTTTTGATATTTCCATGTTTGAAACCCAAAACCACATCTCTTCATGCTTGACTTAATTTATAAGACATAGTTTAGGGGTTAGGGGGTAGATACATGATTTGTATGGTTTGATATTTCTAGACCTTGTTTATCAACTTTAATGCTTACTATATGACATAAGATGACTATGTGATTTGGTTTTTCATTTTTCTGTTTTTTATTTTTCTGCCCATTTGAATCTTGGTCAAATCCTAGGTTTGACCAAGATTTAGACAAGTTTAACACGTGAAAACGAATAAGTAAGCATGGATCCTTCTTAGTCACTCAAAAATGTACCAATCGATAGATGTGTTAACTTTGCTTCATGGAAATAATAATGTCACGTAAATGAGTTAACTTGGATTTCCTACCCTTGAATCCATAGGAAACTTTGTTCTAATGCAGTATAATAATCAATCGAGTTTTTACACCAACATGTCTGTCACTTACGTGTGGTGCCCACGCGTGAGGTCCCACACTTCAGTGAGCACAAGTCACGTGCAATAGGTACGCAAACTCCCAGCCATCTTCTTTGTCAAGAGAAGACGCATCAGGATGCGTATTGGAAGTCTGTGGGTCCTTCTGGATCCTTCTTAGTCACTCTAAAATGAAGCTTTTGGGAGGTTCTTGAAATTTCCATGTTTGAAACCCAAAACCACTTCTCTTCATGATTTACTTCATAAAACATAGTTTAATTAGAGTTTTAGGGGTAGATATATACATGATTTTTCTGGTTTGAATATATATGTCTCTAGACCTTTGTTTATCAACTTGAATGCTTAATATACATATGACATAAGAATGCTATGTGCTTTGGTTTTTCATTCTTTTGATTTTTTTTCTGAATTTTTAGGGCCATTTGAATCTTGGTCAAATCCTTGGTTTGACCAAGATTTAAACAAGTTTAAAACATAAAAATGAAAAGGGAAGTCTGTATCCTTCTTAGTCACTCTAAAATGAAGCTTTTGGGAGGTTTTTAAAATTTCAATGTTTGAAACCCAAAACCACTTCTCTTCACATGCTTGACTTCATAAGACAGAGTTAATTAATTTAGGGGTTAATTAGGGGGTATAGATACATGATTTGTGTGGTTTGAATATGTATGGACCTTATTTATCAACAACTTTAATGCTTACTATATGACATAAGAAAACTATTTGCTTTGGTTTTTCTTTTTTCAATTTTTTTTTCAATTTTGATGCCCATTTGAATCTTGTCAAATCCTAGGTTTGACCAAGATAATTTAAACAAGTTTAAAACATGAAAATGAAAAGGGAAGCATGGATCCTTCTTAGTCACTCTAAAATGAAGCTTTTGGGAGGTTTTTGAAATTTCCATGTTTGAAACCCAAAACCACTTCTCTTCACATGCATGCTTGACTTCATAAGACAGAGTTTAGGGGTTAGGGGGTATAGCTACATGATTTGTCTGGTTTGAATATGTCTACACCTTGTTTATCAACTTTAATGCTTACTATATGACATAAGAAAACTATGTGATTTGGTTTTTCATTTTTCTGTTTTTATTTTTCTGCCCATTTGAATCTTGGTCAAATCCTAGGTTTGACCAATATATAGACAAGTTTAACACGTAAATGAGTTAACTTGGATTTCCTACCCTTGAATCCATAGGAAACTTTGTTCTAATGCACTATTATAATCAACCGAGTTTTTACACCAACAGGTCTGTCACTTACGTGTGGTGCCCACGCTTGAGGTCCCACACTTCAGTGAGCACAAGTCACGTGCAATAGGTACGCAAACTCCCAGCCATCTTCTTTGTCAAGAGAAGACGCATCAGGATGCGTATTGGAAGTCTGTGGGTCCTTCTGGTTCCTTCGGTCGTCCCTCTCACAAAAAACAAATCTCTCTCATTCTCGGCCTCGCTCGACTCGCTCGCACCTCCTGCTCACTGACAAACCCTGCACAAAAGTCAACATCATCACCCGAAAAAGGGGAGACACCATAATTCTCTCCCTTCTTCTCTCCTTCCGAGTGATCCCTCTTCCTCCGAGTTTCACTCGACGGGCAAACACCCATGTGCTGCATAGTAATAATAATAATAAAAAGGTAGTACTCGTAGAAAAATCGATATACGAATCTGTAATTAAATAGGTTAAACTAGGGTTTTGCCCAGTTCTACAGATCAAGGGTTCAAAAAATCCAACTACGGGGTTCGAACAACACGATTCTAATCCAAGAATTTTTTCGACCTAGGTCACCCAAATGGCCTCAAACTATAGGGTTAGCATCTAGTGCAGTATGTGTGAAAATGTATGCACTATGTGTGCTATAACTTGTATGTCTTTCATATTTGAACCAAATTTGAATAAGTTTGAAATATTTGAAAAGGGGCTTTTGGCTTAAACGTTTGAAACCAAAAACCACTTCTCTTCATGCATGCTTGACTTCATAAGACAGAGTTTAGCTAGGGTTAGGGGATATATGCATGATTTTCCTGGTTTGAATATGTCTAGACCTTGTTTATCAACTTAATTGAATGCTTACTATATGACATAAGAATACTATGTGACTTGTTTTTTATTTTTTGATTTTTTTAAAATTTTATGCCCATTTTAATCTTGGTCAAATCCTAGGTTTGAACATGGTTTAAACAAGTTTAAATCATGAATATGAAAAATTAAGCATCTATATATCCTTCTTACTCACTCCAAAATGTAGCTCTTGGGAGGGTTTTTCGAAATTTCCATGTTTGAAACCAAAACCACTTCTCTTCATGCATGCTTGACTTCATAAGACAGAGTTTAGGGTTAGGGGTAGATATATACATGATTTTCTGGTTTGAATATGTCTAGACCTTGTTTATCAACTTGAATGCTTACTATATATATATGACATAATAATGTTATGTCCTTTGGTTTTTCATTCTTTTGTTTTTTTATGAATTTCCATGCCCATTTGAATCTTTTGGTCAAATCCTAGAGGTTTGACCAAGATTTAAACAAGTTTAAAACATGAAAATGAAAAGGGAAGCTTGTATATCCTTCTTAGTCACTCTAAAATGAAGTTTTTGGGAGGTTTTTGAAATTTCCATGTTTGAAACCCAAAACCACTTCTCTTCATGCTAGACTGCTTCATAAGACAATTTAATTAGGGGTTAGGGGGTAGATACATGATTTGTCTGGTTTGAATATGTCCAAACCTTGCTTGTTTATCAACTTGAATGCTTACTATATGTCATAAGAATGCTTACCATATGTTTGAATTTTAAAAGCATATAGTCTTCTTATGTCATATAGTAAGCATTCAAAAGGTTTTCTTTGAGAGAGTAGCATGCATTCAGAAGTTGATAAATAAGATTTGGACATATTCAAACCAGACAAATCATGTATCTACACCCCCTAACCCTAAACTCTGTCTTATGAAGTCAAGCATGAAGAGAAGTGCTTTTGGGTTTCAAACATGGAAATTTCACAAACCTCCCAAAAGCTTCATTTTACAGTGACTAAGAAGGATCCAGGCTTACCTTTTCATTTTCATGTTTTAAACTTGTTTAACTCTTGGTCAAACCTAGGATTTGACCAAGATTTAAATGGGCAAAAAATCAGAAAAAACAAAAATGAAAAACCAAATAACATAGCCTTCTTATGTCATATAGTAAGCATTCAAGTTGATAAACAAGGTCTAGACATATTCAAACCAGAAAAAGCATGTATCTACCCCTAACCCTAAACTCTGTCTTATGAAGTCAAGCATGAAGAGAAGTGGTTTTGGGTTTCAAACATGGAAATTTCAAAAACCTCGCGAAAGCTTCATTTTAGAGTGACTAAGAAGGATCCATGCTTACCTATTCATTTTCATGTTTTAAACTTGTTTAAACCTTGATAAAACCCAGGATTTTACCTATTTAATCATAGATTCATAGGTCGATTTTTTACTTTTTTATTTTTACTATGCAGCACATGTGTGTTTGCCCGTCCAGTGAAACTCGGAGGAAGAGGGATCACACGGAAGGAGAAGAAGGGATAGCAGTCACGGGGCCCCTCTTATTATTTATGGTGTATATCTTTTTTCTGGTGATGTTGACTGTTGTGCAGCGTTTGTCAGTGCGCAGGAGGTGCGAGGCTGCGAGCGAGCGAGTCGAGCGAGGCCGAGAATGAGAGAGATGTTTTTTTCTTTTTCTTTTCCGTGAGAGGGACAACAGAAGGATCCAGAGACGACTTCCACTACGCATCCTGGTGCGCGTCTTCTCTTGACAAAGAAGATGGATGGGAGTTTGCGTACCTACTAATCTACTATAGTACTACTACTACACAAGAACCATATACATGTCAAACTTTTCAATCATGACCCACATGCATTTTATGTATATATTCACAACTTTTAATGCATGCATGAAAACTCAGCAAAATATGTGCATTTTGGGTTGTCGCACATAAATGTGCTTTTACTTGTCTGCCACCAATCCAATTTTCATGTGAGGGGGAAACATGACACACGATGGACATTTCCAATGTTTCACGAATTAATTATCTCAATTTGCATCCATATATATATGCGCCTGGTTACTGAAAGATCGAACCAAAGGTGAACTTGAAACGTTTTCATTTTCATGTTTTAAACTTGTTTAAATCTTGGTCAACCCTTGGATTTGACCAAGATTCATAAAAAATTCAAAAACATAGTCTTCTTATGTCATACAGTCAACATTCAACTTGATAAAACAAGATCTAAACATATTAAAAGAAGAATCATGTATCTACCCCCTAACCCTAAACTCTGTCTTTTGAAGTCAAACATGAAGATACGTGGTTTTGGGTTTACAAAATGGAAATTTCAAAAACCTCCGAAAAGCTTAATTTTGGAGTGACTAAGAAGGATACATGCTTACTTTTTCATTTTCATGTTTTAAACTTGTTTAAAGCTTGGTCAAACCTAGCTAGCTTGGATTTGACCAAGATTCAAGTGCGCATAAAAAATTCGAAAAAACCCCCAAAAATGAAAAACCATAACACATAGTCTTCTTGCGTCACATATATTGTAAGCATTCAAGTGTTGATAAACAATATCTAGACATATCAAACAAGAAAAATCATGTATCTATACCCCTAACCCTAAATTTGTCTTATGAAGTCAAGCATGAAGAGAAGTGGTTTGGGTTTTCAAACATGGAAATTTCGAAAACCGCCCAAAAGCTTCATTTCGGACTGACTAAGAAGGATCCATGCTTACCTTTTCATTTTCATGTTTTAAACTTGTTTAAATTCTTGTTCAAACCTAGGATTTGGCCAAGATTCAAATGGGCATAAAAACAATCGAAAAAATCAAAAATGAAAAACCAAAGCACATAGTCTTCTTATGTCACATAGTAAGCCATTCAACTTGATAACAAGGTCTAGACCTATTCAAACCAGAAAAATCATGTATCTACCCCTAACCCTAAACTCATCTGTCTTATGAAGTCAAGCATGAAGAGAAGTGGTTTTGGGTTTCAAACATAGACATTTCAAAAGCCTCCCAAAAGCTTCATTTTGGAGTGATTGAGAAGGATCCATGCTTAATTTTTCATTTTAATGTTTTAAACTTGTTTAAATCTTGGTTAAACCTATGATTTGACCAAAATTTGATTCGGCATGAAAATTCAAAACAAATCAAATAAATAAAAAACCAATGCACATAGTACATCTTCTTATGTCATATACTAAGCTTTCAAGTTGATAAGCCAGGTCTAGACATATTCAAACTAGAAAAATCATGTATCTACCCCTAACCCTAAACTCGATTTGTCTTATGAAGTCAATCATGAAGAGGTGTTTTGGGTTTCAGACATGGAAATTTCAAAAACCTTCCAAAAGCTTCATTTTGAAGTTACTAATTAAGAAGGATCACTACAAGAAAAGTTTGGCAACTTTTCTTGTAGTGGATCCAGGCTTAATTTTTCATCTTCATGTTTTAAATTTTGGTCAAACCTAGGATTTGTCCAAGATACAAATGGGCATAAAAATTCAGGGTAGCATCATACCCCCCTCCTTCCCGCGTAGAAAAAGTGTTAGGCGAGTAGTAGAATGGCATGACCAACAAGTTTCAAGTAAAATTTTGAATATGACCAAAATATACCAATTGATAGATGTGTGTGACCCAAGATTGAGCCATGGTACATTTTGCCAACAAAGTAGCAATTGAGTTGGCTTTCTACCTTAGTAGGCGTGCATTGGAAGGATGCATTATGCCGGCAAAGTTTTCAAACGTTCAAACTTTTCCGGTTTCTCATACAGTATTTGGCTCCTTGAGAAGCATTGATGTGATCATATAAGGTTATCCAAAACTTCGCCTTTCCCGTATTTGCCCGAGCACTCGACACCCCTCGTCCCATGGCGACTCCTCCAGCCATAGCCCCGTGCACCCAGGCTCCACGACTCAGCCTCGGAGGGGTGTGCGCTAAAAGCTCGCAAATGTCTGTGTGCCATTGGTGTGCGATGAAGCAGGCGGCTCTGTGTCTTGCTGTGGCTAGACTCCTGGCGCCCTTTGATCTAGGAGAGGGAGAGGAGGGAGGGGGTCCCATGAAGCGGCGGTGGCCCAGGTATCGGCGGCAGCCCAGGCAGCAGCGGCAAAGTGGGCTGGTCGGAGCATAGGCATGCGCCGGGGGCGAACCTCGCCGGGTGAGGATGCTTCCATTGTGAAGAAGCACTTGCCATCCAGGGCTTCGGGTTCGCCAACAAACTCAGCGCCTCGGTCCATGGCGTTGCCGTCGTGGGGACGTCGGGGGCGGCGGCGACGTGCTGCAGCCCCAGCCTTTAGTGGGGACCAAAGTGCGACCGACCACATCACGGCGTCGGCAGCATTGGGGATGCCGATGGGCATCCACTGCCACACACAGATTTGGGAGGTTCTGGCCGGGCCGAGTTCCAAACTTCCATCATCGGAGCCGAGGGCTTGGTACTTCAAATTCCGAATCAGGCAATCCTTCGACCCCAATCAGCTTCTGCCTGTGGTCCAAATCCGAGATATCTTGGCGGCAGCTATGCTGGTTAAGCTTAGCCGGACAGCGGCAATCGACGATCTGCAAAACCTAGATGCCTTCCGAGGATTTGCAGCAGCCGTCAATGCACTCGTGGAGGCATCGCATGCTGGTAGCAGCGGCGAATGCGGGTATGTTGTTTTACTCCCTTTGTATGCTTTTGTCATAAAAATCAATTTGCTAATTCTCATTCGATTGAAAATCAGACCCATTCACCATCAACTCTCAAACAGTGGACACTAGTAATATGTAGAACTAGAAATTACACAAGATTTCTGTACTGCTAGTACTATTACTTCGACGCTACATGTTGTTTACACGAGGAAATTGCACAAACTACCGCTTATTGCTGCCTTCGTTGCTTAAAACACTTTTTAAAACTGTAATTTTTTTCCGCACAAACCACCAACTATCGTGTTCTGTTGCAGGGAATTTCAAATTTAGGATTGAGCTGTTTAAGAGCAAATCAGATGATCGGGGACCACCAACTACTATAGTTTTAATTGCAAATAGAATAGATTTTGCAAAATTATGAAACGCACATAACGTTTGAATTACTGCAATTTTTTTGAAGGTTTGATATTTTCATCATTTTTGTGTGAATCTTACACCAAGTAACACAACTTTCAGACGGAATACAAAATATTTTCAAACTTCCTAGATTTGATAGCTCAAATATTTTTAATTACTAGTTTTTCAGTATTTTAAAAAGTCGAAACAATATATTTTGGCTGAATGTTAGAAAATATATTTCATGATTATCCCATATTAGTTAAGAAGTACATAAACTAGTAGTAGTAATAAAGAACAGAGGGAGTTTATGGAGATACATCCATTAAGGGCATGTTAGTGTGTGTTGGTGTATTACTTATGCCTTCTTTGGTTAATACACTTCTCAAGTGATCCCCGCAAACCCTCTATTCTTGCCTAGAATACAAAAACTCCCCATCAAAGTATTAGTGCATTTTTTGGATGAGTATTCGAGAGGATTGGGTGAACACCAAGGATTTGCATAGGGAATTGGTACAATTGAATCCTTGGCTGTTTGATTTGTAGGATTGTTTCCGATAGGAATTTTTCCTAAGGATTTCTTTGCACAGATTCCATAGAAAATTAAACATCTACTCATACCTCTTTTTAAGAATGCTTTACTTTTCCTATGGTGGAATCAAACAAAGTTTGGATTCTATGAATTCCTATAGGATTGGAGTGGACATGACATTGCAATCCTACATTTCCCTATTCCTACATCTTTCGGTAGGCATTTGCCTAGAATAAATAACCATGTGTATTACGGAGTAGCAATAAAATATAGGTTTATTTCTCTAAAGCATCTTGCACTGTACTAGTACATGGCTTAAGAGACAATATTTTTACCATTTTTTTTGCGAGAAGACAATATTATTACCATAGTTACTAAGTACATTTTATTGGATGATGAAGTGATAGCCCTCATCAATGCATTGTGAATTATTAGGGCATGGGTCACACGTGATTTACGAGTACACCGCACGATCGAGAGCCGCCGTCCCTCTTTGCTTTTTACCGATGCGGCGGAGCTCCTCCCCACACCCACGAATAACTGAAAGCCACAACTGCTGGGGAAAAGTCTTGCGCCGAGAAAATCTACAACCGTGGTTGAGTACATGTGTTTCTTAAGATACGAGTGCTCCAATGCATTTTTTCTTTCCTTTTACTAATTTACCTTGAAAATCCTGCACGTCCACTTATTTGTGGACGGAGGGAGTATCACGCCAAGAGGAAGTAGGACAATAGTGGGCGCTTATAGCCCGCCTACGTGGTACTTTTGCCAGCTGTTGGCTCTTCTATTGTTCTTGCTCTAAAGAAACCCCGATTGTGAAAGGCCAAGGCGTACTTCTTTTGGTCACGCAAAATTCAAAATACTGCCATGGACATTGAATTGACATGACAACACATAGCTTGGGATGTCCAAATTTGCACGTTAGACCAGTGACTTGTTCTTCACCTTTTCAGAGGGAACAGTGACATTTTATTATGGGTCTATACACTTTCCAAGAAACAGGAGGAGATGCTGTAGAGTGTAGAGGAGCGAAGTCAAGCGCCCCGCCCCCACCTGCCCTATTTCTGTTCACCTCCATCGTCTACCTCCGCCCCCGCCCGCACCAATCGACCACCTTCCATAGCACGCGCCAGTGCCGCCGCCATGCAGCTTTAGAATCAATTCCACCGCCCAGTTTGAGAGCCTCCGTTCTTCATCTTCCCCGCCACCTGCCGCCATCGAACCCAAATTAAACTCCAATCAGTTGAACCCAAACCTCATAGACCCACCCCCTGCCCTGCGATGGCGGCATCGAACAAGGAAAATGATGACTCTGAACTGTTTCAGAAGGTCTTTTCCGAAGGTCCCCTTGAAGAACTCGTAACAAGATGCGACGTCATCACCGCCGCGAGCCTCGTCGGTTCGTCCAAACTATTTTTCGACTCTGCAAATGATAGTGCAACTCTATCTTTTTCTCTCCCGTTTGGCCTCCCATGTGTTCTTCATTCTCACCCGACGAAGGTAGCACGGGATTGCAAGCTGACGCCGCTGATGATACGTCTCCAACGTATCGATAATTTCTTATGTTCCATGCCACTTTATTGATGATATCTACATGTTTTATACACATTATATGTCATTATTATGCGTTTTCCGGAACTAACCTATTGACGAGATGCCGAAAGGCCAGTTGTTGTCATTGTTTTTGGTTTCAGAAATCCTAGTAACGAAATATTCTCGGAATCGGACGAAATCACCGCCAAAGTTCCTATTTTTCCCGGAAGCTTCCAGAGCACCGAGGGGGACGAGAGGGGAGCCGGGGGCCCCACACCCACCCCGGCGCGGGCCGGGGGGCGCGCCCCTAGGGTGTGGGCACCCCGTGGCCCCTCCGACTCCCTCTCTTCGCCTATTTAGGCCTCTCTGACCTAAAAACACCGACGGAGACCACGAGACGGAGAAAACCTTCCAGCCGCCGCCATCGCGAAATCAAGATTCGGGGACAGAAGTCTCTGTTCCGGCACCCTGCCGGAGCGGGGAATTGCCCCGGAAGCCGCCACCGCCATCTTCACCGCCACCGCTGTTCCCATGATGAGGAGGAGTAGTTCTCCCCTGGGCTGAGGGCTCTACCGTAGCTATGTGGTTAATCTCTCTCGTACTCCAATACAATGATCTCATGAGCTGCCTTACATGATTGAGATTCATATGATGAGCTTTGTATCGCTACTAGTTGTGTGCTACTCATGTGATGTTATTAAAGTAGTTCTATTCCTCCTACTTGGTGTAAAGGTGATTAGTGTGTGCACCGTGTGGTTCTTGTCGTAGGCTATGATCATGATCTCTTGTAGATCGTGGAGTTAATTGTCATTATGATAGTATTGATGTGATCTATTCCTCCTTCATAGTGTAATGTGGACAGTGCGTGCGCTATGTTAGTTCTTGGTTTATTTTGCAATGATCTATTATGCTCTAAGGTTACTTAAACATGAATATCGAATGTTGTGGAGCTTGTTAACTCCGGCATTGAGGGTTCGTGTAATCCTACGCAACGAATGATGTTCATTATCAAACAAGAGTATATGTAGCACATATGAGAAGAAGTATTTATTATGCGATCAATGTTGAGAGTGTCCACTAGTGAAAGTATGATCCCTAGGCCTTGTTTCCAATACTGAAAACACCGTTTATTTACTGTTTTGTTGCATGTTTACTCGCTGCCATATTTTATTCAGATTGCTATTACCACTCATATACATCCATATTACTTGTATTTCACTATCTCTTCGCCGAACTAGTGCACCTATACACCTGACAAGTGTATTTGGTGTGTTGGGGACACAAGAGACTTCTTGCTTTGTGGTTGCAGGGTTGCTTGAGAGGGATATCTTTGACCTCTTCCTCCCTGAGTTCGATAAACCTTGGGTAATCCACTTAAGGGAAACTTGTGCTGTTCTACAAACCTCTGCTCTTGGAGGCCCAACACTGTCTACAAGAATAGAAGCTCCCGTAGACATCAAGCACTTTTCTGGCGCCGTTGCCGGGGAGGAAAGGTAAAAGGTACTCACACTTCGGTTCCAGGTAACAGTACTTTTCTGGCGCCATTGTGTGTGTACTCGAAGCTATTTCCTTTAGACTCTGCAATTACATCTTTTTGTTTCTTGTTTTTATTTTTCACTAGTTAGGCATAATGGAAAACAACAAAAAAATTAGTGAGCTTCTTATTCTATTTCCTGATTTAAGACATGGATGGTTTGATGCGAAAATTAAAAAACCTATGGAACCTTATTTACATGATAGTAGCAATGTTATTAGTATGAATGCAATTACTGCTAATGCTATGAAGAAGTCTAAGCTTGGGGAAGCTAGTTTACATAAAAATAATCTTTTTAGCTCCTCCGCTTTGGAAGAAATATTTTGTTCTGATAATGCTTTATCTCCCATATGCGATAACTTTAATGATGCTTCTGATATTTTAAATCCACCTGCTGAAAGTATTCCGTATAAAATACCTATGAAAATTATTGAACGTGTTATGGATAACCGCTATGAAGGGGATGGAACTGTCCATCCTAGTAATCATTTACTGTTTTTGCATGAATTATGCGGGTTATTCAAGTGTGCAGGTATTTCAATGGATGAAGTTAGAAAGAAATTATTTGATATGTCGCTGTCTGGTAAAGCGGCGCATTGGTATAAACTGCTGAAGGACGGGCGCTCTCTTGATTGGAAGGATATTGTGCCTCTATTTTATTCCAAGTTCTATCCTCCAAGTGAAATTCACAAAGATCGAAACCATATATATAATTTTTGGCCTCATGATGGAGAGAGTATTGCCCAAGCATGGGAGAGATTGAAGACTTTAATGCTCAAATGCCCCAATCATGAGCTTCCAGGTAATATCATCATTGATAATTTCTATGCAAGACTTTCTTTTCAAGATAAGACCTTGCTGGATACTACTTGTTCTGGATCATTCACGAGCAATAAAGAAGAGTTTAAAAGGGACCTTCTTGATCGGATTAAGGAGAACGCTGAAGATTGGGAGAACGACAAAGGTAAAGAGTCAGGTATAAATTATGATTATGAATGCATTGAAACTTTTATGGATACCGATAAATTTCGAAATATGAGTGCTACTTATGGTCTTGACTCTCAAGTTGCTGCAAATCTTTATAAAGCCTTTGCTTCTCATTTAGAATTGCCTAAAAAGAATTTTGATAAGTATCATGAACCTTTTAAAGAGGCTTGCATGAAGAATGACATTGTTGTTAATGATTGCAATAAGCATGCTCAAACTCCTAAGAATGCTATTTCCTATAAGCATGTTAATTTTTGTGGAATACATAGACCTTGTGGAATTAATCAAATAGAAGATGAATATTGTATCCATCACAGAAATGAAAAAACTAGAAAATGGTCTAGAGCTCTAGATGATCTTGGAGAAAAAGTGTGTGCCCTCTATCCTTTTATTTGTGAACTTTGCCATAGAGTTGGTCATTTTAATTTTCAATGTTCCTCCAATGATAATTCAAACCCCATGAGTGCTGCAAATTTGTATTGTGATGATGAAATTACTCCTAATAAGCATGATGAACTTACCTTATTTTTGAAGTGTGAAGAGTTATCAAGAAAAATTTCTTTGTTAAATATTAACGATCTTGATATTGATGATGTCCTGCATGGTTGTCTTTCTTATTGCATTAATAATAGCCATACAAATACTTACATACAAAATATTTTAGAAGACGACACCTTGCCAAAATATGATAGGACCGCTGTGTGTTTTCAACTAATTAATGAAAAGGAGGGATCCTCCCAAGTTTCTTCTATTGTTTCTAAAAGTAAATCAGGTTATGCGGACAAGCCACCCTTCAAGCCTCTTCCTCCTAAAGAAGGGAATGAGGAGAAGGAAGAGAAGAAGAAGAAGAAGAAGAAGAAGAAGAAGAACGAAGAAGAAGAAGAAGAAGGAGAATAAAAAGAAAGAGGTAACGGCGTATCCCCGCGTGAATGAGATAACGCTAGGTAACCGTAAGTATGTTGCTCCTAATGATTATTGTGATAATGAATCTGAATACGATGATCTTCCTATGCCCTTTACATACATTAGCGATCATGATTTGAATGAGCACACTACCTTTGATATTGGAAATCTCTTTGGTACTGATTATGAAAGTAATGATGATAGCATTATTCATGTCCCCTTAAACGATGATATTGAAAGCCCTAAGCTTGGGGATGCTGTGCTTGAAGATCCTATATTTGAGACTTCTACTTTTAGTGAAAATGATGATATTACATATTCAGGTTTAGATAATTGCTATAGAGATGTATATGACACATGCTACAATTATCCTTATGAAACTTGTCATAGTTATGATGGGCTTGCCAAAAACAATTCTTTTAATATGCAACTTGTTTACCATGTTCAAATTCTTGATAATAATCTTGCTCCAATTACTATTAATGAGAATAACTCTTCTTATGCCAAAATTAATGATACTTCTATGCATATGAACCATGATAAGAATGTTTTAAGTGACGGGTATATTGTGGATTTTATCAATGATGCTACTGAAAGTTATTATGAGAGAGGGAAATATGGTTATATGCATCTTAATAATATTAAGTTTCCCCTCTTTATGTTGAGAATCTTTAAGTTACTCGTGTTTTATCCTCTTATGCTTGCCACTTTGCTCTTCATGAATTCATTTGTGTATAAGATTCTTTTGCATAGGAAGCATGTTAGGCTCAAATGTGTTTTGAATTGCCTCTTGAAGCTCTCTTTTGCTTCAAATACTATTTCTTGCGGGTGCATCACCAAAATTGCTGAGCCCATCTTAATGGCTATAAAGAAAGAACTTCTTGGGAGATAACCCATGTGTTATTTTTCTACAGTACTTTGTTTTATATTTGTGTCTTGGAAGTTGTTTACTACTGTAGCAACCTCTCCTTATCATGTTTTTGTGCCAAGTAAAGTTTCTATGTCAAAGTTGATGTTATATTTGGGATCGCTGCGCAGAAACAGCATTGCTGTCTGTCACGAATCTGGGCTCAGTTCTCTGTAGAAAATTCGAAAAAATCTGCCAATTTACGAGCGTGATCCTCAGATATGTACGCAACTTTCATTAGTTTTGAGTTTTTCCATTTGAGCAAGTCTGGTGCCATCTTAAAATTCGTCTTTACGAACTGTTCTGTTTTTGACAGATTCTGCCTTTTATTTCGCATTGCCGCTTTTGTTAAGTTGAATGAGTTTCTTTGTTCCATTAACTTTCAGAAGTTTTGTGCAATGTCCAGAAGTGAAAAGAATGTTTGTGTCACCTCTGAACATGTGAATTATTAATTGTGCACTAACCCTCTAATGAGTTTGCTTGAAGTTTGGTGTGTCAGGAAGTTTTCAAGGGTCAATAGAAGAGGGTGATATAATGTGATCGAGAAGAGTGAAAGGTCTAAGCTTGGGGATGCCCCGGTGGTTCATCCCTGCATATTTCAAGAAGACTCAAGCATCTAAGCTTGGGGATGCCCAAGGCATCCCCTTCTTCATCGACAACTTATCAGGTTTCTTCTAGTGAAACTATATTTTTATTCGGTCACATCCTATGTATTTTACTTGGAGCGTCTGTGTGCTTTTATTTTTGTTTTTGTTTTGTTATCTTAGTTCTCTGAATAAGTTCATCCTTGTGTGGGAGAGAGACACGCTCCGCTGGTTCGTATGAACACATGTGTTCTTAGCTTTTAATTTTCATGGCGAAGGTCGAAACTGCTTCGTTAATTGTTATATGGTTGGAAACGGGAAATGCTACATGTAGTAATTGGTATAATGTCTTGAATAAGGTGAAACTTGGCAATTGTTGTGCTCGTATAGATCTTGTTTAAGCTCTTGCATCATGTACCTTGTACCCATTAATGAATAATTGCATAGAGCTTGTTAAAATTTGGTTTGCATGATTGGTCTCTCTAAGTCTAGATATTTTCTGGTTGAGGTGTTTGAACAACAAGGAGACGATGTAAAGTCTTATAATGCTTACAATATGTTTATATGTGAGTCTTGCTGCACCATTTCATACTTGAGTTTGCTTCAAATAACCTTGCTAGCCTAAAACCCTGTATCGAGAGGGAATACTTCTCATGCATCCAAATACTTGAGCCAATATTCATGCCATTTGTGTCCACCATACCTACCTACTACATGGTATTTCTCCGCCATTCCAAAGTAAATTGCTTGAGTGCTACCTTTAAACAATTCAAAAGTTATTACCTCTTATTTGTGTCAATGTTTTATAGCTCATGAGGAAGTATGTGGTGTTTATCTTTCAATCTTGTTGGGCAACTTTCACCAATGGACTAGTGGCTTCATCCGCTTATCCAATAATTTTGCAAAAAGAGCTGGCAATGGGATTCCCAGTCCCAAATTAATTAACAAAAATAGACACTCCTCCATGGTATGTGATTGTTGGACGGCACCCGAAGGATTCGGTTAGCCATGGCTTGAGAAAGCAAAGGTGGGGAGGAGTGTCATCATAATAAAACTAAAATAAAAAGGCACTCCTTCATGGTATGAGATTGTTGGCAGGCACCCGAGGATTCGGTTAGCCATGGTTTGTGAAAGAAAGGTTGGAAGGAGTGCCACCCAAAAATAAAATAAAATGGGAGCCGCTCTTTGAAGGTTTGTCTGGCAAGGGGGTTAGAGTACCCGCTACCATTCGTTGACAACAACAAACACTCCTCAAAACTTTACTTTTATACTCTCTTGATGTTTTCAAAATAAAAGCTCTAGCACAAATATAGCAATCGATGCTTTCCTCTTTGAAGGGCCATTCTTTTACTTTATTGTTGAGTCAGTTTACCTATTCTTTCTATCTTAGAAGCAAACACTTGTGTAAATTGTGTGCATTGATTCTTACATGTTTACCTATTGCACTTGTTATATTACTTTGTGTTGACAATTATCTACGAGATATACATGTTAAAGTTGAAAGCAACCGCTGAAACTTATATCTTCCTTGTGTTGTTTCAAAGCTTTCTACTAAGAATTTATTGCTTATGAGTTAACTCTTATGCAAGACTCATTGATGCTTGTCTTGAAAGTATTATTCATGAAAAGTCTTTGTTATGTGATTCATTTGTTTACTCATTATCTTCATCATTGCTTCGAATCTCTGCATTTATCTCATGTGCTTTACAATAGTATGATCAAGGATATGATGGCATGTCACTTCAGAAATTATCTTTGTTATCGTTTTACCTGCTCGGGACGAGCAGAACTAAGCTTGGGGATGCTGATACGTCTCCAACGTATCGATAATTTCTTATGTTCCATGCCACTTTATTGATGATATCTACATGTTTTATACACATTATATGTCATTATTATGCGTTTTCCGGAACTAACCTTTTTGGGGAGAAATCCTAGTAACGAAATATTCTCGGAATCGGACGAAATCACCGCCAAAGTTCCTATTTTTCCCGGAAGCTTCCAGAGCACCGGAGGGGGACGAGAGGGGAGCCAGGGGGGCCCCACACCACACCCCGGCGCGGGCCAGGGGGGCGCGCCCTAGGGTGTGGGCACCCCGTGGCCCCTCCGACTCCCTCTCTTCGCCTATTTAGGCCTCTCTGACCTAAAAACACCGCGAGACCACGAGACGGAGAAAAACCTTCCAGAGCCGCCGCCATCGCGAAATCAAGATTCGGGGGAGAAGTCTCTGTTCGGCACCCGACGGGGAATTGCCCCGGAAGCCGTCGCCACCGCCATCTTCACCGCCATCGCTGTTCCCATGATGAGGAGGGAGTAGTTCTCCCTCGGGGCTGAGGGCTCTACCGTAGCTATGTGGTTAATCTCTCTCTCTGTACTCCAATACAATGATCTCATGAGCTGCCTTACATGATTGAGATTCATATGATGAGCTTTGTATCGCTACTAGTTGTGTGCTACTCATGTGATGTTATTAAAGTAGTTCTATTCCTCCTACTTGGTGTAAAGGTGATTAGTGTGTGCACCGTGTGGTTCTTGTCGTAGGCTATGATCATGATCTCTTGTAGATCGTGGAGTTAATTGTCATTATGATAGTATTGATGTGATCTATTCCTCCTTCATAGTGTAATGTGGACAGTGCGTGCGCTATGTTAGTTCTTGGTTTATTTTGCAATGATCTATTATGCTCTAAGGTTACTTAAACATGAATATCGAATGTTGTGGAGCTTGTTAACTCCGGCATTGAGGGTTCGTGTAATCCTACGCAACGAATGATGTTCATTATCAAACAAGAGTATATGTAGCACATATGAGAAGAAGTATTTATTATGCGATCAATGTTGAGAGTGTCCACTAGTGAAAGTATGATCCCTAGGCCTTGTTTCCAATACTGAAAACACCGTTTATTTACTGTTTTGTTGCATGTTTACTCGCTGCCATATTTTATTCAGATTGCTATTACCACTCATATACATCCATATTACTTGTATTTCACTATCTCTTCGCCGAACTAGTGCACCTATACACCTGACAAGTGTATTTGGTGTGTTGGGGACACAAGAGACTTCTTGCTTTGTGGTTGCAGGGTTGCTTGAGAGGGATATCTTTGACCTCTTCCTCCCTGAGTTCGATAAACCTTGGGTAATCCACTTAAGGGAAACTTGTGTTCTACAAACCTCTACTCGACGAAGGTAGCACGGGATTGCAAGCTGACGCCGCTGGACAGGTTCTCCTCCGACGCTGTGATGCCAGACGGTACGGGTAAGCAGTGGGTAGGTGCCAATGGAGATTGGGTTGCCATGGTTGACACTGGCTTTCCTGCTTGCAAATGGAAACTTGTCAACGTCTACACTCGCCGTGAAATTCCTCTCCCTGTGCCGTTTGAAACCACCCACATTCCAAATATATACCACCACAACCTTCGTGCTATTATATTTCACAAGATATATATTTGCCAAGTTCCCACAGCTGCTGGGGGGTACAAAAATTTCTCTCTTGTTGCTGTTTTTGACATCAGAGTTGCCCTCCTTTGCGGCGAAGATTCTGGATGGACAGTTCTTACAGAGCCCAAGTCCCACATCTTTTACAATTACAGCGATGCAATTCTCCACAATGGGCTTGTGTTTGCCACAACTCATACTGGCACTGTTCACGCATGGAATCCTCAGCAAGCTGGTAATTTTCCTCCGGACGTAAGTAGTGTATGATGAGCTTCATTATTCATGGCTGTAAAGATAATTTTAATGCACAAACTTATTAATTTTCGAACCTGACTGATCTGACTTGGAGGCTTGGGGCATATTTGCTTCGGATGAAATTTCATTGGTATTTAGACTTTTTATTCGAGATGATTACCATAGAAAAATTTGAGGATTGTATAATTAGGAGTTTTATTCTCAGATTGAATTATGTTGGATTTTGACCTCTACTTGAACTTCTTGAAATGAATCCTTTGGTTTCCCATGTGATGTACTGAAATACACCAATATGCTGTATTATTGAATGGAAATGCCATTATATCATCCCATCTGAATCCTAATGCGTTTTCCCAATTCTTACGTTTTCAGATTTGTGCAAACCAAACATACCCTTCTTAACAGTAATTTCGTTTTCAAGCAGGTCCTCCGCTGATCGTAGAGCCACCGCCCATTGTGTTTGAATGGCGGTGTGCACTTGATGATGCTCTTGGCCATGATCACGAGGTCGATTATGGCATGTGGTGGTTAGCAAGATCTATAGATGGTTCTAGACTTCTTCTGATCCATACACTGGGCATTGCTGATGAAAGGGAATATTCCTGTAAAGTTTGCCATACTGCTTCTGATCGTCGTGTTCATCATGGTCGCACTGTTGGCAACTATGCTTCTGGGTTTGGTTGCCTGGTGTTCACGAAGGACACTAGTAAGTTAAATGAAGGTATTCCATGGGAAAAGATTGATGACCTTGGAGAATATTCTCTTTTCCTTGGAGTGAACTATCCGATTATGCTGCCATTAGGCGGTGCAGATGTTGTCCCAGGATGTCTGACGAGAAGAAATTGTGTGTACACCTTGCCGAATGAAGCATGGCTTCGCAATTCGCAGCTGCCTGAAATATGCCGATTCAGTCTGAATCGTGAAGATTGCGCCGTTGGTTTCCAAACCAACGCCTTGGAGAAAACATGCAAAACAAAAAAAGATAGGTACCTGGTAAAGACACCGCTTTGGTTCATCCCAAACTTCGCCAACGCCCCGGATTGGAACAAGTGTGATGTTTAATTCTGAAACAGGGCCTGCAGCCATTGTAGCTACTGATAGTATGTAATTTCATAGCTAATGAACGAGGCAATTGTGGTCTACTAGTTACAACTGTTTTGTAAAGAGGTGGTCTATAAGTATACCCCTCTCTTCATTGATGCATTTGTGGTCTACATGATGGTACTCTTAAATATATGGGTGTGGCTCCTCAACACATAATGTGGGGGTATTATTGTGTTAAAGTTGAAGGCTTGATCAACTATAGGTTCACTTCTCTAGTTACATTACTAGGTACTCCGGTTGGCTATGTTGTGATGAAATTGTGTTCTGTTGTTCGGTGAAGACAAAAGTAGAACTATGGTATGCTTATGTTTAAGAGCAAGCGAGGGTTTAGCTTGAGATGTTAAAATTCAGATTTGAACTATTTTTTGATATGGAAATTTGAAATATATATGGTACTGTATATGATTATGTGTAACAACAAGCGACGAAAGGGCTGATGCTCCTATTCCTTGTCGGCGGGAGGACTATGTGTGCGGCGACTTGAGCCAAATTAGAAGGCCATAGCTATGTTGATTGGTCCTTGAAGTTGGAGGGGCTAGGATTTCGGATGAGCGGAGTGGGGGAAGTTGTTGCTCATGGAACATAAGTCCTTAAAATAGTAATGTTAGTATATAGGAGTACAAGGTATATACTTGTACTATTTTAGTACTATAATAAGTATATCGGGTTCATCAAAAAGAATTATCTCGGGTTCACAACCACGTGGGGTCAAGGTGAGGGAAAGTTGGTCAATACCTCTTACCGCTATATCCCCGCCCCAAGTTCTAATGCGCAAGTGCTGTTATTTTTTTTAAGGGAAATAGTGGTTCCTCTCCCCCGGAAACATGCCCCGCATCTCCACCTCCTAGTATCGTAGTACTACTACTGCATCTTCTCCAAAAAAAACCCTCTTCTGTCTCTTTCTCCCGTTCACCCCTCTCTCCCTTGCATTGGATTACCGACTCCAATGAAGCAGAAGCGTAAGATTGAGGAGATTCCTGATTGCTACCACCAGTCCATGGGGTGGGGCAACCTCCACTACCCACTGGTGGAGAACATAGCCGAGCGGGCGGATATCCTCAGCACTGGTCGCCTCGCTCGAGGCATGATCGGCATGCGGCATGCCATCCGCGGAGCGCATAAGGTTCCGTTCGGTTTACCGAGCCTGCTCCACTGCGACCCCGAGACATGGCCAGACGACCGCGACAATACTGTAAGAGTATTTATTTATTTACTCATCTCGTTTCAGCTTGTGTTTTTTCAATCAACTTTTCTTATTGCCAAACATCATGCATGAATTTAGACTCAACATAATCACCTGATTTGGGAGTACTGTAAGGTTTGCTGCCTTCACTATGCACATGTACTCTTCGGAATTGCTTTATTTATCCATTACATCTGTGCTTCAGTTCTGCACAATCCGCTCTTCATTCTGTCGAATACCTTGCATGCATAGACAATTTTGAAACAAATCCTATTTGCAGGGCATTCACGCGTTGCTGATGCCATTAGACAAGCCGACAGTTCCAGCATTTATCCATACCAAGGAGGAACTGGATGGACATGGACCCATGCACTGGGTGGGTTGTAACGGCGACTGGGTGGCATTTGTCCAGCAGGACGGGCACTTGACGATCCGCAACATATACATATCAGATACTATTATACCTCTTCCATCTCTGCAAGATGCAGGAATTTCTTTGGGCCCTACTAGTGAATGGTGGCATGGCAGCCCACCATTCCTGTTCAAATACAAAATAGATAAAAGTTTGGAACTGCTCAAAGTACGGATCGTCAAGAGGCCGTACAAAGATGATCTAGCAGGGCCATGGCATTACGAGGTAATCGTTGTATTTGACGAATTGATCGCTATCCTACAAGCGCCCCTAGAAAAGGAGTGGAATATCCTGAGAAACCCTGAATTCTTTGATAGAAACAGCTATGTCGATGCCATGGGCATTCCTGGATATGGTACAAGTTCACACCTACATCGTGTATACGCAGTTACATATCCGTATGGAGATGTTCTGGTTTGGGAACCATATACCTGTGGTGAGTCTTTGTTTTATGTCTTAACTAGTAAATGGCATGCTGCACATGTTGGACCAATTACGATTCGCAATACTGATGTATAAAAGTTGCGTTCTAAATGTTGTTCAAACTTTCAATACAACTAATAATTTGGTTATACCATCAAAATAAGTGTGAGCATACAGTTTATAAATATGAACAAAAATTTGGAACCTTTCTTAATCACTATCAAGTGGGACGTGTGATATCGGTGTGAGACTGCTCTGATTTTTCTTCATAATGGAAACATGACGGTTCTAGAAACACGTGGACACTGGTGTGGTATTTTTTTCACGCGAATACCTCTAATCCCAACCGTTAGATTTTGGACACCAACAGTTGGAATTGCTGCTACATGTCTTGTTAAAAACTGGTGCCTTATAGTAGTAGAAAATAGAAGATAGAAGAGAAGAGATAATTTTCAGTGTAGTTCCTACTTGCTGCATTGTGGTTGATCTTTGTGCATTGCAGGGACACATGCAGCCCCGCGTCTCATTGACGCCCCTGTCATTGAAGATGAAGAAGCAGAAGTGGCTGCAATTTTCGCTCAAATCGAGGGAGATGCTGTCATGGAAGATGATGAAGCAAATGTGGCTCAAGGCGATGGAGGTGCCGATGAAGATAATGATGCTGATGAAGAAGAATTAGAAGAAGAAGAATTAGAAGAAGACGAATTTGATGATGAAGAATTAGATGATGAAGAATTAGATGATGATGGTGATAATCATAATTATGAAGATGAAGATGTATTTCTTGGATTTTCTGACCAGCGCACTTGGTTCCTGGCACCAATGAGAGCAGAGTCCATTACTGGTGAATCTGATCTCGCGTGGATTCAGGTTAAAGGTTATCGGCCCATCCTCGGTCCTCCAATATTACATATGGGTAACAAGCTGAGGTCTTATCCTTTGGTACGGTGCTACGTTTTCTTGAGATCTGCCCATACCTTGGACCCTGTAGAAGAGGCAAGGTGGGAAAGATTGAACAATTTGAAGGGGCGTTCTTTATTTCTTGGACTCAATCACCCAATTTTCATGCTACCCCCGCCAGTCGACGCAGAGGCTGCAGAACCAGATTTCCAATTGTTCAAACCTGACTGTGTCTTTGCTACCCACAATCGCGCCCGTGATACATGGATACGTCCAAGGCCAAATTGGTGCAGAATGCACGTCAATGGAGGTCCTGCCATAGGCTCAAGATTGCAGTACAAAAAAGAGAAGATTGAACCCAAGGTTTATCGAACTCAGGGAGGAAGAGGTCAAAGATATCCCTCTCAAGCAACCCTGCAACCACAAAGCAAGAAGTCTCTTGTGTCCCCAACACACCAAATACACTTGTCAGGTGTATAGGTGCACTAGTTCGGCGAAGAGATAGTGAAATACAAGTAATATGGATGTATATGAGTGGTAATAGCAATCTGAATAAAATATGGCAGCGAGTAAACATGCAACAAAACAGTAAATAAACGGTGTTTTCAGTATTGGAAACAAGGCCTAGGGATCATACTTTCACTAGTGGACACTCTCAACATTGATCGCATAATAAATACTTCTTCTCATATGTGCTACATATACTCTTGTTTGATAATGAACATCATTCGTTGCGTAGGATTACACGAACCCTCAATGCCGGAGTTAACAAGCTCCACAACATTCGATATTCATGTTTAAGTAACCTTAGAGCATAATAGATCATTGCAAAATAAACCAAGAACTAACATAGCGCACGCACTGTCCACATTACACTATGAAGGAGGAATAGATCACATCAATACTATCATAATGACAATTAACTCCACGATCTACAAGAGATCATGATCATAGCCTACGACAAGAACCACACGGTGCACACACTAATCACCTTTACACCAAGTAGGAGGAATAGAACTACTTTAATAACATCACATGAGTAGCACACAACTAGTAGCGATACAAAGCTCATCATATGAATCTCAATCATGTAAGGCAGCTCATGAGATCATTGTATTGAGTACAGAGAGAGAGATTAACCACATAGCTACGGTAGAGCCCTCAGCCCCAGGGGAGAACTACTCCCTCCTCATCATGGGAACAGCGATGGCGGTGAAGATGGCGGTGGAGACGGCTTCCGGGGGCAATTCCCGCTCCGCAGGGTGCCGGAACAGAGACTTCTGTCCCCCGAATCTTGATTTCGCGATGGCGGCGGCTCTGGAAGGTTTTTCTCCGTATCGTGGTCTCCGTCGGTGTTTTTAGGTCAGAGAGGCCTAAATAGGCGAAGAGAGGGAGTCGGAGGGGCCACGGGGTGCCCACACCCTAGGGGGGCGCGCCCCCCTGGCCCGCGCCGGGGTGTGGTGTGGGGCCCCCCTGGCTCCCCTCTCGTCCCCCTCCGGTGCTCTGGAAGCTTCCGGGAAAAATAGGAACTTTGGCGGTGATTTCGTCCGATTCCGAGAATATTTCGTTACTAGGATTTCTGAAACCAAAAACAGCAGAAAACAGCAACTGGCTTTCGGCATCTCGTCAATAGGTTAGTTCCGGAAAACGCATAATAATGACATATAATGTGTATAAAACATGTAGATATCATCAATAAAGTGGCATGGAACATAAGAAATTATCGATACGTTGGAGACGTATCAGCATCCCCAAGCTTAGTTCTGCTCGTCCCGAGCAGGTAAAACGATAACAAAGATAATTTCTGAAGTGACATGCCATCATAACCTTGATCATACTATTGTAAAGCACATGAGATAAATGCAGAGATTCGAAGCAATGATGAAGATAATGAGTAAACAAATGAATCACATAACAAAGACTTTTCATGAATAATACTTTCAAGACAAGCATCAATGAGTCTTGCATAAGAGTTAACTCATAAGCAATAAATTCTTAGTAGAAAGCTTTGAAACAACACAAGGAAGATATAAGTTTCAGCGGTTGCTTTCAACTTTAACATGTATATCTCATAGATAATTGTCAACACAAAGTAATATAACAAGTGCAATAGGTAAACATGTAAGAATCAATGCACACAATTTACACAAGTGTTTGCTTCTAAGATAGAAAGAATAGGTAAACTGACTCAACAATAAAGTAAAAGAATGGCCCTTCAAAGAGGAAAGCATCGATTGCTATATTTGTGCTAGAGCTTTTATTTTGAAAACATCAAGAGAGTATAAAAGTAAAGTTTTGAGGAGTGTTTGTTGTTGTCAACGAATGGTAGCGGGTACTCTAACCCCCTTGCCAGACAAACCTTCAAAGAGCGGCTCCCATTTTATTTTATTTTTGGTTGGCACTCCTTCCAACCTTTCTTTCACAAACCATGGCTAACCGAATCCTCGGGTGCCTGCCAACAATCTCATACCATGAAGGAGTGCCTTTTTATTTTAGTTTTATTATGATGACACTCCTCCCCACCTTTGCTTTCTCAAGCCATGGCTAACCGAATCCTTCGGGTGCCGTCCAACAATCACATACCATGGAGGAGTGTCTATTTTTGTTAATTAATTTGGGACTGGGAATCCCATTGCCAGCTCTTTTTGCAAAATTATTGGATAAGCGGATGAAGCCACTAGTCCATTGGTGAAAGTTGCCCAACAAGATTGAAAGATAAACACCACATACTTCCTCATGAGCTATAAAACATTGACACAAATAAGAGGTAATAACTTTTGAATTGTTTAAAGGTAGCACTCAAGCAATTTACTTTGGAATGGCGGAGAAATACCATGTAGTAGGTAGGTATGGTGGACACAAATGGCATGAATATTGGCTCAAGTATTTGGATGCATGAGAAGTAATCCCTCTCGATACAGGGTTTTAGGCTAGCAAGGTTATTTGAAGCAAACTCAAGTATGAAATGGTGCAGCAAGACTCACATATAAACATATTGTAAGCATTATAAGACTTTACATCGTCTCCTTGTTGTTCAAACACCTCAACCAGAAAATATCTAGACTTAGAGAGACCAATCATGCAAACCAAATTTTAACAAGCTCTATGCAATTATTCATTAATGGGTACAAGGTACATGATGCAAGAGCTTAAACAAGATCTATACGAGCACAACAATTGCCAAGTTTCACCTTATTCAAGACATTATACCAATTACTACATGTAGCATTTCCCGTTTCCAACCATATAACAATTAACGAAGCAGTTTCAACCTTCGCCATGAAAATTAAAAGCTAAGAACACATGTGTTCATACGAACCAGCGGAGCGTGTCTCTCTCCCACACAAGGATGAACTTATTCAGAGAACTAAGATAACAAAACAAAAACAAAAATAAAAGCACACAGACGCTCCAAGTAAAATACATAGGATGTGACCGAATAAAAATATAGTTTCACTAGAAGAAACCTGATAAGTTGTCGATGAAGAAGGGGATGCCTTGGGCATCCCCAAGCTTAGATGCTTGAGTCTTCTTGAAATATGCAGGGATGAACCACCGGGGCATCCCCAAGCTTAGACCTTTCACTCTTCTCGATCACATTATATCACCCTCTTCTATTGACCCTTGAAAACTTCTGACACACCAAACTTCAAGCAAACTCATTAGAGGGTTAGTGCACAATTAATAATTCACATGTTCAGAGGTGACACAAACATTCTTTTCACTTCTGGACATTGCACAAAACTTCTGAAAGTTAATGGAACAAAGAAACTCATTCAACTTAACAAAAGCGGCAATGCGAAATAAAAGGCAGAATCTGTCAAAAACAGAACAGTTCGTAAAGACGAATTTTAAGATGGCACCAGACTTGCTCAAATGGAAAAACTCAAAACTAATGAAAGTTGCGTACATATCTGAGGATCACGCTCGTAAATTGGCAGATTTTTTCGAATTTTCTACAGAGAACTGAGCCCAGATTCGTGACAGACAGCAATGCTGTTTCTGCGCAGCGATCCCAAATATAACATCAACTTTGACATAGAAACTTTACTTGGCACAAAAACATGATAAGGAGAGGTTGCTACAGTAGTAAACAACTTCCAAGACACAAATATAAAACAAAGTACTGTAGAAAAATAACACATGGGTTATCTCCCAAGAAGTTCTTTCTTTATAGCCATTAAGATGGGCTCAGCAATTTTGGTGATGCACCCGCAAGAAATAGTATTTGAAGCAAAAGAGAGCTTCAAGAGGCAATTCAAAACACATTTGAGCCTAACATGCTTCCTATGCAAAAGAATCTTATACACAAATGAATTCATGAAGAGCAAAGTGGCAAGCATAAGAGGATAAAACACGAGTAACTTAAAGATTCTCAACATAAAGAGGGGAAACTTAATATTATTAAGATGCATATAACCATATTTCCCTCTCTCATAATAACTTTCAGTAGCATCATTGATAAAATCCACAATATACCCGTCACTTAAAACATTCTTATCATGGTTCATATGCATAGAAGTATCATTAATTTTGGCATAAGAAGAGTTATTCTCATTAATAGTAATTGGAGCAAGATTATTATCAAGAATTTGAACATGGTAAACAAGTTGCATATTAAAAGAATTGTTTTTGGCAAGCCCATCATAACTATGACAAGTTTCATAAGGATAATTGTAGCATGTGTCATATACATCTCTATAGCAATTATCTAAACCTGAATATGTAATATCATCATTTTCACTAAAAGTAGAAGTCTCAAATATAGGATCTTCAAGCACAACATCCCCAAGCTTAGGGCTTTCAATATCATCGTTTAAGGGGACATGAATAATGCTATCATCATTACTTTCATAATCAGTACCAAAGAGATTTCCAATATCAAAGGTAGTGTGCTCATTCAAATCATGATCGCTAATGTATGTAAAGGGCATAGGAAGATCATCGTATTCAGATTCATTATCACAATAATCATTAGGAGCAACATACTTACGGTTACCTAGCGTTATCTCATTCACGCGGGGATACGCCGTTACCTCTTTCTTTTTATTCTCCTTCTTCTTCTTCTTCTTCGTTCCTTCTTCTTCTTCTTCTTCTTCTTCTTCTTCTTCTTCCTTCTCCTCATTCCCTTCTTTAGGAGGAAGAGGCTTGAAGGGTGGCTTGTCCGCATAACCTGATTTACTTTTAGAAACAATAGAAGAAACTTGGGAGGATCCCTCCTTTTCATTAATTAGTTGAAAACACACAGCGGTCCTATCATATTTTGGCAAGGTGTCGTCTTCTAAAATATTTTGTATGTAAGTATTTGTATGGCTATTATTAATGCAATAAGAAAGACAACCATGCAGGACATCATCAATATCAAGATCGTTAATATTTAACAAAGAAATTTTTCTTGATAACTCTTCACACTTCAAAAATAAGGTAAGTTCATCATGCTTATTAGGAGTAATTTCATCATCACAATACAAATTTGCAGCACTCATGGGGTTTGAATTATCATTGGAGGAACATTGAAAATTAAAATGACCAACTCTATGGCAAAGTTCACAAATAAAAGGATAGAGGGCACACACTTTTTCTCCAAGATCATCTAGAGCTCTAGACCATTTTCTAGTTTTTTCATTTCTGTGATGGATACAATATTCATCTTCTATTTGATTAATTCCACAAGGTCTATGTATTCCACAAAAATTAACATGCTTATAGGAAATAGCATTCTTAGGAGTTTGAGCATGCTTATTGCAATCATTAACAACAATGTCATTCTTCATGCAAGCCTCTTTAAAAGGTTCATGATACTTATCAAAATTCTTTTTAGGCAATTCTAAATGAGAAGCAAAGGCTTTATAAAGATTTGCAGCAACTTGAGAGTCAAGACCATAAGTAGCACTCATATTTCGAAATTTATCAGTATCCATAAAAGTTTCAATGCATTCATAATCATAATTTATACCTGACTCTTTACCTTTGTCGTTCTCCCAATCTTCAGCGTTCTCCTTAATCCGATCAAGAAGGTCCCTTTTAAACTCTTCTTTATTGCTCGTGAATGATCCAGAACAAGTAGTATCCAGCAAGGTCTTATCTTGAAAAGAAAGTCTTGCATAGAAATTATCAATGATGATATTACCTGGAAGCTCATGATTGGGGCATTTGAGCATTAAAGTCTTCAATCTCTCCCATGCTTGGGCAATACTCTCTCCATCATGAGGCCAAAAATTATATATATGGTTTCGATCTTTGTGAATTTCACTTGGAGGATAGAACTTGGAATAAAATAGAGGCACAATATCCTTCCAATCAAGAGAGCGCCCGTCCTTCAGCAGTTTATACCAATGCGCCGCTTTACCAGACAGCGACATATCAAATAATTTCTTTCTAACTTCATCCATTGAAATACCTGCACACTTGAATAACCCGCATAATTCATGCAAAAACAGTAAATGATTACTAGGATGGACAGTTCCATCCCCTTCATAGCGGTTATCCATAACACGTTCAATAATTTTCATAGGTATTTTATACGGAATACTTTCAGCAGGTGGATTTAAAATATCAGAAGCATCATTAAAGTTATCGCATATGGGAGATAAAGCATTATCAGAACAAAATATTTCTTCCAAAGCGGAGGAGCTAAAAAGATTATTTTTATGTAAACTAGCTTCCCCAAGCTTAGACTTCTTCATAGCATTAGCAGTAATTGCATTCATACTAATAACATTGCTACTATCATGTAAATAAGGTTCCATAGGTTTTTTAATTTTCGCATCAAACCATCCATGTCTTAAATCAGGAAATAGAATAAGAAGCTCACTAATTTTTTTGTTGTTTTCCATTATGCCTAACTAGTGAAAAATAAAAACAAGAAACAAAAAGATGTAATTGCAGAGTCTAAAGGAAATAGCTTCGAGTACACACACAATGGCGCCAGAAAAGTACTGTTACCTGGAACCGAAGTGTGAGTACCTTTTACCTTTCCTCCCCGGCAACGGCGCCAGAAAAGTGCTTGATGTCTACGGGAGCTTCTATTCTTGTAGACAGTGTTGGGCCTCCAAGAGCAGAGGTTTGTAGAACAGCAGCAAGTTTCCCTTAAGTGGATTACCCAAGGTTTATCGAACTCAGGGAGGAAGAGGTCAAAGATATCCCTCTCAAGCAACCCTGCAACCACAAAGCAAGAAGTCTCTTGTGTCCCCAACACACCAAATACACTTGTCAGGTGTATAGGTGCACTAGTTCGGCGAAGAGATAGTGAAATACAAGTAATATGGATGTATATGAGTGGTAATAGCAATCTGAATAAAATATGGCAGCGAGTAAACATGCAACAAAACAGTAAATAAACGGTGTTTTCAGTATTGGAAACAAGGCCTAGGGATCATACTTTCACTAGTGGACACTCTCAACATTGATCGCATAATAAATACTTCTTCTCATATGTGCTACATACACTCTTGTTTGATAATGAACATCATTCGTTGCGTAGGATTACACGAACCCTCAATGCCGGAGTTAACAAGCTCCACAACATTCGATATTCATGTTTAAGTAACCTTAGAGCATAATAGATCATTGCAAAATAAACCAAGAACTAACATAGCGCACGCACTGTCCACATTACACTATGAAGGAGGAATAGATCACATCAATACTATCATAATGACAATTAACTCCACGATCTACAAGAGATCATGATCATAGCCTACGACAAGAACCACACGGTGCACACACTAATCACCTTTACACCAAGTAGGAGGAATAGAACTACTTTAATAACATCACATGAGTAGCACACAACTAGTAGCGATACAAAGCTCATCATATGAATCTCAATCATGTAAGGCAGCTCATGAGATCATTGTATTGGAGTACAGAGAGAGAGATTAACCACATAGCTACGGTAGAGCCCTCAGCCCAGGGGAGAACTACTCCCTCCTCATCATGGGAACAGTGGCGGTGAAGATGGTGGCGACGGCTTCCGGGCAATTCCCCGTCCGGCAGGGTGCCGGAACAGAGACTTCTGTCCCCCGAATCTTGATTTCGCGATGGCGGCGGCTCTGGAAGGTTTTCTCCGTCTCGTGGTCTCTGGCGGTGTTTTTAGGTCAGAGAGGCCTAAATAGGCGAAGAGAGGGAGTCGGAGGGGCCACGGGGTGCCCACACCCTAGGCGCGCCCCCCCTGGCCCGCGCCGGGGTGTGGTGTGGGGCCCCCCTGGCTCCCCTCTCGTCCCCTCCGGTGCTCTGGAAGCTTCCGGGAAAAATAGGAACTTTGCGGTGATTTCGTCGATTCCGAGAATATTTCGTTACTAGGATTTCGAAACCAAAAACAAAACAGCAATGGCCTTTCGGCATCTCGTCAATAGGTTAGTTCCGGAAAACGCATAATAATGACATATAATGTGTATAAAACATGTAGATATCATCAATAAAGTGGCATGGAACATAAGAAATTATCGATACGTTGGAGACGTATCAACGTCCAAGGCCAAATTGGTGCAGAATGCACGTCAATGGAGGTCCTGCCATAGGCTCAAGATTGCAGTACAAAAAAGAGAAGACTGAACATAGAGCCGAAGCACCCATGTGGTTCGTCCCAACACTTCCACCTGTTTTTCCTTGAGAAATAAGAGACAGATGGTGACCTTATTTTATAGAGAAAACATAGTGTTCGTGAACTTAACCTCATGAACATTCGCTGTTCGGTTTTTGCTGAAATCAAAATTTTGCAGAGATGAAGATCTTTGTTTGAATCCCGTGCTGAACATATTTTTCACAAATTAGCTACCCGTATTGTGATGAATACATGCTGGTTTGTTGTTTGGTGCAGTAGCAGACATGAAGATCTTTGTCCTGAATACCACAATGGACATCTTTTTTTTCTTCAAAAATTAGCTAAGCTCACGCTATTAGGCGCAAATGCCTATTAAGAGATTTGGTGCTCTTGGGCACCATTGCTCCTGCTATTTTAGAAAAAAATAAAAAATATATTTATTTGTTCAAAAAATTAGAAAACAAATAATGGAGTAGCTAATGAATTGTCCCATAAACGTGCAAAATTTCAGTTTCAAATACAAAAAATTCTGGGCTACACAAAAGTAACAAACGTGTGGATCTGGGTATGCATATTTCAAATCTCCAAATTTCAACAGATTTTGTCTTTTTTGTGTAGTCTACAATATAAAGAATATCATATTAAAATTTTACACGCTTGTAGGTTACTTTATTTATTATGTCTACATTCATTTTCAGATTTTTTTGAAACAAATATGTATGCTATTTGATTTTTTTTTAAACAGCAGAGCACTGGTGCCCATTAGCCAAAGACACTTTTCGCAAATGCCTACAATAAAGGAACGGATGGTGACCTTATTTTATAGAGAAACCATAGTGTTTGTGAAGTTAAAGTCATGAACACACGCTGTTCGGTTTTTGGTGAAATCAAAATTTAGCAGAGATGAAGATCTTTGTTTGAATCCCGTGATGAACACATTTTTCCTAAATTAGCTACCAGTATTGTGATGAATACATGCCGGTCTGTTTTTCGGTGGAGTAGCAGACATGCAGGGGATCGAAAGAAACGGCAAAGTAGCCAGAAATCAGGGGTCAAATATAAATTCGAGAAAGGAAACGTTTATTCAACAGTCAGGCTGACATGTGGGACGTATCTTGCAGCCGCGGCCCCAACATTTATCATTCAGAGAGGATGACATGTGGGACCCACGAACCAGTATCGTTCTCGGCGTTTCTCAAAGGGGGCAGGAGATCGAAAGAAAAAGGCAAGTAGCTCGAAATCAGGTGTCCAAAAAATCCAAGAAAGGAAAGGTTTATCGCACAAAGAGGCTGACATATTGTACCCAGTTTGCAGCAGCGTCATCAACGTTTCAAAGGCGGTGGAGTTCGAAAGAAAAAGGCAAATAGCCAGAAATTAGGGGTCAAAAATAAATCCAGCAAAGGAAACTTTTATCGTACAAAGAGGCTGACATGTGGGACCCAGCCAGCAGCGTCCTCAACGTTTCTAAGGTGGCAGGCAATGGAAAAAAGGCAAATAGCCAGAAATTAGGGGTCAAAAATAAATGCAACAATAGAAACTCTTATTGTTCATAGAGGCTGACATGTTGGACCCATGAGCCAGCAGGGCCCTCAACGTTTCAAAGGTGTCACGGGATCAAAAGAAAAGAACCAAGTAGTCATTAATTAGGTGTCAAAAATAAATCCAAGAAAGTAAATGTTTTACTTTTCATAGAGGCTGTCATATGGGACCCATGAGCCAGCAGCGTCCTCAACGTTTCTAAGGCGGCTGGGGATCGAAAAAAAAAGCGAAGTAGCCATTAATTAGGGGTCAACTATAAATCCAAGAAAAGAAATGTTTATTGTTCTTAGAGGCTGACATGTGGGAGCTATGCGCCAGCAGCGTCCTCATCGTTTCAAAGGCGGTCGGGGATCCAAAGAAAAAGGCAAATAGCCAGAAATCAGGGGTAAAAAAAATCCAAGAAAAGAAATATTATTGTTCATAGAGGCTGGCATGTGGGACCCATGAGCCAGCAGCGTCCACAATTTCAAAGGCGGCACAGGATCGAAAGAAAAAGGCAAGTGACCAAAAATCAGGGGGTAAAAAATCCAAGAAAAAAACTTTATTGTACATAGAGGATGACATGCGGGTCCCATGAGCCAACAACTTACTCGTCGTTTCAGAGGGCCGAGGCGGCATGAGATCGAAAGAAAAAGGAAAGTGACCAAATATCAGGAGCAAAAAATAATCCATGAAAAGAAACTTTCATTGTACATAGAGGATGACATAGGGTCCCATGTTGTAGCAGCGGTCTGAACGTTTCAAGGACGGCATGAGATCGAAAGAAAAA